>CM021769.1:29095567-29138350 GCA_011076525.1 Nettapus auritus
GGCGGCCGGCGGGGTCCGGGCGGCGGCGGGCGCCGGTGACAGCTCCCCGGGGACTGACAGCCCCCGCGCCGCTTTGTTCCGGCGGGCGCCGGGCCCCTCCCGTCCGGGGGGCCGGGGCAGGCCCGGGAGGGGGAGCGGGGCGGGGGGGGCCGGGCTCGGGGCGGCCGGGCGGGTGTTTACAAACAGCGCCCGGCGAGGGCGGCGGGAGCGCTCGGGCCGGTCCCGAGCGGTGCTGGCGGCGGGGGGAGCGCGGCGCTCCGCTGTCAGAGCCGCTCCGGAGGGGCGGGGGGGGAGAGATCGGGGGGGAGCCGGCGCTGCCCGTGTTACTGCACGGCACGGCGGAGTCCCGCCCCAGGTCCTAACCGGGTCTGCCGTAGTCATAGGCGCGGGGTTAGGAGCTGCGGTGTGCCTGGGTGCTGTTCTCATTCTGTTCCTTTAAAAAAAAAAAAAAAAGTTTAGGTGCCACCTGACACCTCGGGAAACTTTCCCGTGTACAGCGTGGTGTCACAAGGTGGCGGATTGGGAGATGTGAGCGTGTAGGGCTCCTCAAGATGGGAGTTAGTCCCCTACCCCCAGCCGCGCTCAGCGCAGCGCACAGGATCCCGCAAGTCTCCCTGTTTGAGATGTTCCGTGTGCGTGCGGCTGCTCCCGAGCGCTGTGGTACAGGATACCCAGAGGACAGCAGTCGTGTCATTTGGAGGAGCCGGTTCTCTAATGCGTAGTCTTGCGCTCTGGAGAAACCAGGCTGCTCCCCTGCTGCCGTTAAATGTTGAACAGCAGGCGCGCAGCTTGCCTGGATCCTGTACCCGGTGCGAGGCTGCTGAGCTGCCGCTCGTGCCGGCAGTTGTGCAGGGCAGAGGCCTTCTCCTGGTTGGGGACCTGCAGCTCATGTCGTGTTACAGAACAGCTGGTAAAGTCATTTACCCTGGGTCATGCCTAAAGTTAGAATGGGAGCATTAAAGTTGAGGTGGGCTCATCCCGTGTCCACTTGAGCTAGTCCCCACACAGGAGCTCAGATTCAACCTCAAAATGAGCGAAGGAATGAGGGACGTAGGTGCTGCATGTCCCTGCGACCTGCTTCACTGTTTCCCTCTGAATTCAAAGGAGGAAGAGGACGACGACAGCAGCCCTGGCGTGTCCTTCTCACTCTCTTCAGAAGAGTCGGAGATGGAGCCTGAAGAAGAAAGGATCCGCTACAGCCAAAGATTGGTCAGTATCAGCCATCACTGATCAAATCTTGTTCTTGGTCTTCTTCGACTGAAGAAAGAAAAGGTTTTTACTGGCAACAGGTTTAAACAAACAAAAAAACACATTGTAGTGGATTGCTGCAGCTTGTCCTGAGGTCTTAAGACAAGATATTAGCTCAGCCCGTGGTGAGTTGGATGGCTTTGTGGGTCCTGTCTGCATCGCAACGCTTGCCGTAATGGAGGGCACTGGTTGACTGAACTCTGGAAGAGAGGAGCGTTGGGGGCTGGGACTGGATAAGATGTTTTGGGAAGGTGCTGGATAGAAATATAAAGTGCGTGTCTGTGTAGTTTTGTCACAGCAGATTTTCTCCATGTGTTTGTAACAACTTCAGAAGGTGAAATGATGTGTGTTACCGTTATGTTGTCCTGGGCTCGATTTGAGCATTCTGTGAAATCAGAGAAAACCAGCTTCAGGTTCAAGCTCAGATCTGCTTGTGCTCGTGTCTTCTGGTGTTTTTTTGTGGGGGGAACTGTTCCAGGGCTCGCGTCCTGGTTAGGCCCTGTCAGGAGCTCTGGCTCGTCTGATGTTTGTGCTGATGTCTGGGGGACTGCCTGAGACAAGTGGTCTGTGAGTTGGGTTGTACCTGAGTGGTGTGGGAGCAGCTGCTCCAGGAGCCTGTGACGCTATTCCCAGAGATCTTGGGGAAGGAGGGGAGTTGCTCTGTCTCCTGCAGGCCAGCATCACACTTTGAGGCAGTTGTAAACCCTCTGGGAAGTGCAAGCATCAGCTCTGTGATAGCTGAGGTTGTGACAGGGTTCGTCTCTGAGTCGCAGTGGTACCCGCACCCTCACCTTCGAGGTGCTGCCTGTGAAGTTAAATCCTTATCCTTTAATGCTCTGAAATCATCTGCTGTGAGGCAGTACGGTATTCTGCGTTAAGCTTTGCCCTCGGTTGCGGGTGGTTCTCACACAAGATTGTCACTGAGGTTGCTCCTCTGTTGGTGCCGGGCACCTGTCTGGAAGTGCTGGGGAGCTGTGGCTGGCACGTGCCTTGCGGGTGGCCCTGGGGTGGAAACCCTGTGGCGAGGGCACAAACGGGTATTCCAGGCCTGGCCCCTGAGGAGGGAAGGCATTGCATAGGCACGTGGTTTGTCCGCAGACCGGGGTTGCTGAAGCTGTGCTCCTTCTCTGGGGCTTCGCAGCCTCTGTTGCACGCTCAGTTTTTGCAGAGAGGATTGTAGCACAAAACGATTTGGTGGCAGTCATGTACACTCTTGTAGCCAGCCTTCTTTTCCTGCTTTGTGGAACTGAAGTAGCACTGATTTGAAGGGTTTTTCAGTCTTTTCTCTTTTTTTGAGAGAGTGCTTTAAGAAAAGCCAACAGTAATACATCTGTGGATGCTTCAAGCTGGCTGTTTTTTCCCCACGTGCTTTGGTGGGTGCTTCAATTTGGCAATGCTGCCAAAAGCTGCAGACCTCCCTCGTCCTGACATGCTTGTTCCTGCAGCTGTGTGATATGTAGCTTGGGGTGCTGAGGCTGACCACTTCTGTAGGCAGCAGTCAGGCCGGCAAGGTCACTTCTCTTGGAGGCAAGGCTTCAGGTTTTGGTTAAACTACGGCCTTAGCCATGCGGTGACCCTGCTGAAGTAGCCCAAAAGAGCTGGACAGAGATGCGGCAGGTGAATGGGACTAGCAGCCAGGAATTTACCAGTTTAAAAACACTTATAACCTCACAAATAAAAACGGGCAGGAAGAGTTGCTGTCTTCAGTGTACGTGGCCTTAACTCCAGTAGAATGCGCTAAGCTGGATAAACGGCCGCGTGCTGATGAGCTGCGTGCTTAAGGGGCTTGGGAAGGCACACGGGCAGCAAGCGGAGGACAGGGCTCACCCAGGCTCCTGTGGCCTCGTGTCTGTGCTGTCCCTGCTGGCCTGCAGCCTGGAGGAGGAGGTGTGACCCCTGCGTGCTTGCTGGGGCTTGGTTCATACCTCCTGCTTGGCCCTTCCTGGGAGCTCCTGCTCGCTGTGCTCGTGCTGTGTGTGTGAAGCTTCCTTGTTGAAGGACCTTTCAGAGATGCTTCGTTTTTTCTCTAGATGCGTGCTCTTGACTTTGTCTGAGATGTGGGTGCTGTGCTCTTAGCCGGTGTTTCTGGCCCTTGCAGAACAAGGTATCTGGGGTGAATTATCCAGGAAGACAACAGCGATGCTTATGATTTATTTGGAAATGCTACTCTTACGTATACATAGCTCTTGGGAGCTGATTTTCGCATGCCTATATTAACCCTTCTAGGTGGGGAAACAGGTGGTTGGTAGTACGGTACACATCTGTGCTTTGTTTCTTGTGGGTGTGAAAGCAAAAGGTAACATACTTTAAAAAAATAAATAAATCCAGGTGTGATAGTAGTCTTTACCAGCCAAGCAGCCTTGACCAGGATATTTTATAGTGTTGAAGGGGCTGAATTAATTGCATGGGCCAGTAGCAGGGTTAGGTGGGTGATACCTGTGGCCTGAGATGTCAACAGAAGCTTGCTGTCTGGTGTGGCAGGGCAGTTACACTTAGAGCATCTCCTGGTGTGTTGTCCTGGTTCAGACCAGATCGGTGTCATTCAGGATGCACAGACAGTCTCCAGTACCTTGTCTCACTTTTGGTGAGAGACACTGCTGCCTTGCTCTGGTTCAACAAAACTCTGATCAGTGTGTGTTTTTTGAATGAGTTTATTGGTGAAAGATCCAGACTTTGAAGAGAAATTTACATTTGCTTTGGGCATAGTCGTGCTCCTGCAAGACCCTTCTGCTGGTTCGCACATCGCTGTGTAGCCTCCTGGTGCATCAGGTGGCTCGGTGCTTGCTTCCTTGCTCGAGCTGTACATCCACGGCACCCAAGTTTGCGAAGGACTGGGTGAGCAGGTCTGGATGCAGCATTGTCACTGCATCTTCTCATCTTCCACAACTAAACCTGGAAAAAGCTGTGTCCCGGCATGCTCCGGGAGGCTGCTGCAGGTCGGGGAAGGCAGCCTGCATGTGGCGCTGCACGAGCATGGAGCATGCAGGGCAGTCCTGTTCCTCACATGCAGGTTCGGTAGGGTCAGCCTGCTCCGTGAGGAGCCGAGGGTGGGACTTGCCGGGCTGCAGAGCACTCCTCTGGTAAGTCTGCACATGTGTTGCTGCTCCTTGGTACCGAGGCAGCGCTGCAGGGACTGGGGAGAGGTGCTGGCTCTGTAAGCTGCAGCCACATGTTTGTGTAGCCCCTTCATGGAGGAGCTGAAATGCTCTATTGTGTCCCGAGGCTGGAGTGACGGTCCAGCCCTGGCGTTAACAATGTGATGGTTCCTCTCTGAGGCTTGGAAACGTTCTGCTGCCTGTCACTGGGTGGTCTCGCCCAGCCCAAGCCACAGCACGCTGCTCAGCTCCCGGCGAGGAGGCTTGGTGCACGCTGGCGCCTGGAGCCTGAGTTTGTCTGAGGCAGGAGTGACCGCGGGAGCAGCTCTGGCCGAGGTGCTCGAGCGGAGGTGTGTTACCTCCCTGTGATAGCAGGGAGTGCTGCTGAACAGGGAGTTCTTCCTCGCAGCAGCCTTTGCCGCACATAGAGCTGCTCTGCCCGCGTGCGTCCGTGGAGCTGCCGAAGGGCTGCCCAGCGCGGGCCTGGTGTCCCCCTGCACTTCTTCGGAGGGGTTCTTGGTATTCCTGGGCACGGGAAGTGTGGAGAAATCGCGCCTCCTGTCTGCTTCGGGGCTGATCCTGCCAGGCCGTTACTGCGAATTAGGACTAGCAAAGCCCTGCAAGTTCCGAGTTGGCATCAGCACATCGCTGGAGCAGTGCTGTGAGCTTTCGGTGACAATGCTTGGTGAGAGGAAAGAGGGCAGCAGCAGCGTTGTCACCTCGGGATGGCCGCAGTGGGGAGCCTCGCGGGAGAGGGTGATTGCCCCAGGGACCGGTCCTGCCAGCGTGGTCTCTAATGCTGTCAAGTCAGCAGTCTTTATCTCGGGTGTGGTTCCCAGGTAGGACAGGCAGAGCTGGTTTCCAGCCTCCCTCTGCAGTTGCCTCTGGAGCTGATGCCCCTGGGCTGGATGTCGCTTCAGGGGATGCACGACTGTGCCCTAAAGAAAAGTTGTGGGGGGAGGGCAGGCCTCCGCCTGTCTGCGCTGGGCTAGTTAGCTGGCTGTCCCCCGCCTCCAGCAAACCCGACGGACTGGAGAGGTCCGCACTGGGGAGATGGGGTGGGGTAGGAACCTCTTAAACCAGCTCTGCTGCCGGAGAGAGCCTGAGGTGGAGCCGCACCCTCTGCTGGGCCATGGGAGCGCTGCCCTGTGCGGCTGGGGCTCGGCGTGGCTCCTGCGTGCTGCGAGGGCCTCGGCGGCTGTCCTGGCCGGGCGCAGCGGCACCTCGTAGGGCTGCTGGAGGCTGTGCCAGCAGCGCAGGGGAGCAGGCTGCAGGAGGAGGAGGGCCGACTGATGTGAGGGCTGCGGATGGCTGGAGCGCGTTGGCTGGGGGGGAAGCTGTGGGGGAAGCGCTGTCTCTCCTGTCGCTCGGGGCAGCCCGTGGCTTGCTTTAGCTCTGGCCTGCCCTGCCCTCTGATCAGATCCCTGCGTGAAATGTGAGAGGAGGCCCGTCCCTACCAGCTGAAGCCTGGGGCCGCTCCCATAAACAACAGTTAGCAGACCTGTCCTTACATGTTGGTGTCCACGCTGCCCCTGGGTAAGGCTTCACGTGAGCTCTACAGCATGCAGAGTCATCAGCCAAGAGATAGAGCTCGGGGCACGTGGGAAGCTGTTCCCGCAGCATGGCGCCTCCGATCTTGTGGTTTCCAAGCCGTTGTATCAGGGAACCAGAGCCGCCCTGCAGTGTGGGGTGATGTCACATGCAGGACACAACCTGTGGACCAGGAGGACTCACACATTGGTGTTGACATGGCAGACTCGTGGCAGTGCTCCAGCCCTTCTTCACATGTGGCCAAAGACACAAATGGCCTCAAGGTTGTGAGAGGAAGGTCAGGAGGGAGCAGGCCGCGGGATGGCAGGACGATGCCCATGCCCAGTAAGGTGGCAAGGAGGAGGATGCAGCAGCCTGCCTTCCCCGCGTTGCTCGAGCGGCTCGCGTTGTCCCGAACATGGAACTCAAGGAGTAATGCTTTTTCTGCCGGGTGCAGCCTGACCTGTCTGTGCCTCTTGCAGTGCTGCTCCCTACCAGGTAACGATCCCTCGCAGTCGTGTGCATCTGTCGTGCTCAGATCGTGGTGTGTCTGACAGAGGCCAGTCCTGCTGGCCTCTTACCAGCTCTTGCAGGGTCGGTTCCATCAACCTGGACCTGTGCTGGGTGCTGTCACTTACCCTGTCACACAGTGCGCCTTCCTGTTGCCTGTAGGGACGTGGGTTTTGCCTGCCAGAGAGCCTGCTGTGAAACCTGGCTGGCCGAATGCTGCTCCACTGCTGGACACACCTCGGTTTCCTAGTCTAGACAGGACCTGGGCTATCAGGGTAATTAATCTCTCCCTCATGCCTCTGCTTCACACTGAAAACACTACCAATGAGCCTTTCCAAATGACCCAGGTATAATAATTGAGCTCTAAATAATTTAGGGGCTCTGTTCAGATTTGATCTGGGCAGCTGTAGGGACTGGGAAGGGGGAGTTTTGCTCTAGCAGCAACTTGGAGAGCTTTAGAAGTTCAGTGAGCATTTGGATCCGGAAAGCTGCGAGATCGCACCAGTCCCCGGGAGGATACGGCCCCGAAGCCAGCTGGAGGATGTTCACTGTCAGTGGAGAAGTGAAGAGCTCTGACTTCTTGCTGTCCCAGGTCTGACTGCGCCTTGCGAGTGTCCTGGAAGCCGTGGTACTGACTGAGCTGCACCAGACAGCACAGGAGCGCTTGGAGTTCCGTGCGAGTTACTGAACAAAGCTTGTGGCGTTGATGCCTCCTGTTAATAAGCAGGAGTGGGTTTTCTGCCAGGGTTGGCCAGGCTCGCTCGTCTCTGGGTGACTGGGAGAAGGCAGAGGGGGACATGGCATGCATAAAACCTTGGGTCACTGCGTGTTGCGCTGCTGTGACAGCGCACGGCGTGCCTGCAGCGTGATCCTGCGGCCGGAGCTGTTCAGGGGAGCTGCGGCACCGAGACGCGTGCCCTGGCCTGGGAGAAGGGGAGTCTCTGGGGCAGAGCAGGTCCTTACCGTGGTCCTTGCGGCCCTGGTGGGGAGCTGGGAGCGTAGGAGGGGCTCGTTCGGTTGCCTTGGGAAAAGGAAAAGGGCAAAGTGAAAGAGGAAAGCCTGTGGTAGGATGACTGGGCCTGTAATTAGATATCGGAGATACTAATTCTAGATAGCAAGGCTGTCAAAAGCACCGGGGGCCAAGAAGGGTGGGGAGAACTCCCCGTCTTGGAACTGGAACTGTCGTCTGGGGAGCTTGGGTGTCAGGTCTGGTGTTGTGGGGAAGGGGTCATGGGAGCACGGAGCAGCGAGTAGGCACGTGCACCCGTTTGGAAAGTGAGATTTGACTGCTTCAGGTGGAGCAAAGAAAATCCCTGTACCTGCACTTGTACAGATGTATCCCCAAAAAGCCTGCCAAGAAAACCTGAAAGCGGCGTCGCAGCTAGCCTGTCTTGGGTGCCTTGGTCTGGCTGAGGCGCAGACTCAACTCTGCTGTACCTGTGCTTGTGCTGGTCCAGGACTGGTTCCTCTTCGGAGGCCTTAGGGCAGGGTGGCAGCCCTAAGCACCACGTTCACATGCCCGCAGATTCTCTCCCACCTCTGCGGTGCTTCTCGGGCAGTTGGGAAGTGCTCTGTGCTGCACATCCCGGCCCTCCTGCTGGCAGCTGGGCCTGTTTTTCATGTGGACAACACATGGGTTCTCCTGTCCTCGTCCCTGCCCATCTGATGGGGAAACCATAGGCTCCAGGGCAGCGCCACAAAAATGAGAGCTGCTGTAGGTCACCGATTCTGGAAGAGCTCTGCTCACACAGCATGGAGAGACCTGAAGGGCCGTGATGAGCTCCAAGTTTTCTGTGCCTGCTGATGCTCCCTGTTTATCTCCTAGGAGCCGGGGGAAGAAGATGCATGGCTGCACATCAGCATCACTTGATGCCCTTCTGCTGGCCCTCGAAGTGGTTCAGATAAGCCCTGGGGACGAGGCACAGCCTCCAAGTCAGCGGTGGCAGAGGAGGTGCCGTTCTCACCGCTCTGTTTCTGTGGGTCTGTGTTTGTGCATCTCTGTTGCTGTAGAAACAGCAGTAATGGTGAGCAGCGTGAGCTGGCCTTCCGGGGACCGCAGGTGCCTGCGGAGGTCCCGGGAACCCAAACAGGAGGAGGTATTGGGCTGGGATCTGCCCGGGTGGCAGCGTGGCGAGGAGAGGCGGGTGGGCTGATGCCTGGGGGCAGTCCTTTTGTAGCACTCCCACTGGGTCGGGTGCCAGGCAGGGCACGGGTCCTTGTTGCCAGAAGAGCTGAGGAACGGTTCACAGCACTGCCTTCTGGTGTGAGCGAGCTGCGGCGTGGGGCACAGGTAGGTTTCATGGCAGCTGGTTAAAACAGGTCGTATAAGCAGTGAGCGGAGCAAGGAGATGTTTTCCCTGAAGCGTGTTAAACACTGTCTTTCCCAGTCCCTCAGCCACCACGCTGTACACGAACGAGTTTTAGTAAAGCCACCCCACACCTGTTTTTGGCAAGGAAAAGGCTTAGCTCGGGGTGCGATCGTCAGCTGTGGTTTTTGGTAGTGCTGGTCTGCAGGGCTGAGAGCTGAGTGCACCACGGTGCTGCCGTGTGCTGCCAGCCCTGAGGGCTTCGGGAGCGGAGGAGTCGTGTGGCAGAAGGCACCAGGGGAAGGATCAGGACAGTTCTTGCCGGGGCTGTTATCTAGAGAAGCAGTTCCCAACTGGTGAGATGTGTTTTGGCTGCGAATGAGATACACAGAGGGGGTGGTCCCTTCGGATGGTGTGTTTTTCTTTGCCTGGCCTCTGTACAAAGCAGTGGTAAAAGCCTGGGGGGTGAGAGAGAAGCGGGTCAGTGCTGTGGAAATTGGAGAGGAAAAGAAGCAAATGGCAGAGGCAGGAGCGGAGCAGCCTGTTTAGAATGGTAATAATAACGAGAGGAGGGCCTGGCCTGTGCTGCTGCAGTCTGGGGGTGCCCTGCTTCCCCTTTGCTCCCCTGTGTACCCCAGTTCCACGCAGCTGTGATCTTGGGATCGAGCTGAGGCAGCCGGCAGTGGAGCAGAGCGGCCAGCAGTGTGTTCCCGCAGGGTTAGGCTGTCTCCGCATTGAATTTACTGTACACCGGGATTTCTGTGTGTCGCTGAGCTCCTGAGTGAGTTTAGAGTAAGGAAGGGACAAGCACTGGGAGCACATAGGTTGGTGTAACTGCGGGGGAAGGAGGAATCTCCCTGCTGGCAGCGGTGACATCCGGTGGGTCAGGCCAGCCGGTCAGAACCACACAGCACAGCCGGGATGGAACCCGCTCTCCCTCTGTCCACGCAGAGGACGAACCTGGGCATGCTCCTGGGCTCTGGTGCCCAGCCTGCTGAGCGGCTGTGGCCTGGGATGCTGTTCCCCAGCCCAAGGTGTGGAGATGGGTAAAGCGTGTGTAACACTCCAGCCTGCCTCTTTGGAGAAGTTTGGTCTATTTTGTTCCGTTTTTGCTCTGTTACCTACTTAGTAGGGGAGCTGCTAATGCTTATCCACCTGACTGCATAACGTGTGTGCTGGGGAAACCCTAGCAGGAAAAAGGCTCAACAGAGCAGGCTTTTTCCTTGGAATTTGTTGGCTTGGAAGGGGTGGTAGGTAACCGAAAGAGAGTCGCTCAGACTGCTTGAGAAGTAACAAGGTTTTACATCTAAGAGCAGCTTTTGGGACAGTCTGTGTGGCTCAGAGGATGAGTTTTCTCTCCTGAAAGGTGGTGTGGTGGAAGATTTGATGGTCCTTCATGAGCTTTCTTAGAATCGAGGCAGGATCTGTCTGCATACCAGGGCGCTGTGGCTGGTGCGGGCGTTGGCAGCACGCAGAAGCCCTCAGGAAGGGTGGCTGCACATGGCACGCGTGCAGGTGACACGTCCCTCACAAGAGCAGCGTTTCCTTACTGGGGCTGTTGCCAGACTTGCCCATCTGAGATCTGGTCCACCACGCTCATCTGCCTCGTGGTTTCGCTGCTGTGGCTGGTCAGTGTGTGGCTGCAGCTGCTGGAGTTCTCCTTTCCCAGCGGTGCTGCCTCCCCACCTGCCTTTCAGCCTTGCTCGAATTCCCCAGTTGCTCCTTGCGTACATCCATTTACACAGAAATGCAAACTGAAGCGCTCTCCTTGCTCGTGCTGGAAGGCTGACAGCCCAGCTCCTGCTGGGAATCCCTCCTGGAGCTGGGAATCCTGGAAGGGCTCCAGCTCTGCCTGTGTCTGTCCACTCCTGAGCCTGCTGCTGTGCGTCTTTGTCTGGGAACCTGGGGTACACCGGCTCTGCTCACCAGGTCTTGAGAGGCAGGGGAGGTGATGAGGGGCATTAAACCTGCTGCCTGAGTTCTTGGGTTCCTCTTGTGAAACCAGGCAGCAAAAGAGTGATTTTAGTGCATCTGTCTTATGTGCCAAAGGTGACTGCCTGGGCAGGGCATGTAGCGCTGCTAAAATTAGCTGCCTTCTAGCTTGTCCTGGTGCCGGCTGGCCTCCAGGCTTGCTCCGAGACCGATACAGCTGCTGACGGGCTGCTTTCCCCTGCCTCCTCCCCGGAGGAGTAGGACTTCTCCCACTGCTGTGACGGATCTTACCTGGCCTTTCGGGGCGGCTCGCAATCGCAGGAGGAGCTCAGCCAGTTCTGGATCTGCGTCTTGCCACGTGTTTGCCTGACGTTGAAGCACCCATGAATGAGCTTGTGTGAACGTTGAAGGTTTGGACTACTCCAGGGAAGAGCCATAGCTCTTTGCTGTAAAAGTATGGGAGATGTTGAGTTCATAAACTGAGGAGAGTAGAGCTCGTTAGCTAATTATCAGTCTGGATGCGTTTCAGCAAAGTACACCTACAGCCAACAGCCAGGAGACACCCGGTGAGGACACGCAGTGGTGAGTGCGAGTGGGCACCGCTCTCGTGGGGAGCAAGGTGGTGGAACAATGCCTGCAGGTCCAGGAGTGCAGCTCGCCAGCGTTCTTCACGTTCCTGCTTCTCCTCCAGAGGAGTACGGGAGCCTTGTGGGAGGCAAGCTGCTCTGCAAAAATGGCACGCAAAGGGAGAGAGACCCAGGGAGACATACGGGGAGGGGTGCTCTGCCTGACGGGGCCGTGGCACAGTAGGAGGCACGTCCTGGGGACTGGGACGTGGAGGTGCTGCAAGTTCGAGGAGGGGATGGCAGCAGACGGGACAGGAAGTGACTAAAATACTGCTGGTTTTGCTCTGTAAATACGTGAGGCTGTTTCAGCAAAAGGACACCTTGTTCTGTTTTCAAATGCAGCCTTGTGCTCCTCTCAAAAAACCTGCGGGAGAGCAGTCCTCTGGGCGTCCTCAGCAGGCCGTCGCTTCCGCTGCTGGAGGTGGCTGCTGGAGGAAGGGGCTGTCCGGGGAAGTTCTGGGGAGCACCACCGTGGGGCTGCGTGAGGAGCTTCCCGCAGCATCCCTTGGAGCGGGAGGCTGCAGGTGGCAGCATCAGAATAGGAGGGGTGGCGCTGGAGTTGGCTGTAGATTGCTGTTGGTGTAATTTCCTGCGTTAGGTGAATGGTGTCCAGGAGGGCGAGGGGGCACATTGCTGCCTAGTGCCAAACGCTGAGGCTGTCTCACAGGATGCGTAACGTGCCCTGCTCGTAACCCTTGCCTTGCTGGGGCTGGGTTTCATCTGGGACACTGGAGAGCCTCAGTGTAGGGGTAGTGTCACTTCTGGAAGTTGTGTGTCCTGGGTGGAACTGACAGCTGCTGCTGGGAGAGTCCCGGCAGTGTTGGTGAGTGAGCCGGGGGCTGGGACGTGCTGGAGCTCCTCCTGCATGGGGCTGACTGAAGCGGGAGGAAAGCTGAGAGGGCTGCGGCAGCCTGCCGGGCGGGGGAGCTCAGCCAAGCTGTGGGACGGCAGGGACAGCTCCTCCAGAAAGAGACAGGAAGGATTTATGCAGCTCTTAAAAAAAAAAGTGCTGGTGGAAAGGTGAGCGCAGCATTAGCGTGGCATGGCTGCGCGCATCTCTTAGCAGTTGTTCAATTCCCCGTATGGCAGCTGAAGATCTAACAACTTGGTGTAGAAAGGGGTCTTGGGGTGTCCCTACAAGCCCTACCTATATCTGTACGCTGACTACATCCAGCCTAGTATGGAGATGCAGTTTGGGGTGTAGGGGACCATGGTTTGTGTAGCTGCTGTAGGGAAGCTGCTCCAGGGCTCAGCTGCAGAGACTTGCCTGGAGGCCCTGCAGGTGCTCCCAGAACGTGTGCTTGGAAATGCAGAAGCCTTTTCTCCTTCCCATCGGCTTTGCACACTGACATGCTGTTTTTCCCCACCCTCTCAAGACAACAATGGCTTCAGAGCACAGTGGCCCCGGCCACGTTCACAAGAGGTGTTGTATAACCAGCGGAGCTAATTGTGTTGTGGCGGTGCCGTGACCGGGATCCTGTGCTCCAGCACACTGCACATCAGGAATCCAGACTCTTCCCTGCCCACGGGAGTGAACGAAGCTGAATCTGGCTGAGTGTGGAGGGGGCTTTGCAGCTGATGCTGTGCTGGTGACAAGTTGAGCCCTAGGCTTTGGGGGAGTCTGGAGGAGACGGGCCCCTTCCTTCCACGTTCTGCAGCTCCGACTTCCCCGTTGTGAAGGGAATCCAGCTCAAGGTGCTTGCACCTCTGTGTTGTGGCTGTGTCCTGTTCATGCTGTGAACGAGATGTGGGAAGAGTTGAGCGGTTCCCTGGTCCCCCAGCACAGATCCCTGGGCGGGCACGCTGGTCGTGAAGCGCGGGGCCACGGTAGGCCAGGCTGTCAAGTGGCATCCTCTTCAACCTGCAGTGGTTCGGGTCACAAAGCCTTTACATTTCTGGTGGTTTGTTCCCTGGTTGAGTGACGTAGGGTGGGAGTGGGGCCAGTCCTCAAAGCTGCCTTTGAGGCCAAGCTGCCTGTGTGAGGCAAGAGGCTCCTGCTTTGGCGCGGCATGCCTGGGGGCGGCCGATGCAGAACCGCCCCTTGTGCAGCTGAACTGGGAGCTCGGAATAGCAGCTGGGCTTCCAGCATGGGATCCAAACCTAAGTTAGGGGCTGAGGCTGGACATAGCCTTTTGCCAGCACTTAGCGAGTCAGAGCTTTTTCATCCCATGAGGTTTTGTGCCCGGCACCTTCCCCGGTGAAGGCAGGAGAGCTGCTTTCCCTGAAACCTGACAGCCAGAAGTGAGTCTGCGGTGCAGCCTGGCCCTGCCGTTTGCCACCGCCCGATCCCAAAGCAGATGAGAGATAAGGACTACAGGGCCCAGCGTGCTGTGCTTCGTTACACACATCCCCTAATGGGCTTAATGACGGAGAGCTGCCTGCTGGCGCCCAGAGTCCTGGGCCTCGTTTCTAGGCTTGCCTGGGAAGGCGAGTGCAAACCAGTCCTGCAGGGAGGCTGTGGGTGCACTTGGCATGTCTTGGGCTCCCCCTGTGTGCCGGGGTGAGGAGCGAGGTCCTGGAGCAGGCAGCCTGAACTCTGGCCATTGCCATCGTTACAGCACCCGGAGCTGTCAGAGCTGGCCCGGTAGTGGCCGCAGCAGTCAGCAGAGGTCCCAAATTCTGTCCTGTGATGCTTGGCTGGGCCTGCACAGCCAACTAATGGTCCAGACGGCCGCTGTGCTGTTGTCTCCAAGGACAGGCCCTTGGAGGACTTTATTTCGGGGTACTTAGTGAGGGCTCTTTCTGAAGTGCCCCAACGTGTGCCCCGTTCAGGAGCAGCCTCTTGTTTGTGCCCCTGCTGTGTCCAGGTTTCTGCAGGGGGTTTTGGAAAGATGGGGAAAGTTAACGAGGTGTTAACAGCGGGGAGAGGTAAGCTGCTCTGCCATAAGGGGCTGGAAGCAGCTTGCAAGGTGATCAGCCTCCTAGAAATTGTGAGGCTGAACTTGTAAGAAGGGGGAGTAATCTCCTCTGTGTTCCTGTGCTGGATGATGATGATTATTATTTTTTAATTTAAAAGGCTTCTTTAAAGTACTGCATCTGTACTGGGGTGCCCTTTCTCTTTCCCCAGCGCGGTTTAAGTAGATGAGGGTAAATAGAGGAGAGGGACAAGTGCAGCGGTCCTGGGAGATGTTAAGGATGTACTCGGTTGGGGAGTGCGGGATTGGGCAGGAGAGTGAGCAGAGTGGTGCTGGCTGCTCCGGGACCCTCGCCTGAACTTTGCTGTCACTGCGAGGCGGGCTCAAACCTTCTGGCTAGAGATGGCAAGAGCAGGGAGCCAGCCCTGCTTCTCCCCTGCTGCCAGGGAGACAGGGACAAGTGAGCGGAGAGTGCCTCGGGACGTCCCCGTGGGTGCTGGGCTCGGAGGAAAGGCTCCCACGCAGGAAAGGGAGCCTTCCGCCTCTGGGAGGCTCCAAAGGATGGCAGGAGCTATCCAATACACGTGGAGCAGGGACTGTGGTGCTCGGGGCTGTATGCTGCTCCCTGCACCGGTGCCACCGACTGTCCCCATTGCAGAGGGGTCCCTCGGCTGGGGCTGGGGGGCTGCTGGGGACACGGCCCCCCCAGCGAGGCTGTGCCGCCGTGCCTCGGCAGCCCCCAGGAGCGAGGGCAGCTGCGCTGTCGCCTCCCGCCCCATTCCATCCCCGTCTGGCTGCTGGTAGAACAACTGATGTGATTGCTCTGTCGCGGGAGCATCCCTAATTGGGGGAAGCCAGCTTGGCTAATTCAGACCGGGTTGACTGTTGTCTGAGGGGAATTAGGGAGCATTCCCACGAATGGCTCTGCCAGAACACGGTCAGTCTCCGGAGGGGTGGCTAACAGCTGGGGACAATAATTTCTTCCAGATCCAGCTATACTAGAGGAAGATGTCTGTCAGGAATCCCAGTACAGACGTACTTATCAGACCCTCTTAAAAAAAAAAAAAAGGGTTACTCCCCCCACCTGCTCCGCCTCGCCCAGAAGTTTGATTTATTCCCTCACGTGCACAAGCGTAGCCAAAGATGAAAACTTGAGAATTGTCTGCAGCCTTTACCACTTGACATTCTAGCAGAGATTTAAATTGACAAACGCCTTTACTTCCAGTGAAGAAAAATAGTGACATACCTGCTTAAAAAAAAAGAGGGAGAGGGATTCTTTTTCCTTTGCCCCAGTTGGACCAGCTATCTCCCCCCTCCCCATGTTTGTGTTAGCACTTAGGAGTGGATTACCTGTCTGCCACATGGCCCAGCATGTGCAAGTCTGTTGATTACAGGAGGAGCAGATCTGCTGTTTCAGTGGCGGGTTTGGGATCCCAGACACGCATTGCCTGAATAGATTTGTGTGTCTGCTGAAAACTGATACCGACACTGCTTGCTGAGCTGGAGGCCTAGGGAATAAGATGACACAGTAGCATGGTGTCTCCTCTCTGGGAGCAGAAGCGCGTGCGCTTCCCAGAGACTGCCTGCTGCATGGGGAGGGTCCCCAGGCTCCTGCCTGAGCTGCGTTGGGTTGATGAGATTTCTGGGACAGCTGGGGCAGGAAGCAAGCTGGTCACTCCTCCTGGTCCATAGCTCTTATTTTCTGGTCTGATCTCTCCTCAGCGTGGCACGATGAGGCGGCGTTACGAGGACGACGGCATCTCTGATGATGAAATTGAAGGGAAGAGGACATTTGACCTCGAGGAAAAGCTTTCCACCAACAAGTTTAACTCCACCTTCGTCGTCTTCATGGAAGGCAAAGGTTTGTGTTGGGGCCGCAGAGTGTGCTACTGCTGTCTGTAACCAGACAGCTGTTGTGGTTAGTCACTTCTCCAGAGAGACATGGCGTGTGAGATGACCTTTCCCCGAGCCTTCAGGAGAAAGCTAACAGTGATCGCAGTTGGATGTACTCTTTGCCTCTGACTACACCCAGAGACTTCCTGTCTGCCAACTTGAAGGGCGGTTACAAGGCAATTGTGGTGATAATGAAATCCCTTCCCACTGTCCTGTGTTTTGCTGCCTTTTCCTTTCTGCTCTTCACTAAAACTGTGGAAACTGGCTGCTGTTCGCACTAGTTCTGTGCTTTCCTCTGCCGTGAACCGCTTAATTACGTAACCCAAGTAGAGCAGAGGAGGCGGTAACATTTATGCCTGCTCCCCTGCAAGTCCCGCAGCAGTCCCCAAGAAGCTTGAAGGCAATGTGGAGCGTATTGGTGAAGGTTTGGCTCAAGCCCTCTAAGCCCTTGAGCCAGGGAAGCTGTAACAGGGAGTGTGCATGGGAAACGGCACGGAAGCGGCTCGGTCTGGAGAGCAGCGAGCTGTTCTGCAGTGCTGTGTCTTGCCGGGACACATGGCAGCCAGGAGCGAGGGGTTTCGTCTGGGTCAGCACCTGTAATTGCAGCCACGTGTCTGCTGGATGCTTAACTCAAAGAGTGTGTGGGATCTCCCCGCTTTCTTTTCACCACGCACATGGCTCAGTGGGATGTCTTTTCATTGCGTAACCAGTGCGTGCCCTCGTGAGGATTTACCATGAGGGTGAGCTCTTGCTCTGCTCTGAGCTTCTTGGGGAAGTGAAGACCAGAAACCCATGCTGTTCCCCTGTCTGGCCCAGCCTGTTGGAGCAAGCCCCCCCGCCCCCTCCTGAGGGCCCTGTCTGAGGTCTGTCAGCAGCAAACACCATGCTGCTTACAGAACTGCTGCAGAGGAGTTCCAGGATCTCTGCAGGAGTGTGGAAATGACAAGGGACAGGGCTCTCTCACTGGCTAGCAGTGCCACAGAGATGGGACGAGGTTTTCAGATCTCAGCTGGACGGGGCCCTGAACAATCAGATCCAAGTCTGAAGTTAGTTTGCTGGGAGCAGAGTTGGACAAGAGATCACCAGAGATCCTGCCTATCCTCATTTTGTCTATAATGCTCTGTGGGAGTCTCTCCTAACATCTTCCCTCTTCTTTTCTCCCCACACCAGACTTCACAGTTGAATACATCCAGCGGGGTGGCCTGAGAGACCCTCTCATCTTCAGGAGCTCTGATGGCTTGGGGATAAAGTAAGTGTCAGGGCAAAGAGTGATGGGTGGGTGACTCCGGCCTGACTTCTTGCCTGTCTCCATGTTGTGGGGGATCTGATCCTGGTAGCTGGATCTGTGCTCTGCCAAGCTGATGCGACCGTGTCCTGGCCACATTGTTGTGGGGTGAGCAGAGGAAAGCATCTTCCATCTCACCTATCTTATTCTTGCTAGTCTGTTTGGGCTTAAAACGAGAGGACTGAATTGGCTGAAGGTGATCACTGTTCACGTGAACGCCTGGCAGGTCCTATTACTGCTCTGATGCAATATCTAGCTTTCTTTTTTGCCTGATAATATAGGCAAATATTACCAGATAGTCCAGCAATTTCTAGTATATCTGTCACTCTTCAGAAGTCAGACTTGGTCTGCCCAACATGTTTTACTACCAAGCCACGGTCTCTCTCTTGCTACAGTACGTCAGTTAAGGTTTACTGCTTTGAGAGTAAAGCTGCACTGATGGAAAATTTTGCATTAATGGTGTTTGTATAAATACACTGTGGTAAGGAGATAATTTTAAGGCAAATAATAAAATACTGTATCGAAACATTATAGCTGAGAAGTTGGAGGTATAAATTAGTCCTAGCAAACTTTGTCAGAGCCAGTATCAGTAGCATTACTGCTAACTTCATTGACTGGCTATGAGAGGATGGGCAGTGCAGGATGTGCTGTAATCTGCTGAATTAGCAAATTGTGCCAGGCTCAGACTTAGGAGGGTAAGTGTTTGGTACTGGGGATTCTGCCTGCCCTTTCTGCTTGTGACAGTGGTGTTCCTGCAGATAAGTCAGAATAGTTACGTAGTGTCAGTGAAATATACTGTTTCTCCTGATTTAGCTACGCCCTTTACCTTTAAAGCCTTTTAAACGAGAGCTAGGATTTCTTAGCTCAAGGCCTGCTTACTCATTTACCAGCAGTCACCGTACTCTGGAGATGTTATATCCAATTCCCAAACCACTCCTGCTTCCCTAGCCAGAAGCTGGGCCCAGTGCTTCAGTCCAGACTTGTGCCCCCAGAGATAGAGATGCATGATCCTTACCCATGTCTTCACCTACACCCAAGAGGCAGAAAGCAGCAGCGTGCCAATGGGGGTCACAGCTGGGAATGGTCTGCAACCAGAAGCACTTCATGATTTTTTTAGCAAGGTGTTTGTCCTGCAGGATGCCAGATCCGGACTTCAGCGTGAATGATGTGCGGCTGTGCGTCGGTAAGTGTCTCCTGTTGTTCGGGACCACCACGGTGTGCCTGAGTTGCGCCCTGGGCAGACAGGGAGAAGCTGGGAGTCACCGGGTGTATCAGAGCTAGAAGTCTGGTTTTGTGGCTCCCCCAGTGTGCAGCAGGTTGAACATGAGCTGTCCTTTGCCAATGGATCACAGCTCTTACCTGCTTGAGGAGTCTATCGAAGCAGTTTCTGTTTCGATGTAGGTATGGAAGAAGATGAAGTTACGGGAGAGACCAAGACATCACACGTGTGGGTGGGTTCTTTGAGGAAGGACCCATGTCTCCTAGAGCATCTCTTCTGGGTGGCCTGTTGTGCACAGAGATGGTTCCAGTGGCATCTGTCTGTTCTGGCAGGGAGCCGACGGATGGTGGATGTCATGGATGTGAACACGCAGAGGGACATAGAGATGTCTATGGCACAGTGGGCACGCTACTACGAAACACCTGAGGCCGAGCGGGAGAAACTTTACAACGTCATCAGCCTGGAGTTCAGCCACACCAAACTGGAGAACCTGGTGCAGAGACCTGCTACGGTCAGTACGGCTCTTCCTTCTGCAGGGGTGTCCCTTCCCTCGTGCTTGTGGTTCTCTGCAGTCAAGGCACAGGTGCCTACTGCATGTTTCTGTAGAGAGCTGCCTCGTTCACTATCTGTCAGCAATTAGAGAAATGGAAATGATTTGCTGAGGAATAATTAGAGTGAAGTAACCTGGACCTGCTGGCTGGGTGTCAGGAACAGCCACAGAGTTTGAACAAGCACCTGAGCTTGAATTAGAGGGGTCAGATTTGTGCTCAGCTGCAGTGAGTGTTGGGGGGCAGGAGGGGGACGCTGTCTTACAGCCTCCCAGTTAGCTACTTCCACTGCCTGCCAAGACCTCAGCTGTTGCCCAGTCTGGGCCCACTTTGCCTCCCAGTGCTGTGCCTTGTGCTGCTCTGAGGCTTGGTGCAGAGCTCTCTTGCCTCCTGCCACAGGGATCAGCCCCCTTGCAGTCAGAGGTGTAGGGCGGGGGTAGCTTGTCATAGTGCCTTGGCCAGGTGGGAAACTCCAGCTGGGTCTAAACCAGACAGCAGGGCTCGGCTGCTATGTTTTGAGAGAACAGCAAAATCCTGGGTGCCAATTAAGCTTTGTCACTGCCTTGGTGCTTGGAAACCACAATCCTGTTAGGACAGCACCCCTGTGTTCAGCCACATAGACTCCAACGGGCTCCACAAGACGGCAGGGAGTGCTGCTGATGCGAAGGGCTCTGAAGGAGAGGCCCAGAGGAGGCCCAGACTGGGGCTGCCCTGGAAAGGGGGGCAGCAGGCTGGCTGGCTGGCAGGGGGAGGAATCAGCAGCTCCTACTGAAGTGTGAAAGGTGGGATGTCCAAGATGGACATCCTGAACTCCTTCACAGTCAGTGGAGAGGAACAGGCAGCTCTGTAGGGCCATTTGTTTCTCTCCATTAACTGCAGAGGGAGCCTGGACATCTCTGCAGGCTCTGACTCTCCTGAAACTTAGCGAGTTGAAGCCCACCTTGGTAGATGCTGCCCAGCATGTGTTTTGTGTAAGACCAGTGCATAGCATTTCCTGGCTGACCCCCAAGTAGAAGAGCAGCATCCTGGTACCATGCTTGGGATCTTGCTGCAGTGCTTGCTGCCTGTGTGAATTCAGAGGCTCACCAGAGTCAGAACAGCTGGTCCCAAATGCTTCATGTGCAGCATTGCGCCAGTGGAACAGGAAAGGTTGCTGGGGTGTGCAGGAGCTAAAATGGGAGTGTCGTGGCCATTCAGGTAATGCCAGGCCCTCCTTCCCTTCCTTGGTCCTGTAGTTTGTTGGGGGCCTGCTCTGAACTGTGTTTTCTGGCAATCTGTGCACAGCAGTGCAATGGTTTAGGTATGTCCATTGCAGGGGTACCATGCCCTTTTCTTAACCATACTCATGTCTCCCACCTTTCTGCTGCAGGTGGATTTGATTGACTGGGTTGATAACATGTGGCCCAGACACCTGAAGGAGAGTCAGACAGAGTCCACGAATGCTATCCTGGAGATGCAGTATCCAAAGGTGCAAAAGTAAGTGACTTGTTTTTGCTGCCTGCCACCGCTGGCACAGCTCAGGATCTCTTGCAAGGAAACAGCCCAAGGGAGAAGCAGTTTGTTCCAAGGGGAAGTGGGAGGAACGTTCCCCGATTATTTCAGTGGGTGACATCCGCAATTAGTTCTTTAAGCCCTTGCCAAATGCTGTGCAGAAGGGCAGTCGCGTCACCTCCAGGAGCTTTCTGTGCTTTGGGGAAATTCTTGGTGCTCACCACCTTGAGGCATCTGGAGTTGTTGGAGCTGCTAGGCATTGCCCGTCCTGCCTGTAGGCCAGACCTGTGGCTTGGGGGTTTCTAGAGCTGCTGGGTATGTGAGTATGGAAGCTCTCCTCTTGCCTGGACTAGATCTTTCTGAGGGGATGTGATAGAAATGTGAAGTGAGCTCCCCTGCAAGCCGTCACCTCCCTGCACCTCAAGTGCTTAGCACTGCAGTGTTAGTTGCTGGCACTGTGCTGAGCTATTGGTCTGGGTTTAGGCAGTCCGTTCACTCTGAATACACTGCATCTGTTTAGAGAATGGCTCACCTCCCGTTTACACCTTATTGTTGTCTTGCTTTCCACCAGGTACTGTCTGATGAGTGTGAAGGGCTGCTACACAGATTTCCACGTGGACTTCGGTGGTACTTCTGTGTGGTACCATATCCACCGAGGGGGAAAGGTACAGACTTCATCTGTGTGCAGCGTTTGCTCCGTGATGGGTGACTTCCAGTTAGAATTGTGCGGGGATTTCTCTGTGTGGGTGTTTCTCACCCGGCTGTGTTGTACTGATGCCTGGCTTGGAGGAAGCACCTCTGGAAGGGGAGCTGGGAAGGTGCCAGTCCTCCCACCTGCCCTTAGGCAGGGTGAATTGCACCTTTAGCTCCCCTTACAGCTGGGGTGTTGCATCTGTTCTCTCAACTTTCAGAAGACAGATCTGTAGCAGTTCAGTGCAATAACACTGAAGGGGCTGGCTAGCTAGCACAAGTCAGTCACTTACTAGCACTTCAGTTGCCCTAGAGAGCACAATCCCGTTCAGAGAATGAAACATGACCAACATCACGTCCTTGCTAGGAGAGCATCCCTTCCAATTGCTGTTGCGTGGATGTGCCCATTGCCACAGATTTAGCCTAGGCTTTGGCATTACCACCGTAATAGCACGGAGAAGCTTGTAGTTCTTGCTAACTGCAGTTGTCAGCTGCGCAGCTCTTAAGGAAACTGCACCGCTGCTCAGGGTAGCAGTGCAGCAGATTCAGCAGTTGGTTTAAGTGGTACATTCAGAGCAGCAAAATATGATGGTAGCTCAGCTTGGCGTTATTAACAAAAGCTAATGCTGAGGAAAATACCACGTAATGCAGAATTTACTGAAGGCAGACTCACCTCTGTTGCCCAGTGAAATGCATCCAGCTCCTAAACTCAGCCCTTGCGAGCAAGTGGAGGAGACCTCAGGACTTATGGTTAAAACCATTAGCCTTCTAAGGCTGAACTCATCAGTGACCCAGGAAGGAAAGAAGGCTTCCTCTGGCTTTGGGCCCGTGGTGGCTGGACACGTTCTGAGAAAGAGCTCCCTACCACAATGGCTGTCTGAGGCTCTTCCGCTTTTAACTTCTGAGAAGGAACTGTCCAGCTGGAGGGGCTCCCTCTGCAGTTGGTGAGGACAGATTTTTAGGATGAAACTCAGGCTTACAAGGTCAACTCCTGGGAAATTATTTCATCCCATCTTTCTCCACTGACTTAGTCGAGGTTCAGGGAGGGCAACAAACTCTGCCCCACTTAAATAATCTGGGCTTTTCACTCAATCTTGCAAAGGAGATGTAGCTGCCAGGCTCCCCAGTGATTCTGATAATTTATGGCTCCAGTGATTTTGCTCAGAAAATGGACTAACAGTCTCTGAAGAGCCTAGTTGGGGGATGGACATCTACCTGCCCATCTACAACGTGGAGCCAGACAAACGCAAATCTCTAGTTCAGTTGTCTGAATAACATGGTAGCATTCAGAAAGGTGCACGTAAAGATATCCTTTGTTTCCAAGTACTCTGGTGTCTTCAGTGGGTTTTACATCTATCAACACTGTCTTGTAACTAACATCTTACAGGACATGCCAAGCTCAGTCTAGATGTGATGCTCGGTGCGTCAAGTTGGGAAGGCCCTTGTTCAGTGGTTTGTCCTCTCAGATGGCACAGCCGTTACATCCCTTGACTGGGGATTTCTGGAGGTTTGCATCCTCTGGGGGTGGGGAGAGGAAGACAGTTGGATATCTGGAGAGGGAGCAGGACAGATTAGGAAGAAGCACAGGATGGTCAGTGCAGTGATTTACATATATGTATTTTCTTTGCTTGCAGATATTCTGGTTGATCCCTCCTACACCCCAGAACCTGGAGCTCTATGAAAACTGGCTTCTCTCAGGGAAGCAGGGTGACATTTTTCTTGGGGACAGAGTGTCAGAGTGCCAGCGCATCGAGCTCAAGCAGGGCTACACGTTTGTCATCCCCTCAGGTACAGTAGGGTGGGCAGTTGCATCGTGGCTTTTGCCAGGGTTGTGGCAAGAGGCTGAAACTCCTGGGACACAAGGAGGATCAGGACAGGCAGAATTTAGCTTTCTCCTTCATGAGTAACAGGGAGATGTTATGTGGCTCTGTCCACTTGCTTGTTGGCTCCCAAACCATGGTTGACACGGCACTGTGGATTCCACCCAAGTGAACAGAAAACTCTGTCTGGCTCACATCATGCTTGATCAGTTACTAAAGGAGGCTTTCCCAGGGCCCATCACGCTGACATGCAGAGCAGTGCACATTGCTGATAGAGGCTGGCTCAAGACAGCACAGCCCCTCTACTTCCTGGCTGTCTTGTGAAATCTCTTCAGAGTTATTTTCAAGTTGTGAAGCAAGAAAGGGAGCCAGTGTGTGCGTTCAGGAACGAGGTGACTGCTCTGGACGTGAGGAAGGATGATAGCAGTCTGGAGTACTGGAGATGGGAGAAATTGAAAACGTAGAGCTAGAAGTGGATGTTGGAAAATTCTGAAACCTGATAGGGAGCTGGGAAGCTGTAATATGGAGACTTGCAGGTAACAGCAGAAGGCTTGAGCATGGAGACTTTGAGGTTGGGAGTGGGAACACTTTCAAAGCTCTGAGCTGACGGGTCCAGGGAAAGAAGAACACTGATCCTGGCTCTTTCCCTGAGAAATCCCTCCATTGTGGTTGTAGTTTGCTAAAGCAAGTTAAGGGAAATCTTTAGCCTGACTTGGTTAAGCAAGCAGAATGAATTGGAGGGCATCAACAATGTCTTGTTTGCACAATTAGTGCAGCACTCTGCTAGAAAGCAGCAAAGCAGAAGCAATGAGCTGGGTGAAACAGCAGCCCAGGCTGGGTTGTTCGCAAGGACTGGGTCACAGCCTTTCAGGACCTGTGATTTGGACCTGGGATGTCTGTAAAATGTTGTGCTTGCGCTAGGGAATGCTCCCTTGTAAGTAGAAGGATTATTGGACCCCTTTCAAGGCTTCTAATAAAACTGTTCCTTAAAAATTTCTTCCATAAGGCTCTCTGATGGCACAGAACGGTGTAACCTGCTGTTCCCTGCAGTGCAGGAATAAGCTGTGTTGTACACTCATACTCCTGTAGCTTACAGCAGGACCAGGAAGAGAAAACACCAGGGATTGCACGAGTTACTCATTTGAGTCATGGTACCATGAACCTCTTTTGAACTGAGTGGCCTTGCTCTAAGGAAAGCCATGCTGGAATCTACAACATGTTGGGCTTGTCTGGATTGCTTGGCCTTTGAAATAAGAGGGTTTTTTTGTTTTTTTTGAATTGTTCAACAAACTTTGGAAAACTGTTCTCGCTGCTGGTGTTCTTAGGCCTAATGCAACTAGGAAGCAACTCAGCAGAGATGACGGGGTGAGAAAAAGCTATGGACAGGAGGTAGATAGTGACACACTGCCATGGGAAGATGTGAGGCCAAGTCCACAGATGTATTTAAGCGTCTAAATACAGCCCTGTCTTTAGCTTATAGGTAGGTAAAGTGAGCTGAGTATTGAGTAATTCGGCAGTGACGCTTCAGGAGGAGTGCACGTTGTTGTGGTAACACAGCATCGTCAGCCCTTGAAGAGCTGGGATCTAGGTGGTCCCATCCTCTCCTCCTGCTGCCACTTGTACTGGCTGATGAGCGTGGGGTCAGTAGCTAGTCTGCGTGTTAGCAGCTACCCTGGGTGTAGGAGTAGTTTAAGGATGTATCTATCAGAGTAGACTTAGCTGAGTGGCATGGAAGTTGTGCAGTTTGAGAGCCCTTCTCTGAAGCTCACAGTTCATAAGAGACTGCAAAGGAATTGAATTAGTAGGGACACACTTGTGAGACTTTGTCCTCACCTAATTGCTCAGAAGGACTCTTCAAACTCTTTCTCCCCAAGGTTGGATCCATGCTGTGTACACTCCCATGGACACGTTGGTTTTTGGAGGCAACTTCTTGCACAGCTTCAACATCCCTATGCAGCTCCGCATCTACAGCATCGAAGACCGCACGCGGGTAAGGAGAGCTGAGAGGACCTGGCCTCCTGGGATGGCAGGGAGGGTGCAGCCAGGAACAGTGCAGGCAGGCCACTTGCGTCTCCCCCTGTGACAAATTGCTTGAACTCCAGCTGTTCTCAAGCGAGACCTCACAGCCTGCTAAATGGTTGGGCAGGAGCTTGGGTGAGGGACAGCCTGCAGCGTGCACTAAGGTTGTTATTGCCTTCGTGCTGCCTCCAGTCTGACACGAGGAAACCTTGCAGGGAGTGTGATGGGAATCTTCCCAGGCAAGGCAGCCAGGGAAGAAGGCGGCAGCAGCATGGTCATGGGAATGCATCCAGCAGACCTTGCCTCTTCCCTTACCCAGTTGCCTTCTGCTCCTGTTTGGCATTGATCCTAGACCTTGATGAGGTAAAAATGACTGAAGTGAAAGGCTTCCTGAGGTCTTGAGCCAAGAACACAGCTGACAAGTGGGTGCTTTCCCTTGCTCCTTGGGGAGGCATGGGTCCTGCAGCCCTCAGTACCTCAGCCCTCAGGATGCACCTGGGCTATGACAGACCGTTGGCCTCTCTGAAAAGGTTCAAGGTGCTGCAGCAGGCAGGACCTGTGGGTTAGCACTGACATGCCAGGCCAGTATTCAAAGGAGCCAAGACGCAGGAGGATGGACTGTGTGCCTGCTCCACTCTGGGCAGTGTAGCCTCAGGAAGGTGCAGGGCAGGCAGCAGGGTCAGGGACGTTTTCTGCCTCCGTGTGAATTGCCAGCACTGATGTGACAGCCCTGGTGGCCCCACTGTCTAGCAGAGAGCTGACAACTCCTCTTGCAATAGACCATCCCTTTCCCTTTCCACATACATGTACTGTCCGGTGCTGTGCTGTGGCTTGGGAAGAGGGCTTGAACCTTCAGCTGAAGCCTCTTGTGGCACCTGCTGTTGTCCTGTACTAATGAGAAGGAGGTCTGTGTGGGAAGCTCAGTGGAGAGCTGTGACCCTAACAGACAAACAAAATGTTAATGGCTTGCAGGTGAGAAGTACCTGGTCTCTGCTCTCCTTCCACAAGGAGAATTACATCAGGCTGCCAGAAGCAGGAATGATGCTGTTACATGTGTGCGTGCATTTCCTGCCTCTCAGGAGGGGATCGCTCTGGTTCAAGGCAGCCAGAGCGGTTTCCGTGCAGCCCCATGGAGAAGCTGGCCTGAACTGATCCCCTTCCCTCTTTTGCAGGTCCCAAACAAGTTTCGTTATCCCTTCTATTATGAGATGTGCTGGTATGTGCTGGAGCGCTACGTCTACTGTATCACCAGCCGCTCGCATCTGACCAAGGACTTCCAGAAGGAATCGCTCAGCATGGGTGAGCCCCTGTTCCTCACACGGCCCTGCGGGCCCTGCCTGGCTCAGCCGTGTGTTAGGCAGGGAGGGTTATGTGGGAAGAACAAGGGACTATCACTTCTTCAATTTCACAAGGTGGTTTTTGGGGTATTTCCTCTTTTCCATGTCTGCTCTGCTGAACAATCAGAGGGCATTGCAGACTCACCGAAGGTTGTTTTTTTGTTTTGTTTGTTCTTTTGAGCAAGAAGTCAAAACTAGCCAGACTGCTGCTTCTGCTGCTTCCTCCTTTGCCCTTGCAACAGGTTCCTTTCAGCTGCAAAACCAGCACACGAGTTCCTGGCCTTGCCGGTACACACAAAGCCCTTAACAGAAGAGGGGGAGGACAGCAGCAGTAACCACGGCTTGCTGTGGGCTGCAGGGCTTTGAGGCTTTCTTGCTGATCTTCCTGCCTGCAGAGTTTGAAGAGCTATGTCAGAAGTTTATCATCGAGGGGGTCTCTCGCAAAAGAATTATTTGGCTTTACAGCCAACGCAGACAGGGGCCATGCAGTGGTTCAAGAAATTATTTGTTACAGAGACCCTTCAGAGTGGGGGAGAGCTGGATTGCCTCCACCCGAGGGCTGTAAATACCCACTTTTGGGCACGTCTCCTCACAGGCAGAGCCCTGTGGGAATGTGGAGAAATCGCTCCCAGCTCCTGTTAGTGTTAGGGGAGGCTTCTTTATTATGCACAACCAGACTCAGAAACCTCGTGGCCATCTAGCAAGTCCGCGTCCTCTGTTTCCCATCATGAAGGCAGGACTGAGGTCTCAAGTCACTCCCAGGACCAGATGGCTGGAGATCCCTAAGCAAATCCAGTCAAATATAGCTCTAATGTCATCTTCCTGAGGCTTCCCATGCCTGGCCTTCGACAAAACAAGCTGGGAATGGGAAAGGGTTTTGGCTGTTCTTTACTAGCAGCTGTGTGCCCCATCCTTTCTCTGGCCTTGTCCCGTGTGTATCTGTTGTTCTCGTGACTGGGGGGACTCCTCTAGAAACGAAATGTCTGTGACTGAGTGACCGTGCTCTTCTCTCACTCTTTCATGGCAGATATGGAGCTGAGCTCCTCAGACTCAGTGAACATGGAGGAGGAGGAGGAGGAAGAGGAGGATGCAGCAGGGAAGGAACCCAGGCGACCAGTCACAAGGCGGTCTGTTCTCACCAGCCCCGTAGCCAATGGTGCCAATGTGGACTACGATGAACTGGGCAGGAGCTGTCGGAGCGGCCTGACAGGTCTGAAGAAGAGCCCGTCTATGGACTCTTCCGACTCCAGCCGGGGCTCCCAAAACGGCCAGGCCTGGGACCCACACGGCGGCAGCCCGCGCAAGAGCAGGAGGGTGCACCTGACGCAGTTTGAGCTGGAGGGGCTGCGCTGCCTGGTGGACAAACTCGAGTCACTCCCTCTGCACAAGAAGTGTGTTCCCACGGGCATCGAAGATGAGGACGCCCTCATTGCTGATGTCAAGGTATGTAGGCATGAGGAAGCCACAAGTGCTGCCGTTCCTCGGGACTGCCAGGGCGTCTGCTTCCTGGTGGCATCGGAGGTGGAAAGGTGACCTTGGACTTACCCCAGTCCTGGCGTAGGGGATGATGTGTCTGCAGGCTCGCAGACCTCTTCCTCTACTACCTGAGGCTAATGTCACCTCAGCTGATGCTGAGGGACAGCCATAGCTTGGATTTTGGGTTGGGACTAGCAGGAGCAGTAACTGCTCTTGGCCAACATGGCCGAGAGTCTTCTGGGCCCTGCCTGTGTCCCTCTCGGGTGTTAGTGCTTGTTTACAGTGTGATTCGTTGCTGCTTCTGGCTCTGGCCTCCTTAGGCTGCTGGACACCGAGCCCCTTCCTTGCCCCAGGTGGATTTGGCCTTGTTTCTTAGGGTGTTTTGCAGGGTGTGATCCTGGCTTCCATGAGGATTTTTGCCCTGCTCCACAACCTGTGCTGACTCCATGAATCACAGAATATCCTGTGTTGGAAGGGACCCACAAGGACAATAGAGTCCAGCTCCTTGGTGTTTTAGCCCTTTGAGCACTGAAGTGGGAATTTCAGCCTCACTCTACCTCAGAAATCCATGTTGGGTATGCAAGTCTGTGGGGCCGGATGGGATCCTCCGGAGGGTACTGAGGGAGCTAACGGAAGTGCTCGCCAAGCTGCTTTCCATCAGTTATCAGCAGTTCTGGCTATCCGGGGTGGTCTCAGTCAACTGGCAACCAGCAAATGTGATGCCCATCTCCAAGAAGGGCTGGAAGGACGATCTGGGCAACTACAGGCCTGTCAGCGTGACCTCTCATGCTGGGGAAGCTCATGGAGCAGCTTATCTTGAGTACAATCACATAACGCTTACAGGGCACCCAGGTGATCAGGCCCAGTGAGAATGGGTTTATCAGAGGCAGGTCCTGCTTCACCAACCTGATCTACTTCTACCACACGGTGACGTGCTCAGTGGATGAGGGAAAGGCTGTGGATGTTGTCTACCTAGGCTTCAGTAAGGCTCTTAACGCTGTTTCCCAAAGCATTCTCCTGAAGAACCGGGCTGCTCAAGGCCTGGATGGGAGTACGCTTTGGGTTTAAAACTGGCTGGAGGCCAGGCCCAGAGAGTCGTGGCTCAGTGCTGGGTCCAGTTCTCTGTAATACCTTCCCCAGTGATCAGACGAGGGGATGGGATCGGGTGCACCCTCAGCAAGCTGTCAGAGGACACCAAGGTGGGCAGGAGTGTTGATGTGCCTGAGGGCAGGGAGGCTCTGCAGAGGGACCTGGATAGGCTGGACCAATACTAGCATCCGGGCTAGTATCAGAACTGGTGTGGCCAGCAGGGCGAGGGAGGTGATTGTCCCCCTGTACTCGGCCCTGGTGGGGCTGCGCCTCGAGTACTGCTGGGGCCCCCAGCGTAAGAAGGATGTGGATGTATTAGAACGAGTCCGGAGGAGGGCTTTCCAGTACCTAAAGGGGGCCTACAGGAAAGCTGGGCAGGAACTCTTCATCAAAGAGCACAGTGATAGTACAAGGGGTAATGGTTTAAAACTGAAAGAGGGTAGATTTAGATTAGACACCAGAGAGTTTTTCACTCAGAGGGTGGTGAGGCCCTGACACAGGCTGCCCAGAGAAGCTGTGGATGCCCCATCCCTGGAAGTGTTTAAGGCCAGGCTGGATGGGGCTTGGAGCAACCTGGTCTAGCGGAAAGTCTCCCTGCCCATGGCAGGGGGGTTGGAATCAGATGATCTATAAGGTCCTTTCCAACATAAACTATGTGATTTTGGTCACTCAAACCACGGTTACTTCCTGTTCCCTTCCTTGCTAATGGCGATCTGTTCAGCTGGCTGCCTGTACTGCCAGCCATGGGTGTACCCTGGTCTGTGCTGTTGTGTTTCTTGTTCCAGTCTCCAGATTTCGCAGGACATTTGCTGAAACTGATGCTGTGCTGGGAGCAGCAGGGTGCAGCTCGGTGCCCCAGCACTGGCCCCCATGCCTGAGCCTTGCAGGCACCACTGGTGCTTGGCTGCAGCAGCGAGCATGGCTGCTGTTAGGGGGCTGCAGCTCTGTTTTCACGTGGGTTTTTCAAGCGTGCTGTGCCGTGGCCTTGGGAGCATGCAGAATGTTTCACCCTTGGACCCAGCAAGGGGAACTGGTGTGTTGCGCCATGTGTCTGAGGCAGAGCGTTGGAGTTGTCAGAGCTGAGCAGGGTTTGAGACTTGTGCAGAGGACTCACCGCGTTCTGGAGCAAAGGGATGCTTCCCTGAGAGCCACCGGCCCCGTGCCCAGCTGTGTCTGGCGGCTGAGCTGGGGGTGGAAGTCACTGCAGGCTGCTCAGAGCGCGTGGCTCCCCGAAGGCCTTGCTCCCTAATGCCAGCTTTCCTCCGGGTTCAAAAGCACGCTGAGGTGCAAGGCCTGGTCCCTCGGTTCCGGCAGCCTCACAGGTCAAAGCTGTTACAGGGTGCCTACATGGCACAAAAATCTTTAGTCGTCAGCTGTTTGGGTCATGTTTCTTATGTAGATTCACGTACAGCTCCCTCCTCTAACAACCTTAGTGCTCTCACATGGTACCCGGGCAGTGTGCGAGCGCAGCCCTTCCTGCCGAGATGCCTGCTGGGGCTCTTTGTGGTGCTCCTGCCCTCCCGTGCAGCCCACGCTGCCGTGGTGCAGGTGGGATCCCTCACGCTGCACCCCGGGCCCGGATTTCTTTATGGTCTGGAGCTTGTTTGAATTCTTCTGCTGTGTCTCTCTGTACGGTGGTAGAGAGCTAGAGCCTAATCCGGTTTGAGTGGTTTAACTTCGAAATAGTCAGCAGTACCTCCCTGCGCCCCCAGCATCTGAGCCTGCCTCTGGGGCCATGGCTCTGTGGCAGGTACTCGTACCCGTACGTTGCCAGGTGAGGTTGTTAGTCCTGAGACCCGGAGGGAAGCACAGAACCGGCGTGGGTTTGGCATTACCAGGTCTGCTGCCATCGCCAGGTAGCTGCCTCCCAGTTAGGGAGGTGTTGTGGAAGGCTCCCGTGGCTCTTGGGGTACCTGGAGGTGCTGGGCCACGTGAAGAACCGTGCTGCTGCATCCTGTCGTGAGCTGAGCCCGGAGCTGCCGCACGGTGGGACCTGACGTTCTGCATGTGACAAAGGTATGCCTCCAGCTCTGTGGCCAGAGGAACTGCCCATCCACTGAAAGCCATCCCAGACAAGGCTGCATCAGGCACTGCGAGTAGGAAGAAAAGCACGTTGCCACCTCTGCCTCCACCCTAACCTCCTAGCTTTGCCTGCTGCATTCCTTGGACCGCTCCTGGCAACACCAAGTCTCTGCCTTCTGCTCTACCGTGGCTTAAAGGGAGGGCCTGCAGAAATCAGAATGACTTGTAGCACTGCCTCAGGAGGAGATCCGCTTTTGGGGAATTGGGCTGACACACGATCCCCTTCTAGCACCGAGTCTTGCTGAAAAATCTCCTTGAGTTCGGTGATGTCTCTGACAGTCCGGACTGGAGTCAGCAGATCATTGGCAAAGAGGGAATGTTTGGCCTCAGGAACAGTCACAAACTGGCTGCATTTGGGTTCTGCCTGTCACCAGGCATTGCAAAAATAAGAAGTCTCTCTCCCAAAAGTGAGGATCCTGTCTCCAGGATCTCTTCTTACAGCCTCTGGTCTGGCTTCCCACATACCTGGCTCAGTGTTGCACAAAGTCTTTCGGTATCAGAGATGACATTCTTCTGCAAAGGCATGTTACTCTCTTCTGCCAGCTCTGTTCCTCCTGTGGGTCACGTCTGTTCCCAAGGCAGTTTGGTTTTCCCTGCGCTTTTGTCAAAGAGCGCTGAACGTGGCAGCTTGCTGGAATATAGAGGATGTAAAAGCGCTGATGTGTGACCTTGGGAGGGGTGCGTGGTCTCAGGGCATTCCGTGGGGAGTGTCTGCCCCGTCCCTGCTTCGTGCAGGTGATGGGAGGTCGAGAGGACTCGGTGAGGAACAGGGGCTGCTGCCACCAGGGCTGGGCAGTGGCCGGTGCGCTGTGGTAGGTCCTCCCGTGGTGGGAAGGCAATGCTGGCCGTGCTCCTGCCTACAGGTGAGGTGAGATGAAACAGCAGCATGGAGCATGGGGACTCCTGTGCGTGCGGTGGCGGGACGGCTTTCAGGGCATGTCTGGCCATTGCCGTGGGGCGAGCTGCCCGAGCAGAGGTGACCTCTGCGTGCCATTTGACGTGCTTGACTTTGGCGATGACCTGGGGCCCGCACGCTCCCGTGGAACACGGTTCCGGAGGTGGAGGCGGTGCAGGCACCGGGGTTAGGTCCACGCGCAACTTGTTCCTTGGGCTGTTTGGGGGCCGGGATGGATGAGAGCCGTAGGTGCGGTCGTTTTTCCCTAGCGCTGCTTTGGGGGGCTCGCTTCGCGTACAGGAGCTTCCTCCAGGTTAATCGCGGGGGGCTCAGCGAGCCGGGGGGCTCTCCCGGAGCTGGGGCCGGCGAGGGGGGGACACCTCGCTGCACCCGGCGGGGCTCGTCCCCCTCTAACGGCGAGGTCAGCGGGGGGCTCGGCACCGCCGTGCGTGCGGGGGGCGATGCGGGCACGGCCCCCGCCTTCGGGGAGCTCTCTCCGCGGGGCCCGTGCTCCCTCGGGGGCGGGTCCGGCTCCCGGCGGGCCCCCGGGCGCTGCCCGGGAGGAGACAAAAGAAGGGCGCCGGGGGCCGGGAGCGAGCGGGGCTCCGGGGGGGCCGCCCCGCGCCTCGGCTGCGGTGGCGGCGGGCGGGGGGGGCCGCCGGGTCCCTGCGCCAATCCGCCCAGCCGGCCCCTCCCGGCGCTGCAGCACAACGGCTCTGCCCTCTCGGCTCGCTCGTTCTCTTCTGCCATCTTCCCGTTGCAAAGCATTGCTGGGAACCGCATGCGGGTGACGCAGCAGCATTGTTTCGGGCTCGGGAAGCTGCCGCCGCTGCCCCCGGGCTCGGGAGGAGCACGCGGCCGCCGGGGCGGCTGCCGGAGCCGGGGAGGAGCCGGGGGGGCTCGGGGCGGGGGGCGCGGCCGCGCTCCCGGCCATGGCCCTGAGGAGCGGGGGGCCGGAGCGGGGCCGCGAGCTCTGAGCCGGCCCCCGGCGGCGGCGGCCGGGCGGAGGGGGGGGAGCCCCGACCTCGCGGCGCGGGCACCGGAACAAAGAGGGCTCGGCAAACTTCGCCCCGGAGTCGCGGCAGCTCCAGAGGCGCAAGGTCAGGCGGCTGGCACCGCTCGCGGGCCGGGGAGGGGACGCGGGGCTGTGCGACCCGGGGATCCCCGGCTTCCCCTCCGCCCCCCGGCGTCCCGGGCCGGCGCGGGGACTCCCCTCCCCTCCCCGTCCAGCTCTCGTGGCCGGGGCTCGGCGTGCTCGCGGGGTCCCCTCCCTGCCGCCTGCCCCCGGCGGGGCTGAGGCTGCCCGCGCCCACCCCGGCTTCCAGCCGTCCGCAGCCCCGGGCCCCCGGCACCCCAGCGGGTGTCCCCCCGATCCCCCCAGCCCCGGCTCGCAGCGTGCCCGAGCCCCCGCCGGGCCCCAGGCACGGGCAGACTGCGGCTCCCTGCGCACACGTGTGCGCGCGCAGCCCGGCTCCCGACCTCTCCTCGCAGCCCGTGCTCGGGGCCGGCCGGGAGGCGGAAGGGCTGCAGGCAGCGTGCCGGGCTGCTGGGCGGCTGCGGAGGCCGCAGCTTCCTGCCACCTCCGGAGCGGGGCCGGAGCCAGCCCCAGCACACGGGCAGCTCCCGGGGCCACCCGGCCACAGGGATGCCGGCAGGAGGCTGCCGCTCGCGTAGCCATGGTGACACCGAGTAAATAAAGCACCTTTGGCATCGGGTGGGCTCGCTGGGGAGGGGGCTGCGGGCAGGGGGCAGAGCACTGGGGGCCTGCGGGGCAGCGCGGCCAGCCGCCAGAGCCAGGGGAGCCTCCGTGTCGCCGGGGGGCTGCTCCAGCTACTCGCAGCAGGCTGTGGAGGGGGCTCAGCGGCTGCGGGGGGTGGCGAGGGACCTGTGCGCTTCCTCCCCCGTGAATCCTGCTGGATTGCGAGGGCTCGGCGCTCTCTCCCAGGCGCCGCACAGCGCGGGGCCTCGGGGCTGAAATGCAGTTGATGAAAGCATTCGTGCACATCGACTCGACAGAGCTTGCCTGTCTCGTGTGGGGAGGGCTCGCCGCTGAGGGGTGTGGGTGGAAGAGGGTTCCTTCCGTGCCGTGTTTGAAGCATGTTGGCCGTGGCATCTGGTCAGAACCCGCCCGGCTGACAGGAGCATTGTTTTGCTCTGCTCACACCTGTCCTTTTTGTCTCTTTTTCCCCTCCACCCTCCCTCTCCCCACCAGCTGCTGCTAGAAGAATACGCAAACAGCGACCCCAAACTGGCACTTACAGGCGTCCCCATCGTCCAGTGGCCCAAGAGAGATAAGGTAGGAGCTGCAAGGAGGGGCATGCGTGGCTGTCGCTGGAGGGTACCGCGTGCAGTTTGGCCAGTTACCTGCTGTGCAGCTGGGGCGCGGCGGTGCCGCCTCGGCACCTCCCCTGGGAGCCCGTGGGCAGTGGGGGAGCGCGGCAGGGTGCGGGGCGCAGCTGTGGAGGTCTCCAGCTGTGCTGGTGCTGGGACAGCCCCGGCTGCTCTGCGTTCTGTAGCTGTGCTCAGAGGGGCTGGAGCCTTGATGTTGGTGGGGGTGATGGCTGGAGGGCCTTGCACTGAAGCTCTCGGTTTGCTGAGGGGGGCCTGCATGGTGTTTGGGGGGGGGAGGTATCACTGTTGTGTTGCCGGAGAGGTGAAGGGTGAGGTGTGGGTGTCAGTGATCAGCAGCTCCCCTGCCTGTTCAGCAGGCAGGCTGGCCCCTCACGGCTTGTGCCCCCGTCAGCACACTGCTGTAGTGCTGTGGTGCTGGCTCTTGCCCCCAGGGAAGGCAGCTCCCTCAGGGGGTCTCTGCCTGCAGGTAGTAGCCAGCATCTCAGGAGAGGGGCCTCGGCTTTCCCCTGCTATTCCCCCTCCAGCCATGCTCGCAACCCAGGGCCCAAAGCTGCTCCGAGCTCGGGGCAGATGGAGGTGAGGGCAGCCTTCCAGACTTCCCCTCCCCCTGGCTGCCTTCCCGTGCCCGCCAGGACAGCTCCCGTGGTCACCTCTCCCTTCCTGCCAGGAGGCAGGCTCACAGGCGTGTGGGGAGAGGAGGACCCCACCACGCTGGGAAGGACTGGTAACGCTCCGCCTGGCTGTCTGGGTACAAGCACGCTGCTCAGGTCGCCCTTCAGAGGTGCCTGCCTGCCCTGTCCCGGGGTGTTCAGCGTGACTTTGCTGGTCCTTGAGCAGCGCAAGCATCGCAGACAGCTTTTCCGGCGGAAGAGATCTGGAGATATTTTCATGCTTTGGGTGCAGCACTCAAATGCTTGGCATACCCACAGCTGTGTCCTTGCGCTGGCTTTTCGGGTGTGCACGATGTCACGGCCATTCCCAGAAGGATGCCGCAGCCAGCAGTGAGTTTGCTGATGGGACGCAGCAGGACAGATGTCTGCTGAGGAGCCGCGCCTTCCCACCCGTGCCCTTCACAGGCACTGGTTGCTGTCAGCACACCTCGAGGTGTGCAGGAGGGGTGACCGGAGCACCAGTTCCAGAGCTCAGGCCCATTCCCGTGAGGCTGGTGGAGGAGCCTGGCTGCACAGACGGGACGAGCTCTCTGTCCATAGAGTAGCGAGGGAGCAGGGTTGCTGCCTGCGTGTGCCTGGAGGTCACAGAGGACAAAACCAGAAGCTTGCTGGTCCGATCAGAGTGCCACCATCTGCCCGTCTCATGCTTTTTCCGTCTTTTCTGTTACCAGCTAAAGCTGCAGGCGCGGCTGAGGGTCCGCCTGCCCACCATCCCCATCACCAAGCCTCACACCATGAAGCCGACGCCCCGCCCGACACCCGTCAGGCCCACGGTGTCTCCCATTGTGTCGGGTGCCCGGCGGCGGCGCGTGCGGTGCCGGAAATGCAAGGCCTGCATGCAGGGCGAGTGTGGCATGTGCCACTACTGCAGGGACATGAAGAAGTTTGGCGGGCCTGGTCGCATGAAGCAGTCCTGCGTCCTCCGGCAGTGCTTAGCGGTGAGTCTGTAGCCTGATCCTGTTCTCCAAAGTCCGCTGCAGCCCGGCAGCAGCTCTGTGTGGCTGGTCGGGGAGGGTGGTGGCCACGTTTGATTCCTGGGGAAAAGTTGGCCCCTTTCCTATTGTTTGGGTGGTGAGGGAAGGGAGGAGAAGGAAGAGGAGGAGGAGGAGGGGGGAAGGCTATCCTGCCTTGCCCTGGTATCACTCCTGCTTTCCTTTGTAGCCCAGGCTGCCTCACTCGGTCACGTGTGCACTTTGCGGGGAGGTGGATCAGAACGAGGACTCGCAGGACTTCGAGAAGAAGCTCATGGAGTGCTGCATCTGCAACGAGATTGTTCACCCTGGCTGCTTGCAGGTGAGTCGCACGTGTGCCTGGGCTGGGCTGGGCTGCGGGGAAGGGCGCTGCTGATTGCGCTCTGCTTTGCAGATGGATGGAGAAGGACTGCTCAACGACGAGCTCCCCAACTGCTGGGAATGTCCGAAGTGCTACCAGGGTGACGATGCAGAGAAGGGCCAGGTAGGAGGCGAGCTGTGCCGGGGCGGGGGAGGTCAGGCCGTGCATCGTCCATCTCACTGTGTCCTGCTGTGGGTAGGCAGGACTCGGGCCGTGCAGAGCAGAGCGGTGGCTCCAGAGGTGCACAGACCGGCCTGTGGGGTGGGCTGGAGGCTGGCAGGCACCAGCCCCAAGCAGGGGACCGGCTGGGCGGCAGCACCACCGTTCGGGTGCCACGCAGCGGCAACCTGCAGGGGTGGAGGGCCCAGCAGACACCGCTGCAGTGCGTTCCCGGGGCCTGCAGCGAGGCGAGCTGACAGTCCCTGCTCTGTCTGCGGATCCTAGAGAGCTCATCGGCGCACCAAGGCCAGGTTCCCGCAGAAGCGGCAAGGTTGGCTGGGTCCCTCCACCAGACAGCAAGCGGGCTGCGTGCAGCGGCAGCAGCCCCGCTGGCGCCTGCCAGCGCTGCCCAGGAGGCCAGCCTACGGCCGCCGCGCCCCCCGCGGGACTGTGCCCGCCGCCGCAGATGGAAGCGGTGCAGCCAAGGCAAGGCAGGCTGGGGGAGGTGCAGCGCCTTCACGTCCTGGGTGATGTGCATGCTTGGGGTGCACATCTGAGTGGCTCCTGGGTCCCCCGGCGCTTCAGGTGATGAGCACCCCTTGTCCCCATGGTGTCTTGTGCTGAGCTGCGATCCGGGGAGCCTCTGCTGCAAGAGGTAGGGGGCTGACTGTTAGGCACAGTGGAGGCCACCCCAAGCTCAGGGCACTGCTGCGAGGGGTGGAGATGGTTGCTGGTGTGAGTGGAAGAGAAGGAGGGCAGGCGTGTGTTCCCCAGGTCCGGTGTGGCCCCACCCCTGCTAACTTGCCACCCGTCCCACTTCCCTGCAGAAGCGCAAAGTAGAGGAGAGCGATGACGACACGGCGCAAGCCAAGGTGCTGCGGCCCCTGCGGAGCTGCGAGGAGCCCCTCACCCCTCCACCCAACTCGCCCACCCCCATGCTGCAGCTGATCCACGACCCGGCATCTCCACGAGGCATGGTGACGCGTTCGTCTCCGGGGGCCGGCCCCAGTGACCACCACAGCGCCAGCAGGGATGAGCGCTTCAAGCGGCGGCAGCTGCTGCGGCTCCAGGCCACCGAGCGAACCATGGTGCGGGAGAAGGAAAACAACCCCAGCGGCAAGAAGGAGCTGTCGGAGGTGGAGAAGGCCAAGCTGCACGGCTCCTACCTCACCGTGACGCTCCAGCGCCCCACCAAAGACGTCCATGGCACTTCTATCGTCCCCAAGCTGCAAGCCATCACGGCCTCCTCCGCCAACCTGCAGCACTCTCCCCGCGTGGTCATGCGCCACGCGCCTGCCAGGATGCCCCCGCGGGGCGGTGGGGAGGAGGAGGCGGCCGCCGAGGAAGACGAGGAGGAGGATGACGAAGAGGACGAGAACGCGGAGGAGGGGGGGGTGGCCCGCCTCAATGGCAGAGGGGGCCGGGCACAGGAGGGCGAGGAGAGCTGGATGCAGCGCGAGGTCTGGATGTCCGTCTTCCGCTACCTCACTCGCAGGGAGCTCTGCGAGTGCATGCGGGTGTGCAAGACCTGGTACAAGTGGTGAGTGTGGGAGTGCAGCGGGCAGGGGCAGCGCCGCCCGGACCACTCCTCCTGATCCTAACGGGCAGCCGGAGAGAGGAAGGTGCCTTCCTCCTGTCCCGTTTGTCAGAAGATGGCTGCAGGGCGTCACCCACGTCCCCCGCGGCGTCGTGGCGAGGTGTTAGTGCCCTCTCCTCTCCCACCGCCCTGCGTGGTCCTCGCCCTTCCCGGCCCCACAGCGCAGGCTGAGGCAGAGATGCATTGCTGCCTGGAAGCGCCTCGGGGGGCGCGGGCCTGAAGACAATGCTGGCAGTGGGACAGCTGTGGATGGAGAGCTTGGGAACAGATGGGGATGGGGAACCGGGAGGCTTCTCACTGCCGAGCAGGGGGAACGGCTCGGCGGGAAGGGCTGTCCCGCTTTGATCAGCAGGCATGGTGTGCCGGGGCAGCTGGCGGAGAGCGTCCCCTCCCCTGCCGCCGGTGTGGCGGCTGCAGAGGCAGGGAATGCACAGGGTCCTCAGGCTCCTGTGAGAGAGGAACAGTTTGTGCCACATCCGAGCTCTCTTGTGGCTCCTGGTGAAGCAGAGAGCGTTGCCAAGGCCGTGGGGTGGGAGCGGGCTGAGCGTTTTGCCTGCTGGGAGCAGGGAGGCTGAAGATATTTGCCCCAGCGGAGGAGCAGCCAGGAGGGAGTAAGCAGGCTGGCAGCTGCCATGTGGAGTCTTGTTACGTGGCAGCAAAACGCTGCCGGGGCTGTTCGGGGCATCCCTGGGTGGCCACACACCCCCACACGTCTGGGGAGCCCTGGCAAATCAGGAGGAACGGCTTTGTGCTGTGCCGGGGCTGTGCCAGGGCCGGGGTCCTCCCGGATTTATGGCCTCTCAGTGCTCTCCGGACTCAACTTCCAACCTTGTGCTCGTCCCCAGGTGCTGTGACAAGAGATTGTGGACAAAGATAGATTTGAGCAGGTGCAAGTCCATCACCCCCCAGGCGCTGAGCGGCATCATCAAAAGACAGCCAGTCAGCCTCGACCTCAGCTGGACCAATATCTCCAAAAAGCAGCTCACGTGGCTCGTCAACAGGCTGCCAGGTGAGTGTGGGCCAACGAGGGGTCCCTCGCCCCTGCCGCCAGCTGGCGCCGAGGCTCCCCGGGAGATGGGCTCTGCAACTCTGGCACCCGCCAGTGGGAGAACCCCGGGGTGTCTGGATCCTGTCGCCTGGGGAGCGGCTGATAGGGCTGTGGTTTCCTGTGGCTGTTCTAACCGCTCCTGCGTGGAGCGTGGCTCTGCGTCCCACCCCCGGCGGGGAGGGGAGCCGCTTCCTCCTGCGCCTGCAGAAAGGCTTGTGACTTGAGATACCTCAGCGTGGGCGAAGCCCGGCTGACTTGTTACCTCTCCCGGCAGGTTTGAAAGACCTCATCTTGGCGGGCTGTTCCTGGTCTGCAGTCTGTGCTCTCAGTACCTCCAGCTGCCCCCTTCTCAGGACCCTCGATCTTCGGTGGGCAGTAGGAATCAAGGACCCTCAGATCCGGGACTTGCTCACGCCTCCCACAGACAAACCCAGTAAGCTGCTGCCACAGGGCGGGAAGGACCAAGCCAGAGGAGGGTGATGTGCTTGGGCGCAGGGCAGGGAGGCAGCGCTGGATCTGGAACGTCCCAGCCCAGCAGGGCAAAAAGCACCGCGTGCCTGTGCTCAGCTTCTCCCCTCCCTTTGCAGGTCAGGACAATCGCAGCAAACTCCGCAACATGATCGACTTCCGGCTCGCTGGCCTGGACATCACCGACGCCACGCTGCGGCTGATCATCCGCCACATGCCCCTGCTCTCCCGCCTCGACCTCAGCCACTGCAACCACCTTACAGACCAGTCAGCCAACCTCCTCACGGCCGTGGGTTCTTCCACGCGCAACTCCCTCACCGAGCTCAACATGGCAGGTGGGTGCGCTGCTCTGGCTGGCCGAGGCTGGTCTCCGCGGCCCTGCTGGGCCGAGGGCGGCCTGGCTGGCCGGGCTCCTCCCCACCTGACGTGAGAGCTCGGCGCCAGCTTCGCGGAGGCGTAGCAGCTCACCTTTCTTCTCGTCTCCCCGCAGGCTGCAATAAGCTGACGGATCAGGCCTTGCTGTACCTGCGCCGCATCTCCAACGTCACTCTAATTGACCTGCGAGGTTGCAAACAGATCACCCGCAAAGCCTGTGAGCACTTCATCTCGGACCTGTCCATCAACAGCCTCTACTGCCTGTCCGATGAGAAGCTGATCCAAAAAATCAGCTAGAGACCCTCCCCCAGGCAGACTGAGGAGAAGGATAAGAGCCCAACCCACCCCTCTTGGAGAGCCGCTCCTCCACATCCCCACCTTGCCCTCTGTGTCCTGCTCTTGCCTCCCACCTGACTCGGCAGGCAGGGCCGCTGCTGGCCTCGCTCCACCGTCCTTCCTCCTTCTCCCCCTGGGACTTCCACCGACGAAGATGTCCCGCCAGGCTGGCCAGTACCAGAGGAGGAATGGGCAAATGGCAGGGAGCCTCGGCGTGGAGGCTGGCCGCTCTTAAGGTGGAGGTTGTCAGAGAGATCTCCGTGCAGAGAAACGGGGCACCCTCTTCCCCCTGCTTTTCCCCTCCTCCCTGCCATCTCCTTGCCTTGAAACACTTGTCACTTCCCTGTTAGCACAAAGCTCGAGGGTCAAGGTCTCTCCAAGGAAGAGGGAGCGGAGCTGGAACAACCCCTCCCTGTCTGTGCCACCACCAGCTCGTTGCTCGCCCTGCTCTCTCAGCCCCATTAATTACGGTTTTCCTCGTCTGACTGCAGGGGCTGCGATCGAGTCCCTTCCTCCTCCCCCGCTCTCGTGCGTCTGGGTGGCTCTTCTGGTGTCGAGGGCAGGAGCCCTGCAGCCAGGGCATGGCGGCTTCTCCAGCCACGGGGCTGGAAGCAGAGGCTCTAAGGGCCGTTCTCCCCCTGCCCCAGGGGGCGAGGCTGGGGACAGCGCTTCCACGCTGGGGCGGTGCCGGCGTTCTTGGAGCACCGCGTGTCCCAGGGCAGCCCCGCGCCGAGGCGAGGGCTGGGCACTGGCTGGGAGCAGGGCAGAAACAACAGGTACATCAGAGCTCAGGGAGGACGCAGAGCAGCAGCGGCGGGTGAGTGAGCACACTGGGGGGGACGGGAGCTGCCTCCTCTTCCTCCCCAGCTCCCTGCGCACGGCCCAGAATCACGAAGCACTCTGGGGCCGCAACAGCCAGAGGGGCAACAGCTGCTCTGTCTGCCCAGGGCATTTCGGCCTGGGACTGAACTGGCACAAATGCCCCATCGCATTGTCCTCTCCTTCCCCCACCCCATTTTAGCTGCCGTTTTTCCTTTGCAATGAATGGTTGGTCCAAAGAACCTCTCTCTAGGGCAGCAGAGAGCTTTTTGCACTTTAAAAAAAAAAAAAAAGAAAAAAAAAAAAAAAAAAAAACACCAAAAAAAAAAAGGCAAAAAAAAAATCCAAAAAAAAAAAAAAAAAGCAAGAGATGAAAAAAAGTTGGAATCTTCTTTTGGGTCACTATTTTCTTTCCCTCCCTGCCCTGCCTGTGCCTGGACGTTCCCCGTCTCCCCGGTGCCTGGATGCCTCCCCCCTGGCGGCGCGTCCCCAGCCCCCGGGAGCAGGGAGGGGGCAGGCAGCCCCCCGCTGCCGCAGAAGCAATAAGGGAGGAGAGGCAGCCCCTGGCCGTCGGGTGGAGGGAGGCACGGCGGTGGCTGCCGTGGGACGGGGGCTTCGAGCGGAAAGCAGCCCGGGCAGGAGGAGGACGGGAGAGCCGGCACCCAGCCGCGGCCAGGCAGCAGAGCTCTCCCCCCAGTCTCTCCCGGCGGTGGCTCCTGCGAAAGACGTCGGAAGAATCAAAGTTTTTCTTTTTCCTTTGGATTGATTTTGAGTTTTGCCGTGAGAAGGAAGCGAGGTGGGGCCGAGCTCAGGAGCTGGCAGGGGGGCGGCGCGGGGAGCCCCCGCCGCAGGGACTCCGGCTGTGACCTTCGTCACCCGCGGGGCACCCCGGCCCCCTCGGCGGGCGGGGGGCGAAAATCCACAAGGAAGAAAAAGAGAGAATTATATATATAAAATCACTTAGTGATTTAAAAACAACCCAGACTGCTCCCTAAAGACAAGTCCTGCAAGAACAGTCACTATTGTTTAAGGATTTGGTTGTGTTTTCGTTCTGTTTCAGTCCCCTCCCTCTTCCCCCCCGCCCCCGGAGAAATATTGTAAATATATATTTTTTGTTGGCGATTTAGAGTCCATCTCTGATGTTTGTGCTTTAAAATTAAATGTAAGCATTAAGGGTAAAAGCAAACCCAGTCTTACGCTCTCTCAGTGGGTACGGCCGGGGCTGGGCGGTTTCTGGTCTGCGGGCAGCGGGAGGGGAGCTAGCTGGCCTTTTTCGTTGTCGTTTTCTTTCTGTTTCGTTCGTTTTGGATTTATTTTTATTTTTTCTCCTTTATAAGCATTCTCATACCGGTCTCAGAGAGGCTCTTTGCTCGTGGCATGTTACCGCAGGCAGGGGAGACGCCGTCGGGGGCCGGGCAGAGAGCAGCCTCCGCAGGGCGCCGTTTTTGTTTCTCGGGGGCGGATTTTTTTGGAATAAAAAGTTTCGAGAAAAAACCAAAACCCGGCGTCTCGGCTCTGCCCCTTGTTTCTCCGCGAGGCGGGCGGGCTCCCGGGGGCTGCCCGGGGCGGGGCGGGCGGCGGGGGCCGGGCGCCGACCCCGGGCCCGCCCCGTCCCGCCCCGCCCCGCCCGGAAACAAGTGGCAGAGCCCCGACCCCGGCTTTTGGTTTTTTATCGAAACA
>CM021769.1:29147904-29170298 GCA_011076525.1 Nettapus auritus
GGCGGGGCCGTGCCCTCTGCCGCTCCCGGGCCGTTCCCGTGCCCGCCGCGGGCGGGGCGGCGGCGGCGGCGGCGCTTCCTGGTGCGGGGCATGGCGCTGGTCACCGTGCGGCGGGCGGGGGGGGGCCGCGGTGAGTGCGGGGCCGGGCGGGACGGGACGGGACGCGACGGGACGGGACGGGCCCTGCCGCCGCGGGGGGTGGCGGAGCCGCGGGCTGCCCCCACCGCTCCTGGGGCCGCCAGGCTTTTGGGCCCCTCTCGGCCGCCGCCAGCACGCGGCCGGGGGCTGCCCGGTGACCACGGGGGAATCGCGGTCCTCAGCTGCTGCCAGTAAAGCCCCGCTCGTCCCCAGTGCTCCCGGAATGCGCGCTGGGTGGCTGCCCCCCGGCATCCCGCGGGCTGGAGGGGCCGTCCCAGGGACTCCCGGAGCAGTCGGTGGCCGGCCCTGCTCCTCCCAGTTGTCCCAGTAGCTCCCAGACCCTAACCGCCCCCCCGCACCGACCGCTGGGCCTTATCGGGGCGCACAGCCCCTGCGAGCGCTTCCCCTGGGCAGCGCCCAGCGAGGGGGGGAGCTGGGGCCAGGGCCCCCCACCCCGGCTCCCAGGGGTCTCAGCTTCAGGGACCCCATCCCGGTCCCCGTGGGACCCTGCTGTGCCCATGCTGGGGGGAGAGGAGGGAGTGAGGGGCAGGGTGTCGCTGTCCCAGGGTGCCCACCCCAAAGTCCTGGTGGGACGTACTGGGGGTCTCGCCATGCCCATGGTCATGCTCCCCTTGGGGCGCTGCCCCCCCACTTCGCAGGAGGACAATGTGCCCAGGCGCGGCCAGCTGCAGCGGCGGTGAGAAGGGGTCCCCAGGCCAAGGGACGGGGGCTTGGGGCACTGGGGTGGGGATGGGACAGCATTGTCCCCTCCCCACTGCTGCCCCCCGTCCTGCTCAAAGCCCTGCTGCCCCAGGCAGAGTTTCGTCATGGTCAAGGGAGCTGCCTTGCTGCTGCCTGCCGAGGAGCCGCTGGTGGCTGAGCCCCCTCCAGCTGTGCCCCCCGGGCGGCAGGAGCAGCACCTCCAGCTCATGATGCAGCTACTGCGTCCCCAGGATGCCATCCGCCTGGTAGGACATGGCCACCTCCCCAGCGGTGGGATGGGACGAGAGCAGGATGGGGATGGGGACACAGAAATAGTGGGAATGAGGATGGGGACGGGATGGAGACCGGGATGCAGATGGGGACAGGGATGGGATGAGGATGCAGGTGCTGATGGGATGGGAGTAGGGGCAAAATGAGGATGAGGATGGGAGCGAAGCAGGGATAGGGACAGGACATGGATGGCAATGAGAATGGTAACGAGGACGGGATGCGGATAGGGTAGGATTGGGATAGGATGGGGATGGCAATAGGGATAGGCTGGGGACAGGAACAAGAGTGGGATGGGATGGATGGGGAGGTGGTAGGATGAAGACAGCAATGGTGATGGCAACAGGAATGGGGATGCCTCGGGGCCCAGCGTGCTCCCAGGGTGCTTGCAGGTCATCCCCAGCCCCATGGGCGCAGGGGGCAGAGCAGCGGTGCTGCCCCGGGGGTGCAGGGTCTCCCCTCAGCCTCCCCCATCCCAGGCGGTGCGGTTGGAGTCGGTGCGGCCGCAGCGGGTGAGGTACCTGCTGGTGGTGCGGCCGGAGGAGGCAGGTGCCGAGGGACAGACGGTGCTGCTGGGTGTGGACTTCCCACACGAGGGGTGAGTGAAGCTGGGAGGCTGGGGGGGGTCAGAGGCAGCAGTGCCCCCCTGACCTCCGCCCACCCCAGGTCCACACGTTGCACCCTGGGCATGGTGCTGCCCCTCTGGAGCGACACCCAGGTCTTCCTCGATGGTGACGGGTAAGGGGGAGCCTCCGGGAAAGGGGGCTGGGGGGTGGACAGAGCCTGCAGGAAGGAGTGGGGCAGGGGTGACCACCCTGACCCGTGTGTGTCCCTGCGGTGCCCAGGGGCTTCAGCGTGATGTCTGGGGGGCAGACCCGAATCTTCAAGCCCATCTCTGTCCAGACCATGTGGTGAGCCAGCTGCTGGGCACCACCGTGGGCGTGGGGGATGTGGGTATCACCGTGGGCACGAGGGATATGGGTATCACTGTGGGCTTGGGGGATGTGGGTATCACCACAGGCATGAGGGAGGTGGGCACCACTGTGGCATGGGGAACATGGGCATGGGGGATGTGGGCACCACTATGGCACTGGGGACATGGGCATGGGAGGCATGGGCACCACAGTGGACACAGGTGTGAGCAGGGGACATGTGGGTGGGCTTTGGACGTGGATAGAGGACACGGGGCCATGGGGCAACATCTCAGGCACTGTGACGGGATGCGTGGGGCTGGGAGATGAGGTCCTGGGAGGAGGTTGTGGTGTGGGCAGGGTGAGGGGGCTGCGTGCCAGGCTCCTGTGCGGCAGGGCCGTGCTGCAGGAGCTGCACCGAGCCTGTGAGCAGGCGGCCCGCGGGGGACACATCCCCGGGGGCCCTGCGCTGCTCTGGGCCCGGGACTACGTGGCTGCGCTGAGCTCGGAGCAGAGCTGCCTCAACGAGTGGCTGGCCATGGCCGACCTGGAGTCCGTGCGCCCCGGCTCCCCCCAGCTCCCGGGGTAAGCCCTGGCCCCTGGGGTAGGGCTGGGGGTGAAGGAAGCGGGCAGGGCTTCCGAGTTGGGGGGCTGTGGGCTGAGGTGCCGCGGTGGTGCCAGGCCAGCGGTGCCCGAGCTGACGGAGCAGGCGGTGCGGGCGCTGCTGCGCGACGTCCTGGCCTCCGCCGACCTGGAGAGCGTCACCTCCAAGGAGGTGGGTGCCGGGGGCTGGGGGCGGTGTGGGGCACGGTGGGGTTCCCCGTCCACATCCCTCACCCCCACGGTGCCAGGTGCGGACGGAGCTGGAGCGGCGCACGGGGCGCAGCTTGGCCCAGCACAAGGACTTCATCGACAACGAGATGCTGCTGGTGCTGGCGCAGATGGACCGGCCCTCCTGCGTATTCCCGCACCTCTACCTGGTGGGCAGCGGGGCGGGCAGGGCAGGGCACGGGTGAGGTGTGGGAGCGGCTGTCCCCAACCTTCACCGCTGGCACAGGGCTCTGAGTGGAACGCTGCCAACCTGGAGGAGCTGCAGCAGAACCGGTGCGCGAGGGGCCATCCGTGGTGGGGCGGGCACGGGGGCAGCGGGGGGCACGGCCCCGATCCTCCCTGCCTGCACGCCGCAGCATCACCCACATCCTGAACGTGGCGCGGGAGATCGACAACTTCTTCCCGGCGCTGTTCACCTACATGAACGTGCGGGTGTACGACGAGGAGGCAGCCGAGCTCCTGCCCCACTGGAATGATACCTTCCTCTTCCTCTCCGACGTCAAGTCAGTGGGGACAGGGGCTGCCGGGGACGTGGTGGGGCAGGGGTCACCAGGGCACGGGGCGTGGGGTGCTCGGAGAGGGTACTAGGGCAGGACTGGGGAGGCGGAGGGGCACAGGGAGGGGCACCTTGATGGCTGAGGTGCTGGGGGCCCTGGGGGATGCTGGAAGGTGGGGGATGCTGAGTCTCTGTGGACACCGGGGGCGTGAGGGGCAAGGAGTCCATTGGGGACATGGGCAATCCTTTGGGCACGTGGGCAGGGAAGCACTGGGGCCACTGCTGGCACTGGGAGCTGGGCAGCCGAGGGGCCTGGGGTCCCGGGGGACGCTGGGGTCCCCAGGGGCGCCCGGAGCTGTGTCGCAGTGAGGCTGCCGCAGGGCCCGCGGGGGCCGGGCGCTGGTGCACTGCCGCATGGGGCTGAGCCGCTCGGCAGCCACGGTGCTGGCCTACGCCATGAAGGAGTTCGGGTGGCCGCTGGAGCGGGCGCTGCGGCACGTCCGGCGCTGCCGGCCCGGCGTCCTGCCCAACCCCGGCTTCATGCGCCAGCTCGACTTCTACCAGGGCATCCTGAGCGCCAGGTGGGCGGGGCGAGCGGTGGGCGGGACTATGTATGCCACGCCTTTCGCGTGGGTGGGGCCTGTTGTAACCACGCCCTCTCCGTTTTACGGGCGGGGTCTGATGGGGCCCCACCCCCCGTCCTTGGGTAGCCCCGCCTTCACCGGCCGGGGCCAGGGCAGGGGGTGACCGCGGGTGCTCCTTGGCAGCCGGCACAGCGTCCTCTGGGAGCCCCGGGCGGCAGAGCGCGTGTCCCAGCCGGAGCCGGAGGCGGCTGCAGCAGGGGACGAGGATGCCCTGCCCGAGCCCCGAGCCCCGTCCCTGCAGCCTCCCGAGGAGGCGAGCAGGCACCCGGCGGGGCCGGGGCTGTCGGGGGCCCCCCAGCGCCCCCGCATCTCCCTGTGTGCCGTCATGCGGAGCATCAGCCTGATGGAGTCCCCGCAGCCCCCCGAGCTGCTGGGGGAGCCCCTCGGTGGGGAGGTGAGTGCCAGGGCAGGGGGCACCGGGGGGTGTTCGGGGACAGGGTGAGGCTGTGGCACAGAGCGTGGCCCATGGTGGGGACACAGGTACATGGTGCTGGGCTGGAGATGCTGGGGGCCGTGGGGCGCAGCAGCTCTGTCTGGAAGCCCCTCCCGCTTCCCGCAGGTGTTTGAAGCCACAGAAGTGCCTGGGGACCCTGGAGGTCCTGGGGGGTCACCCCCAGGGGCACGGCCCAGCTCCCGGCCCCGGCGTGTAGTGCGCCAGGCCAGTGTGGACGGAGGCCCAGCCTGCGCAGAAGACCACAGCCCACCTGCCTCTGGCTGCGACCCTGCCCTTGCCCCCACCTCACCCCTTGCCCCCTAGCCCCATCGGGGAGGAGGACAAGGGGCAGGCCCCCTGCAATGTCACCAGGGGATGGGGCAGGGCGGGGGCCCGCTGCCCCCCCCGGCCTGCACTGCGGGACACCGGGTGGCACTGCCTTACCCCCTGCCCGGGGCCCTGCTGCACCCCTGGGGGGTGACACAGCCCCCGGGGCACACCTCGCCACGCCGGCCCCCTGCACCAGCACAGCACCAGCCTGACAATAAAGCACATAATGGACGTCACTGGCGTAGGAACCCTGCCTCTGCCGGGGGGGCCCACGGTGAGGGGCTGGGGTCGGTAGGGACAGGAGTGGGACTCCCGTGAGGGAGGTGTGGGGTAACGGCAGTGCTGCCAGCAGCAGGAGGGGTACCCCCGTCCCCGGGGCAGCTTGGGGAGGAGGCGCCGCGCACTACAACTCCCGGCAGGCTTTGCGCGCTGCTGCCGTGTCCGCCCGGCTCCTCCGCCCATGGGCCTCATGGGAAATGTAGTCCGGGCAGAGGGCAGCTGCGGCGCCATCTTGTGCAAGGAGGGGGGGGGGGGGGGGTGTGAAGACGGCGGTCTGCAGGACCCGGGGCCGGCCGGTGGGGAAGGCGCCCCCCGTGTGTCCCCGCGGGGCCCCGCACGTAGGGAGCTGCCTGGAGCCCCACAGTGGGATGAGGCCGGCTGAAGAACACGGGGCCAGGCCCAGGTGTCACGGCGGCTGGCTGCACCGCTCCGCTGGCACGTAGCCGACATGCTTTGGTGGAGTGCCAACGGCCTGCCAGGAAGCTAATAAATTAAGTAACTGATAGCCTAAATAATTAACAAACTCACTCTTTTATTAATTTGTGCTTACACACTATTAAACAGCAAAGCTACTGATAATCAAATGATTCCCACAGGACTGACCCCCCCCCCCAACGCCTCTGGGAGGCAGACGCGATGCAGGCTCCTGTGGGCCATCCAAATGGCCCCATCCAAATGCTTCTGGCATTGCCACTTCCCTGGTCACCTCAGCTCTACAGGGAAGAGCTGTCACCTAGGAAGGGACACCTCTGCCTGCGTCCCTTCGCCCCCTTAGCTGTCCCTCTCCCCCCACTGTCCCTCTTGCCTGCAAGCTCCCCACCAGCACTCCTCTACCTCCCGTCCCTGTTGCCCCTTGAGCTCTCATCCTTGCCATCAGGCGCCTCACATCGCCACTGCCATCATCCCCACGCAGGGCAGGGGAGGCCGGCCAGCACCGGGGTCCTGCGGCACGATGCCACCGGGTGTCATGCCGCAGGACCCCGGTGCTGGCATCAAAGCTCTGTGCCCACACAGCCTCTCGGCTCACTTCCCCCAGCGCACACGCCACGCCGCAGCCACCTCGTCCACGCCAGCCTTTACTCCGCGTCCCTCCGCTGGCTCAGAGCCCATACTCATGCCAGAGGCTGCGGGGACAGAACAGGGTCAGCGAGCAGCCCCCGGTCCCTGCTGTCCCCCCAAGCCCAGCCTGATCCCATACACACCTGTAGGTGACTGCGGGGTCATCGCAGTGCTCCAGGAGGGCGTCGCGGACTGGGAAGGGGGGGCTCAGCCCCAGCGCTTGTGCCCGCTCCCAGCGCTGCAAGCGGGTGATGCCTGCAGGGAACACGGGGGGGGCCCTTACAACTCCGGGGGGCGTTATGAAGGGGGGGGGGGTCTCTGGGTGGGCTCGGGGGGTGCTCACCCGTGCAGGGGCCGTACTCCCAGGCCAGGTCGAAGCTCCGCAGCATGTCCAGGAGGTCCGGGGGCGCCCGGGAGGGCGGCGGGGGCTCCTGGGCCGCCTCCTGCGTGGGTAGCGGCGGGGGGCGGGGGGGCGGGACGACAGCGGGCCCCGCCCGCCGCCCCTTGCCGCGCTCCCCCCGCCGCGCCGCGGGGCCGCCCTTGCCGTCGGTGCGCCCCGGCCGCCGGTGCCGCCGCGGGAAGGAGTCAGTGATGAGCCCGGTGCGCTCCATGGCCTGCGGACGGGGCGGCTGCGGCACGGCTCGGCGCGGCGCCGCCCCCCCCCCCCCGTGTGTTCCGTCCCCTCTCCTCCTCCGCTGCCCCCGGCCGCCGTCGCACAACCCTGGTGCCGCCCCCGTGTCCCCGTGTCCCGGTGCCGCCCCCCGCCGTGACTCACCCCGCTTGTTCCCCGCCGCTCTGCCTCTGCCGCCCCCCCCGGAAGGGCGCCTAGTTGCGCCCCCCCCCGGCGCTGACACGGTCCCCGGAGGGCCGGCCTCGGCCCCGCGGGTGCTGGAGCGTTGCGGCTTTATTTCTGCTTTTATTTTTCCTGCGTGTGTTTTTTCCCCGGGGGGGGGGGGGGACACGGACGGACGGGGGGGTCAGGGCGCGGCCCGCGCCAGGGCGGGGTTGTGCAGGACGAAGCGGCACAGCCCGGGCAGGCGGCGGTGCCCCAGCGCCTCCTGCAGCCGCTGCATGGCGCCGTTGCCCGTGGCCGCATGCCCGTAGACGGGGAAGCCTCGGGCCTGCGCCCGGCGGGCGGCCAGCACGGTCAGCGCCCGCATGAGGCCGCGGCGGCGCTGGGAGGGCAGGGTGAAGCCGTGCGCCCCCGCCGCGAAGCCGTCGGTCAGCGCCCAGCAGAGCGGCTCGCCGGCTCGGTCCAGCAGGCACAGGCTGGGGAAGCGCTGCAGCAGCTCCCCCAGGTACTGGCGGCTCCGCGCGTTCCCCCCGTACGCCCACGTCGCGTCCAGCAGCTCCGCGTGGGCCGGGCTCAGCGCGCCCACCCGCACGTCGGGGTCCAGCCTGCGGGGAGAGGGACGGGACGTGGGCGGCGGCGGGACGGAGACGAGACAGGGGCTGGGACACGGACGGGGTGCGGATGGTGCTCACTGCGGCTCAGGTAGGGCGCTGGGGTCGGGGTGCAGGTATGTGTAGTACTCGGACACCTCCAGCTCGACGCCCTTGGCCGCTGCAATGTCCTGGGACACCGTGGCCACCCCGTCCTGCAGCCCTGGGGGGCGGCAGCAGCAGGTGCCCCACTCCTCCCTGTCCCCGTGCCTTTTGACTGTGTCCCCAGCATCCCCAAGGGTGCTCCCCCTCCGCCAGCACACTCCCCAGGGACGCTGCTCACCCAGTCCTTGCCCTTGGTACCCCCCAGCGCCCCAACTAGCGTCCCCAGTGCATCAGCACCCCGGTGCCCTTCAGCACCCGCCAGTCCCAGGCAGTGTTCCAAGCCCCCCGCCACCCATTGCCCCCACCACCCCAGCCCCTCGGTGCCCTGGAGCCACCGAAGATGTGGAAGGCGGCATCCCAGCGCAGGCAGCCCGGGGTCTCCAGCAGGGCCCGGTAGGCGCCCACGTCCCGGTAGAAGGCGGCCTGCAGGTTCCAGTAGCAGTCGTCCGCTGGTGCCTGCGGGGCAGGGCTGGGCTGAGCCCCCCGGCACAGCCCGAGCCCCGCACCCCGAGCGCCCACCAGCCAGCACCTCTCCGCTGCGCCGCGCCAGCACGGCGCCGAAGTCGGGCCAGGCATCTACTGCCACCTCGAAGTCCCCCGGGTTGCCGCGGTTGATGTTCAGCACGGCGCCGTACACCTGCGGGGGGCGTCAGCGACGGGGCGGCCGTCGGGGGCCCCCCGGGCAGCACGGCCTGGCCCGCCCCGGCGCCCTGCCCTCACCTAAGATGGCCGCCTCCTGCGGGGAGCGGGTGGTGAAGGCGGAGGGGGCGGGGCCTAGTGCCTGGTCTCGGCCGGGGGCGGGGCCAACCGGAGGGGCGGGGCCGGTGGGGCGGGGCGGGCAGGGGGCGAGGGAGCGGTGGCACCGGCCCGGGGCGGACCCGGGAAGGGATTGGCCGGCTGGAAGCAGGCCGCGCTGCCATTGGCTGAGGCAGAGCTCGTCCGCGCCGTGATTGGCCGGCGCGGGATGCCCGCGGGGGTCGAGGCGGGGGGCGGCGGGGTCCCGGTGCGGGCCGGGGGTGGCGGCGGCGGGGCGCTCACCGGCAGGGCGCGGGGCAGGCTCCTCCGCAGGGCGTCCTCCAGGCGCTGCAGCCGGGCCGGGCACCGCAGGATCAGCATGGCCCTGCCCGGAGACCGGCGGTAGCGGGGGGCTGATGGGGACCCCCGGGCACCCCCGGGAACCCCCGGCACCCCGGCCGCCCCCCCGGGGCTCCCCGTTCCCCGCGGCACTCACCCCGGGGCTGCGGGCAGGCGGTGACACCGGCGGGTCCCGGGACGGCCGTCACGGCCGGGCGAGTGCCCCGTGCCCGGGGCGGGCGGTGGGCAGGGCCCGTCCCCGCGTGCCCGGTACACGTGGCCGTGCCCCCCCGTGCCCTCCCGGTGCCCCCCCGGTGCCGCGGGGACCGAGCGGCGGCGGTGCAGACCGCCCCGGTGCGGAGCCATGCGGATCCTGACGTGCCCCGGGCAGCTGCAGCGCCTGGAGGACGCCCTGCGGAGGAGCCTGCCCGCCTCCCTGCCGGTGACGGGGCTGGGGGGACACCCGGGGATCCCCGAGCCATCGCTGTGACGGGGACCGGGACCGGGGGACCCCCCCACACCCCCACCCCCTGCCCAGCAGTGCTGGGGACCCCCGTTGCCGTGGCGGTGGGGACACACGGGGCTGTGTGTGCGTCCCCATGGCCATGCCCCCACGCTGACCCCGTCCTGCAGGTGCTGGGGGCCGTGATGACAGTGGCGCGGGGGAACCCGGCTGCCCACCAGGTGCTGGTGGACTCGTGGCCCGAGTTCAGCGTTGTCCTCACCCGCCTGCACCCAGAGGTGCCCCTTGGGGAGGGAAGAGGGGGACCGGATCAGGGTGGCCACGCTGGGTGCTCACTGTCCCTGCTGTGTCCCCAGGAGCAGGCGGACCCCAGGGACTTCTACGCCAACCAGCTGGCCGTGTTCTACCGCGAGGAGGGCGCGTGGCGGGTGCTGCTGGGGAGCTCCGAGGCCGTGGACTGGAGCCGAGCCTTCCAGATGCAGGGTGAGCAGGGTGGGGAGCCGTGTGCCCGCGCCCCCCGAGCCAGCCTGGCTGACGGGGCCGTCCCCAGGGATGCAGGACGGCATGCACGACGCCGTGTGCCAGGCGGCCGCGGACAAGGGGCTGCGGGTGAAGACTTTCCAGTACCGAGCGATGCTGAGTCCCGAGCCGCCCCAGCCCCGTACGCAGTGAGTGGGGAGGGGAGGGCATGAGGGTCCACAGCCCCATTCCCGGGTGGCAGGGGGGCCCTGATCCTAGCCAAGTGACCCAGGGGTCCCCACATCCCTATGTCCCATTGGTCCCATTGGTCCCCAGCCCTGTTCCTGGGTGGCACGGGGTCCCCAGCCCCATCCCTAGGTGGCACTGGGTGAGGGGGTCCCTGCTGCACCCCCACCAAAGGCATCGGGGACCCCTTCCCCCCGCCACCCCACCCTGTTGCAGGATCCCAGCAGGGCTGCGCCTGGCGCCGCTGTCCCCATCCCACGTCCCGCTGCTCAACGCCACGTGGAGCTTCGGGGGCACAGGGCACAGCCGCCGCTTCCTTGAGGGGCTGGTGCGGGCACTGCCCACTGCCTGCCTGCTGGACCCCCGCGGGCGCCCGCTGTCCTGGAGCCTGGTGGACCCCCTGGGCTGCCTGAGCCACGGCTACACCGTGCCCGCCTGGCGTGGCCGCGGACTCAGCGGGCTGGTGCTGGCCGCGCTGGGCCGGGAGCTGCACGCCCGTGGCTTCCCCGTGTACTGCGGCGTGCTGCCCTGCAACACGCCCTCCCTGCGCGCCCTACGCGCCGTCGGCTTCCTGCCCCAGCCCGGCACCCTCCACATGCTGCTCAGCACCCCCGAGTAGCGCCTGGGGGGTGTAATGTGGGTGGCACCACCAGGCCAAGGGGGTGCAAGCTCCACATTGTGCCCCACACGCTGCCACCACAACCCCAGGGGGATTCCGGTGCAGCTGCCCCCCGTTCACTCTGGTCCCTACTGATGGCGAGTGCTGGCTCCTTGCCCTCCCCTCCCCCGTGCGGTGTGTGGGCCGGGGCAGGGTGGGGGCGTGCAGCCGCGTCACTGGAGAAAGGCTTTTATTCGTTAATACAAGAATAGATCTTCTGCAATAAATACCCTAATAAATAACATCTCCAATAAATAAACACTCATAGACGCACCGAGATGGCCGGCCCCGCCCCCCGCCCCGCCCACAGGGCTTTGGCCCCGCCCACCAGGGTGATCGACAACCGTGGGGTGGGCGGGGCTTGGCGCGGCGGGGGCGGGGCCTAATGTAGGGAGGAGGGGCTTGCTACACGTGGGGGGCGGGGCCTCTTGCTCGTGGGGGCGGGGCTTTTCTGGGGGCTTGGTCCCTCGGGGCTGGCAGGGCGCTGGGGCTCATTGCTGCCGTGGGGGCGGGGCTCACTGCTGCCATGGGGCAGGGCGAAGACACCACTGCCCCCAGCCCCACGGGTGTGGGGCAGCCCCCACGGGGCTGGTGGTGATGGCAGGGAGGTGAGGTGGCACCGGCGGCACGCAGGGGCACACGGGGTGGAGGTGCACCGTGGTGGTCCCATGTGTCAGCGTGCCTCACCCCTGGGGGCACAACGAGGTGACGATGGGGACATGAGGCTGCCCGCGGGACCAAGAGCCCCATCCCTTAGGATGCAGTGAGGTGAGGACACGGGGTGGCCGTGGCAGCACGTTAGGTTCGGGATCCCCGTCTCTCAAGGCACAGCGAGGTGGTGATGAATATGCGGGGTGGCTTTGGTGGCACGTGGGGGTCAGCAGCCCTGCTCTTTAAGGCACAGTGGTGTTGGGGGGAGTTGGGACATGGGGGGGCTTTGGTGACGCTAGGGGGCAAGGATCCCCACCTGTCAAGGTACAGCAGGGTGGCAATGAGTATGTGGGGCTGTTCTGGTGGCACTTAGGGACAGAAGCCCCTCTGTTAAGGCACAGTGGTGGTGGTGGGGACGTGGGGTGTATTTGGTGGCACTTTGGGGTCAGAAGGCCTGTCCGTTAAGGCACAGTAAGGTGACAGTGAACATGTGGGGTGGCTTTGGTGGCACTGTGGGGTCAGAAGCGCCATATCTCAAGGCACAGTGAGCTGGCAGGGGGGACGTGGGGTGGACTTGGTGGCACTTGGGGACAGGAGCCCCATCTGTTAAGGCACAGTAGTGTTGGTGGGGACGTGGGGTGGCTTTGGTGGCATTGGGGGTCTGAAGCCCCATCCATGAAGGCGCGGCAAGGCGTCGGTGGGGACGTGGGGTGGCCTTGGGGGGCCCCGTCCCCCACCTCGGCAGAGCGGCAGGGGGGTCTCAGAAGCCCCTGGCCTCGAGGCGCAGCGTGACCACGGCGGGCGGCACCTTCTTCTTGAGGCGGTTGAAGTCTTTGGCTGAGCGCCACAGCCAGGTCTGCAGCTCCTTCAGCAGCCAGAAGTCGTCCATCTTCTTGAGGAAGTCGTTGGGGGCGGCGGGGGCGCCGGGGGGCAGCGGGGGCCCGGCAGGGCCGGCGGGCAGCGGGTAGCCCAGGGAGGACATGACGCCCGCGATGCTGACCACCAGCCCCTGCAGGCTGGAGCAGAAGTGGCCGAGGCGGTGGCGCAGCTCGGCCGTGCCCGCCTGCCCGTCCAGCCCGCGCAGGTAGCAGAGCAGGCGGCTGTAGGCGCGGTAGTTGGCCGCCAGCCGCGCGTTGTCCGTCAGCCCCCGCCACAGGTCCAAGTCCACCGTGGCGCTGGGCACCTGCTCAGCGCGCGCCAGCCGCGGGGGGTTGAAGTCGGGCTCATTGAAGGGGGGGCCCAGGTAGTTCAGCTGCAAGGGGGGAGGAAGGGGGTCAGGAGGGGGGGACCGGGGTGGGACTGCCCCCCGTGTCCCCAGGCGCTGTGTGCTCCACATGCCCAGCGCATCTCACGTCTCTGCATCCTCCTGCCCACGTACCCCTGATCTCCATGCCTGCTGTGTCACCACTCTCCATGTCCCCCAGCTGGACATGCCCATGGTGTTCCCCTGTCCTCCTGCCCGATCTCCATGCCCCACCACATCCCCAAGCTCCATGCCCACCACATCTCCAGTTCCCCATGTGCTTGACCTCCCAGGTTCATGTCTCCCTGCTGGATGTGCCCAGCCTCCACGTCCCCTTGTGCATCATGTCCCAGAGCTCCACATCCCTGGTTCTCCACGAGCCCCACATCCCAGGTCTCCATGTCCCCTCCTGTACCCGCCGTGTCCCCACACCCAGGCAACAGACGCACCCGAGGGAGCTCAGCCAGAGCTTGCATGCAGTGGGGGGGACAGCAATGGCACCGGGGCACCTCCATCCGTGCCACGCCAGCAGCACCGGGGGCACGTCAGGGCAGAGACAGGGAACCTCCGCGTGGGCCGGTGCTGCCAGCGGGCAGGGAGAGGCAGTGGCGGGGAGCCAGGGGTGTGCAGATGCCCGCGCCCCGTGCCTGGACCTGGGACGAGGGCAGGGGCCGGGGGAGCCGCCCTGTGCCTCTGGCGCAGGGCGGCTCCCCCAGCCCCTGCCCTCGTCCCGATGAGGCATTTCCTTGGCCTCCAGCACGGGTGGAGACCCACAGCCTCATGCATACAGGTGCATTCCCAACCCTGTCCCAGTGCTGCACCATGGGGAGGCTGGAGGGTCTGGTGGGGACACAGAAAAAAGGCCCCCAGGCTTGCGGTGCCAATAGGGAGATGGGGGGAGGGACAAACTGGGGGGGTGAGCCCCCTACTCACATAGGTGCCAGCGAGGGTGCGGAGCTGGTGCTCCAGGTAGCGGGTCAGGTCGTAGGTCTTCTGGATGGACTGGCCGGCACCCAGCTCCTCCGTGCCGTTCAGGGCGGGCACTGCCGGCAGGTTGCAGAGGGCGGCACACAGGAAGGCAAAGATCCCCCAAGAGTCTCCTGCAGAGACAGGGTACTGCCTCAGGGGGGTCCCTGCGGCACGGGGAGGGGGAAATTGGGGCCCTTGGGGCACCCTGGCGGGGTGTGATGGGCTCTGGCGTGCTGGGGACGTGGCAGCGCACTGGCGGCTGCTCCGCTCGGTTCCACCAGACCTCTGCTGCACTGCCCACCTCCCTGGGGGGGATGCAGACCTGTCCCCCACCCCGAGGAGGTCAGGGCTTGCCCACGGCACCCAAAACCCCCTCCTCTCACTCGGTGATAGAGAAGCCCTGCCACCTCAGGGACCTTGTGCCACTGGCAGGCTCAGCGCCAGCCCCAGCCTCATTCTGCCCCCGGGGAAACTGAGGCAGGAAAGGTCTAGGCATGGCACAGAGCTGCTCAGCATCCACACGGGAAGCCCAGACTCGTACATCAGGGGCCTTGGGGACCCCAGTGTCCCCACCAGCACCACTGGGACCACCATCCAGCACGGCCTCTCCTCTGTGCGCTGCCGACCGCGGACTGCAGAAACAATCCTTTATATGGTCTCGAGCAAGCGCTGCTTGCTGCACTCCCGCCGGGACGCCCGGGTTATATTTGGGAACGCCGAGTCACCTACCACCAATGCCGGAGCGGGCTTGGTTGCCTTCCTAATCACAGCACGCTGGGCACCCTGCGGGACTGCAGCAATACATCCCCATCCCCATTCCCATCCCATCCGGCCCTGCCCTGCTGGGAGCCAGGGGCCGGGCAGGGGTCAGGGACAGGACCTCTCAGGGCGGCTGGGGCGCGGGGCAACCTTTGCCGAGGCCTCTGCCGGAAACCGCCAGCCCGGCCACGCCAGCGCCCTGACGTCAGGGCGGGTTACGAAAGCCAGCCCCGCTCACCGAGAGGTCGCGGCCGCTTCCAGGAGGCTCCGTCCAACTGGCACCTCACTGCGCACCCTGCCGCGCTTCCCGGCACCTCCTCTGCGGGGACAACCCACTGCCTGCAGGGCTCCGCACGGCTCTGCACGGCACGGCCCTGCTCCCAGCCCTGCCCGGCACGGGCAGCCCCTGGCGGCCCCCCGGGGAGGCGAGGGCGGCGGGGAGCCCTGCGGTGCCCTCACACGTCACCACTCCCCGTCAAATGCTGCCGGGAGGTTTGGAAAGCCAGCAGCAGCCAAGCTCCAGTGACGCACGCGGGCCCGTGGGGACGCCCTGGCTGCGGCTGCGCCAGTCCCTGCGCGTGGCACCCGGCCCGGCTGCGCCCACCGGCCGCCGGATGCCGTCTCCTGGTGATGCACGGCGCCCTGCGGGTGTGCAATGCGCCCTGCACAGGTGCCGTTGTGCAAAGCTCCTGCGTGCACGAGGCACCGTGCAGCCGTGCGATGCGCACCATGCACTTGTGGCACACCGTGCAGATGTGTGACGGGCATGGCACAGACGTGGGATACAACACAAAGACGTCTTGTGCCGTGCACTGTGCAAGCGTGATGCACCACGCAAGCACAAGGTCCACCGTGCTCGTGTGGCACATGGCACACGAGACCCACCGTGAAGGTGTGTGACACACTGTGCCGGTGCGTGACGCTGTGCACTGCTGTCAGCCCCCAGCACACCCTTGCCAGTGACCTAAAGGCGCCGCGTGCCCCGCACCGCAGCCGTGCCGCAGGGAGCACGCGGCGCCGCTCGCGCACGGCCGAGCCCATGGGTCCTGGCGTGGTGAGCGTGGGGGGCGCACCGCAGTCCCGCTGCATGCGTGCAAGTGTGCGTGCGAGCGTGGGCCGAGGGCGGCCGGGGGGGGCCGCATGGCGGTGACTCACCCGCCCCCGGGTGTTTGCTTTGGCCCGGCCCCACCGTGGCCGAGCCCGGCACAGGCGCTCGCAGCCCCGCACTGCGCAGCGGGGCCGGCGGGACCCTCACCCGCCACCGGCTCGGGTTTCCAGAGAGGGATTTACACCCGGCCCCAGCCCTGCTGCGGCCAAGGCAAACAGAGCTGGGGGGGCCAGGATGGGGGCGCGGGGGGGAACGGGGACGGGGACGGAGCAGCCGGCAGCTCCCAGGCAGGCAGCTGGGGTGTGGGGCTGGAGGAGCATGAAGATGAGGACGAGGATGAAGAAGGGCACCGGGAAGCGCCTGGTGAATGTGGATGTCCGGGGCTGGCTGATGGCTGGGATGCTTGGCCGTGGCGGCTGCACTGAGCTGGCCGTGTGGCTCTGGGCACAGCCCTGGGCAGCTGCCGGACAGCAGCGGGAAGCCCAGCGTGGTGCAGCCACTCTCCCTCACCCGCCTTGGCCACGATGGCTCAGCCCCGGGTGGAAAATGGCCCAGCACCGGCACAGGCAGCAGCCACGCAGTCCCGGGCCCGGCAGGGAGGGGGGGGCAGGCGGCGAGCGGGGCCGGCACAGCTGGATCCCAGTGACGTCGAGAGGAAGAGCCCGAGGGTTTCAAAACCGGCCCTGGAGTGGGGCCAGGATGCTCCCGGCCCACGTAAGCAAAGCACGGCGCGGCTGCGGGGCTGGCCCCACGGGCAGGTGGAGAGCTAGGGCCACGGGAACTGACCCTCACCACACGCAGCAGCAGCCAGCAGCACCCCACCCCCCATCACACGGGTGGGGATCTGCGGGCACCGAGGGGGCCGACAGCAGCGCCCCGGGACAGCTCGCCCGGCCGTGCCCCCGTGCGTCACAGCGGGGCCACCACCCGCGTGGCTTGGGAGGCGTGGGACAGCACGAAGCAGGGAGGCAGCGGCAGAACCGCAGCCCTGCGATGAGGCCGGGGGCCCTGCCCCTGCTGCCCCCCCCCCGCCGAGCAGCCCCCCCGCGAGCCGCCGCTGCCATTGTGCGGCGCTGAGCTGTTCCCTGGGCACGCCGTGGGCAGGGAGCTGCCGGGGTCAGGCGCGACCGCAAGCTGCCAGCGCCGCTTTTCCCGAAAGTGTTGAGCAAAGCGGCTCCAGGGCTCGGGGAAGGGGGGACCCCCGCCCTGCCGGCCCCTCACACCGCGGAGCCCAGAGCCCCGAGCGCGGCGAGGCGGCGGCGGGAGCTGCCGTATCTGATGGGCTGGCGGCCAAGGGACGGCGGAGCCCGGCACCGCTGGGAGCGCGGCCCCTCCGCGGCGCTCGCCGGGCTGCGGGGCGGGAACAGAGCCGGGACGTCCCGCGGCAGCCAGCGTGAGCGCGCCATGGAGGAGCGGGGAGCAGCGTGAAGCCCGCGAGCGATGACGGAGCAGACAATAGCAGCGGCCCCGGCTGCCCCGACCCCGGCTCTCCCCGCGCGCCCTCACGGACGGGCTCTTGCACAACGTGGCAGCGGCCGCCAGCCGCTTGCGGGGAGCCGGCCGGGAGATGCTGCACGCAGGATGGGCCGGGATGGACACCTCGTGTCCCCCAGGCTGCGGGACTTTAGTGCTGACAGCAGCCCCGTGGTCTTGGCGTGAGGACGCTGTTCCCCGCACCTGGACGTTGGGTCCCTGAGCGCTGACGGGAGGGATGCACGCACTGTGACTGATATTTCCTGCACCCAAAGTGCTGTGACTGCCCCCAGACACGGCAGTGGGGATCCCCCAGCCCTGCCACAGGCCTGGCCGGGAGGAGGAGTTGCAGCGTGCCTGCCCTGCTGCGCCCTGTGCAGGTCCCGGAGAGCGAAGCCACATCCCCAGGGGCGTCGAGGGAGCACGCGGGGGGAGCCCGGCCCCGCGCCCCTCCGGCCATGCATGAGCTTGCAGCCCGCGCTGAGTGTTTACATCCTGTCTCCTCCGTGTGTTTATAAATGCATCCGTGCACGGGAGACTCCAGCGAGGCCGTAATTAGCTGGGCCTGGATTTCCCATCCGGCTCCAGCCAGCGGCGCGATGGAAGCCCCCCCCCTCAACCGGAGACAGGGGCGCAGGCCCCTAATCCCAACCAGACCCCGCACCGAGGGCCGGCCCTGCGTGGCGCTGCCCGAGGGCACCCGCAGCGCCTGCCCGGCACGCACTGCCGTGCACCGCCACGCACGCCAGCGGGACCCAGCGGCACAGCCTCCCCCGTGCCCTTTCCTCCCTGCGCCCACCGCGGGTGCCCACTGACCCATCCGGCACTCCTGGCACGAGGCTGACAGCACCAAAAAGCCCTCCCACGCCAGGCACCCCAACCCGCGTCCCCCGTGGCGCCGAGGGCCAAGGCGGCTGTGCCTGCAGCCACAGCACAAAGAGCCGAGGGAGCTTTTATGGGAGCGGCGGCGGAGCCAGGGACAGCCCAGCGCCAAAGGCAGCCTGGCCCCTCTCCGGCCTGGAGCGGAAACGGCAAGCTGGGGGCCGAGCCCGGGAGGGGAGCGGCAGCTCCCAGCACAGGGGGGGACCGGGGGTGTGGGGCCGGCTGGGGGTCCCGATGCCAGCCCCCATGGCAGCACCAAGCCCTGTGCCGTGGGTGCCGTCAGGCCCCGACCCACCGGCACTGCTGGCATCTCCCTCCAGCCACCCTGTGCCATGCTGCGGGTGGGTTTGCATGGGAGCAGCCGCTCCGCTGGGCAGTGGGGATGGCTGTGCCCTGGGAAACCTCACGTGCTGAGGCAGCGCTGCACACCCCGGTGCCCCGGCAGCACCAGGCGTGGGGTCATCATCCACGGGCCACCCAGACCTATGGCGCTGCCAGCCCGGTGGCTTGCTGGCACAAGTGGGAAAGCTGGCCGCCCAGACGTCCCGTCTATGCCGGCGAGGGCGGGTGGGTGCAAGCACATCCCCGCGTGTGCCTGCTGGGATCTTTGTGTGGGCACCTGGCGGGCAGGCGAGGGGCCGCAGAGCCAGGGTGAGCCCCCCCAGCCCAGGAGGAGGCAGCTCCCGGCAGCAGGGCAGGTGGGCGCAGGGAAGGGGGTGATTTATGGCGAAATGTGCCACTTAGCAGGGCATAAATCTTCCCCCGGCGCAGCCCTGTAAGCAGAGCCCTCTGCATTTCCCTTCAGAGGCTGCTCGCGGGCTGGGGCTAATGCAGCCCAGATGTGCGCGGGGACCGTGCCCTCGCGCAGCCTGCTAACGAGGCGCGGGGACACCGGTTCCTGGCGGGAGCCCGGCATCCCTGAGCCCCGTCCCCGGGACATCGCTGGGCTGGGGACAGCCTCCACGGGGAGCGGAGCGGCGGCCGGCCCTCGGCATCCCCCTCCCTCCCTCACCCGCCGCGAGCTGTGCCGCGGGCTGACCGCAGGCCGCGGCCGGCAGCCTCCCGGTGCCACCAGCTCCCCGCCACCTCCACCGAGCTGGGGACGGGGTCCAGAGGCGCGACGGGGCCAGGAGCTGGAGCCCCCGTCTGCCGGCCCCAGTTTTCTGGTTCCCCCGAGTCGTGCCGGCTCTGCGGGAGCTCGAACAAAACCTGGCCCCGGCCTCGTGTCCCCAGCCCCGCGCCCAGCGAGGCGGGAGCCCGGCCGACAGCGCCCACAGTTTGACCTTTTAAGGGTTGTTTTCCAGCGTTTTTCCCCTTCCTTTCTGCGCCAGGCAGCCCCAACGCAGCCCCTCCGCGCCATGGGGCCGGCAGCCCCCCGTCTTCCCAGGGCCCCGGGGGCGGCTCCGGCCGCCGGGGCCGGGGTAACAAAGCCATCCGGCAGCTGTGGCCGGAGCCCCGGGGCAGCGGCGGCGTGCCGGTTCCCTCGGCAGAGGGGGGCATTTCCCCAGCACCCCCAAAAGCGTCAGCCACGTCCCGGTGGGGCTCGGAGGCTGCAGCACATGCCTGCGCTCGCGCCGCCTGCCCCGCGAGTGAGCCCCGGGCAGGAGAAGGAGCTCTTCCTGCCCCCCGAGTCCCCGGGACTTTCATTTTCCTCCCCTCTGTCAGTCCTGGGTTTTAATTCTCCGTGCTAAGCGGCGTTTCCCTCCCTGGTAATCACAAACATGCATGGAAAAGAGGGAACTAGAGAAAGGGAAAAAAAAAAAAAAAAGGCAGAGGGGGAAAGTCTTAAATCAATCCCAAAGCCAGACAGACGTTTTAATCAAATCAAATTAAAATCAGCAGCGGCTCGGCACGGCGAGCCACGCCAGGCGCAGCAGCCCCCCGCCCCTGCCCCCGGCCCCTCGGTCTTACCTGGGGGCTCCCCGGCCACATTTAGCATAGTAGAGTCAGGGCGCGGGGCTGGCGGGGGCGCGAGGAGCCCGGGCGTGGGGCTGGTGCTGCGCCGAGCCCCGAGCCCCGCGCTGACGGCGAAGCCTGCCTGCTCTCCTCTGCCCTGGCTCGCACTCGCTCGCGCTCGCTCGGGTGTTGTTTTTTTGTTTTTTTTTTTTTCTTTCTTTTTTTTTTTTTTTTTTTTTTCCTCCTCTCCCTATTTGTTTTGGTTTGTGTTTGCTTGGGTGTTAGGTGGAAGAAGCTGTCTGGGCTGTGTTTTTTTGGTGTGTGAGTGTGTGCACGGTTTGCACCACGCTCCGGCTCCCTCGCTCACTGCCTTTCCCCCTTCCACCTCCCTTGATTTGCTCTTTTGATTGGTGTCCAGGAATGCAAGAATAAAAAAACGCGAGCTCGCATACACCCTCTCTCCAAGCTGCTGCCTCCCTTTTTTTTTTTTTTTCCTTTTTTTTTTTTTTTTTTTCCGAAATTCAAGTGTTAAGCAGAACCAGGTTGCTTTCAAGAATGTATTTGATGCAATTGTACACAAGAGCGGGCTCCATTCATTCCCCTCCCTCTCCCCCGGGCTCCCCCCGGGCTCCGCGGCCGCGCTGGGGAGGCTGTGGCCGGACCGGGCGCCGCGCGCGGGGCAGCGGACGGGGAACAGAAGCGGGGGGGGACCGGAGAAAAGGGGAACGGGGGGGGGAACGACCCCTTCCTCACGCCCCCCTCCCCTTCTTCCCCCTTCCCGGGGGGGCCTGGCTGCCGCTCGCCCTTTGTTAGTGGCCGGGGAGCGGGACGGGGTAGGGGCGGGGGGCTCCTTCCTACCTGCTCGGAAATCCATGGGGGCGGCGGCCCGGGGGGTCCTGGCCGCAGGGGGGCTGCGGGGCGGCCGCGCTGCTGCGCCGGGGCCGGGCTGGGAGCTCCCATTTGGCGGCCCCGCTCCCCGCGGGGAGGGCAGCGAGGGGAGAGGGGCGAGGGGCGAGGGGGCGCGGGGGGCGTGGGGTGCCAGGCTGCCGCCCCGCCGCGGGGCAAGGGGGAGCGAGAGGCGGAGAGAGGCGGCGCAGGCAGACAGACAGGCAGGCAGGCAGACACACAGACGCGGCGGCGGGGAAGGGCGGCCGGTGCGGGGCGGGGGGCGGCACGGACGGACGGACGGAGGGACGGCGGATGGCCCCGCCGCCCCCCGCCCCGGCCCCGGCCCCGGCCCCGCCGCCCCGCGCCGTTCTCTTCCGACGGGACCTCTCGGCGCTGCCCCGGGGCCGCGGCAGGTGACCGAGCCGCCGGCGGCGGCAGCGCGGCCGCGGCATCGCCCGGACCGGCGCCGTCGGGGCTCCGGTACCCCCCCACTTCCCCGGCTCCCGGTGCACATCGCTGCTGTTCTGCCGCCCGTGCCCGGTGGGCCCCGGCCCCCTGCCCCGGGTACTGGCCCCCGCCCTGGGTACCGGCCCCAGTCCCCCCGGTACCGGCCTCAGTGCCCCGGGTACCGGCCCCGGCCCCCCGCCGCCCTCTCCCTGCGCAGCCCTCTCCACCCGGCCCCCCGAGCGGCTGCTCGGGGAGCTCGGGGAGGGCGTGAGGCTGCTGACAGCCGCTCGTCGGCGATCAACCTGCCCCGAGCGGAGGGACCCCGCTCTGCAAATGGAGGCTGCCGGCCCCGTCCGCGGGCCGGGGGCGCCGGGCTGGACCCTGGGGGCCGAGCACGGTGCTGGGCATCATAGCGCTGGGCAGCTCTGCCACCGGGGGATTCGTGGCCGGTGTGCTGAGGACACGCGGCCGGGACACACGGCCAGCCCCTTCCCCTTGCGACCCCACAGTGTGCCGCGGCAGAGGCCGGCCTCGTGTCCCCTTGGCAGGGAGAGGGGTATTCTCATGACAAGGGGCACAGCCCTGCCTGTGCTGGCTCCCCCCAAAATCTATGTGTGAAACAAAAGCACTGCCCGGCAGCTGCGAGGGCTGGGAGGCTGGGAGGCTTTGCTGGGGCTCACCCCTGCTCTGAACCCTCCCACTGCCCAGCACGCAGAACCGCATCCCCGTGGCACCAAGACCACCCCAGCCCTGACCGCAGGGACGCCCCCACCCCAAACCACTCGGACGGCCCCTGTGCAGGGAAACGAGCAGCGGGCACGGCACCGGCACGCGGCCGAGCGCTCGGCACCGGGGGGGAGCGGAGCTGCCTGGGGCGAGGGGGCCTCGGGCACTGCCCAGGGGTGGGGGGAGGCGGCGGCGCTGCCCCAGCCCTGGCGCTGGGGGGGTCCGGGGGGGCCGTGCCCGTCCCCGCCGTGCCGGCCTCCCCGTGCGCTGCGCTCCCCCCGCCGCGGGCAGGGTGTCCGGTTACCCCCCGGCTAACGCCCCCCCCGGCAGAGCCCGGCGTGTGGGAAAAGCCGCCGGAGGGTCCCCGGGGGCTGCCGCCAGCCGCAGCGCGAGGCTCAAGGGAGCGGCGGCCGGCTCCGAGCGGCTCCACCGGGGACGGGACGCGCGGGCGGGGGTCCCTCTGCGGGGCCGGGACCCGGCGCGGGCGAGGCCTCGCTCCCGCCCCAGCCCCGGGGCCGCCGCCGCCTCCCGGTGCCTCCGGCCCGCCGGCCCCCGCAGCCCCCAGCACACCGCCGGGACCGCACCGGGCGGCGGGGGGAGCGGGGGCAGCTCTGTGCCCCCGAACCGAGCGGCCCCACGCGGGGCATGCTCCCGCCGCGCCCTGCCCCGAGGCACGGCGGCGAGCGGCGCGGGGGGCCGGTGGCCCGGCGGAGGGGAGCGCGGCCGGCGTCACCCCGCCTCCGCTCGTCGAGGCCCCATTGGCCGAGCGACACGTCGCTCCGGCCGTCCTCCA
>CM021769.1:29191574-29202071 GCA_011076525.1 Nettapus auritus
CGGGGGGGGCAGGAAGTGAGCGGCCCCGCCCCGCGCCTGCGCACTGCGGCACCGGGCGGCGGGGGAGGGGGAGCGACGGGGCGGGGCCACCGGGAGGGGGCGGGGCCGTGGGGGCTGGGAGGGGCGGGGTCACGGCGGGGGCGGGTTCAGGGCGCGGCGGGGGGCGCCGCCGGCGGGGAACCGGCGGGAGAGCGGGACGGGGGCACCGGGGCAGCGGCCTCCGGCCGCGAAGGGGCGGCGGTGCCCGGTGGCACCGGGACCGGGGTGGCGGGCGGCACGGGGGCGGCGGTGCCCAGCGAAACGCCATCGGTGCCAACCGGTGGCACCGGGGCGGCGGTGCCGCACGCCATGCGGGCCAGGCGGTGGCAGGCGCCGGTGGCCAGCAGCAGGTAGAGGTAGGGGTTGAGGCAGCTGCCCACGTAGACGGCCATCGCCGCAAAGTAGGCGAGGCTGGCGAAGCGCGTGGGGAGCGCGTGGTTCAGCAGCTGGGCCAGCTGGAAGGGCAGCTGGATGGCCAGGTAGCCGCTCAGCGTGGCCGCCACCAGGCGCTGGAAGCGGGCCGGCAGCCGCCCGCCACACTGCCGCCGCCTGCGCGCCGCCGCCACGGCCAGCGCGGCCCCGTTGCACAGCAGCAGGACGCCGACGGGCAGCAGCAGCCCCTCCAGGGCCACCTCCAGCCAGCCCAGCAGCCGCTCCCAGCGGCCCCACTCCCGCCGGCACACCACCAGCCCCGGCTGCACCTCCGAGGCCTGCGCCAGCGCTGTGTTGTGCGCGCTGCAGCAGCCCGCCGCCAGCCACGCGGCCGCGCACAGTCCCACTGGCCAGCGCGCCGGGCGCCGGCAGCGGTACCACAGCGGGGCCAGCAGCAGCAGGCAGCGGTCCAGGCTGATGGCGGCCAGCAGGAACAGCCCACTGTAGTAGGCCAGGTCGACCAGGAAGCGGTGCAGGCGGCACAGTGGCGTGCCCAGCGGCCAGCGGTAGCCGTGCGCCGCCGTCCAGATCTGCAGGGTGGAGTTGGCGAGCAAGAGGAAGTCGGAGGCGGCCACGCTGAAGATGAAGGCGGCGAGGCCGCGGCAGCGCAGCCGCCAGCCCGTCAGCCAGAGGACGAAGGCGTTGGCAGGCAGTCCCAGCACTGCGCAGACCAGCAGCAGCTTCCCGTCCCACCCCAGCGTGTACAGGGGCTGCGGGGACGAGGATGTTGACGGGGACAGGGACACTGTGGTGTTCTCCAGCTCCATTGGCCGAGTGCAGGGGCAGCGGCTCCCAGGACACCCTGTCCACGGAACACGCTGGCACATCACTGTCTACCGTGGCAGCATCTGCAATTCTCTCCCCATTGCTGTACCCCCTCCCTTTGATCCCCCCCATCTCACTGTATCGCCCCCACTACTCCCCATCCTATCGCCCCCTCCATGCCACCCCGTCCTCTTGCCCCTTGCCTTTGTGCCCCCCAGGTGCCCACCGCCCTTACCTCCCCTGCCAGGGTCCTCCACCCACTGCCCCCTGGCCGTGCCCCACTCCACCCCACAACATCCCCGCAATGCTCCCGTGTTTCCCTGTGTCCCACGAGTCCCTCGGGCACCAGACAAGCCCCCCAGGCTAGTAAATAGAGTAGGACCTACCGTAACAGCAACGTGAGCACAGACTCAGGCAGTGGACGTCAGGGGTCTCCTGGGCTGCAGGGTGCCCTATATGTGGGTCTGGGTGGGAAGGGGGGCGGTCAGGGAGCTCCACCCCCCTTATCTGCTCCCTCCCCGGCAATGACCCCCCCCTAAAAACCTCAGTTTCCCCCTGTGGGGGACTGGGAGCTGCTTCCAGGCAGGGCGGAAGCGGCCTCAATAATGCTGCCGAGGACGGTTTGCCCATGGCCCCCCTGGGGTCACCCGGTCCCCATGGGCTTGTCCCAGCAGGAACCCCCCAACCCACAGCCACCCGGTGCCAGGCAGGGGGGCTTGGGGCACCTGGAAGCCCCGGGGCTGGGTTGGGTGACCACGCCGGCTGCTGCGTGCCAGGGCCGGTGCCGCAGCATCCCCATGATGGCATCTCCCTGCTGGGCACTGGCTTCCTGCCACTCGCCAGCAGCTGCTGAGCTGGGGCGATGCTATCGGGAGGCTGGGGCACCACACGCACCGTGGCACCGCTCCTCGCTGCAGCCTCAGCCGATGGGGGCGATGCCTGGGGGGCTGGAGGGCACAGGGATGTGGGGACGTCATGGGGATGTCGTGGGGGCATCGGGGAGATGGGGTGTGCGTGTGGACACGTCCCCATGCTGCAGGTAAGGATGGGGACCGACATGTGCCTGTGTTGGGGACACAGCTGGTGGCCGAGGAGGTGTCAGCGTTGGATCAAGGCAAGCACGGGGACCGAGGTGGTGGCCGAGGGACGTGGGTGCTGGGGACACTGCCACTGTGCTGGGGACCGGGGTGGTGGCTGGGAGTGCCGTGGCCGTGTGGCCGTGCCCTGGCACGAGGGCATGGTGGGACGGCTCATTTCCTGCCCCCGTAATCACTGTTAATTGGCTTTGCCCTCCCCGGGGTGGGGGGTGGGGGGCAGGTAAGAGGATTTCCCTGCCTCCTTCTTAAGGGCCGGCCGCCCCCCAGCCCTGCTTCCCGCTGCCTGCCTCCAGCCCCCGGCCCCATGCCACGCACACGGGGGGACAAGGGGGCCCCCAAGGACGCGGAGCACCCGGGCAAGGGGAACGGGGAGCAGGGGGGCGAGAGCTCCCCCAAGCCCCCCGAGGAAGGTGGCTCCCCCGGCAGCGGCAGCCCCGGTGCTGAGTCCCGGCATGGCGGGCACGGGCGGAAGAACAGCAAGAAGAGTGCCGGGGATCCCCATGCCGCTGCCGCCAAGGCTTACTCGCCCTTCCTCAACACCGTCTTTGGCAAGGTGCGGGCAGGGGGCTGGGGTGGTGGATGGAGGGGCTGCGGGGCACCGGGGATAGGTTTGGGGATGCTGGGGATGGAGGGGACGTGGGCAAGTGCCACAGGGCAGGCCTGGGGGGCTGGGGGCTCTTCCCCCTCCCTCACTATATGGAGCCCAATGGGGGCACTGTGGGGTGAGGGCCCTGGGTAGGGGCAAGCGGCACTGTGGGCACTGTGGGGCTCAGCGACCTGCAGCCCTGGTGCCACTCCAGAGACAGCCTGGAGCAGGGCAGCCCCCGGCCTCCGGCAGTGCAGGAGAACCCTGTTGGGAGCTGGGGCTGAGGGTCCCAGGCAGGGACTCCCAGGGTGGGTCCCGGGAAGGGGGCAGCAGGGGCACCCGTGGAGGGGGGCAGGCAGGGCTTTGCCTCCAATCCGTCTAATCCCTCCTGCGGGAGTTAATTTTGGCCCATGCTTAACGAAGGTGACACCGCGGTTTGCTGGGGGGGGCGGGGGCTGAGCTGGGTCTGATGCTGCTTCCCCCCCATCCTGCACCCCACACCCCGGTCCAGGAGCGGGAGCTGTCGCCGGAGGAGCTGGACGGTGAGTGGTGGGGTTGGGGTATGTGGGGGACACCGGCGTCGTCTGCCACGGGACATGGAGACATGTCATGGGGGGGCCTTCCATGGGACATGGTGCCATGGGACGTGGTGCCATGGGGACATCTGCCATGGAGGGACCTTCCGTGGGATGCAGAGCCATGGGACATGCTGCCATGGGGTGTGGTGCCACAGCTTCCACACCTGATGTGTCCCTGTGCCCATGTGTTCCTGCGGGAACAGAGCTCCTGGATGCCTTCAAGGAGTTTGACACCGATCAGGATGGCTTCATCAGCTACAAGGACCTGGGCGCCTGCATGCGCACGCTGGGGTACATGCCCACCGAGATGGAGCTCATTGAGATCTCCCAGCACATCAAGATGAGGAGTGAGTGCGGGGCTGGCTGGCGCGGGGCCGGGGCATGGTGGCAGGATGCGGAGATGCGTGCGGTGACAGGGCTGGGGCGCTGAGGCTGTCCCCGTCCCTGGCGCAGTGGGTGGCCGCGTGGACTTCGAGGACTTTGTGCAGATGATGGGGCCAAAGCTGCGGGAGGAGACAGCCCACATGGTGGGCGTGAGGGAGCTGAAGATCGCCTTCCGTGAGGTACGGCCATGGGGACACCACGGGCATGGGGACACCATGGGCAGGGGGACACTGCAGGCATGGGGTCACCGTGGGTGTGGAGACGCTGTGGGCATGGGGACACCAAGGGCATCGATGGCCACGGGGAGTGCCATGGCATGCAGGGGACAATGACCACCTGAAGAGCAGGGGCTGGCCGCAGCCCAGGGTGTCGGGGGGGCTGTGGGGAGGGGACCCAACCTGTGGGTGCCGCAGTTCGACATGAACGGGGACGGGGAGATCAGCAGCGCAGAGATGCGGGAGGCCATCGCGGCACTGCTGGGCGAGCAGCTGAAGGCGCAGGAGGTGGACGAGATCCTGCAGGATGTGGACCTCAACGGGGACGGCCGCGTGGACTTCGATGGTGAGCCCCCCCCCTTTATGTCCCCACAGCACGGGGGATGGCGCGGGGCAGCGCAGCCCCGTGCCCCTCTTGGCCTCCTGTCTCACCCCGCAGAGTTCGTCATGATGCTGTCCTCCCGGTAATGAAGCCTCCAGAAAGGGGGTCCCGGGGCACCCCTGCTTCCCGATGCCGCTCCTGCCCCCAGGCACCTCCTGCTCCATCCCTCATTAGGGTTCAGAGTGAACAGCGGGGGCTGAGCCCACCTCTGGGAGCCGGGCGCCCACCAGACCCCTCGAGCCGGCACGCCCCTGGGGCTGGCAGCACGGCGGGGGGCTGCGGGCCACCCAATAAAGCTCCTTGGTCAGACTGGGAGGATGGCGCCGCTCCTTGGGATGAGGGGATATGGGGTGGGGAGGGGTCCTCACCCCCATGATACCCGCTCACCAACTCCAGCCCACCCCGAGCTGCCCCAGACCTCACATGGGGAGCAGCCGGGGGGGAGGTCCCAGGAGGGGACCCCAGAAAGGGACAAGAAGGGGTCTGGGTGCCCTGCACGGAGCCAGCACCATTTGGAGTTCCCCCAGCCCTGGGGGGGTGGCTCAGGGACCCCCAGCACCGGCTCTGTGGTGTAGCGGTGATCACGTCTGCTTTACACGCAGAAGGACCTGGGTTCGAGCCCCAGCGGAGCCACCCCCCGAGGGTTTTTTGTGCCATTTCCCCCTCGGCCCCTTTTGCCAAGGGGGGTGGGACACGGTGTGACCGCTGGGGGGGCGCTGGGGGTCCCACACAAGTGCCCTCATCCCCCTGGGGGAAACGAGCGTGGGGGAAACGAATGCCCTTCTGCGCATGAAGCAGACGGGTCACTGCTGGGATCACTGCTACGCACCATGGGGACAGCCAGGGAGCCCCCCCGGACCCCCACCCGGGGGGACCTGGCTGAGACCCGGGGGGAGCACTGGGGGCAGCACCAGGATGGCCGAGTGGTGAAGGCGTTGGACTTAAGATCCAATGGACGTGTGTCCGCGTGGGTTCGAACCCCACTTCTGGTAGATCTGTTTTGTTTGGGGAGGGAACCCCACACTGCCCCAGGGAACCCCAAACTGCCCCAGGGAGCCCAAAGTGCCCCAGGGAGCCCAAAAAGCCCAAGGGACCCCAAATTGCCCCCAAGCAACTTCAGGCTGCCCAGAGAACCCCCAAACTGCTCTGGGGATCCAAAATTACCTCTAGGAACACTGAACTGCTCTAGGGGACCCCAAATTTCCTTAAGGTGACTCCAGAGTGCCCTAAGAACCCTAAATTGCTCCAAGGCCCCCCAAACTGCCCTGCTCCTGGGATCCTCGGTTGGACTCCTGCTCCCAGAGACCCCCTGGAATGGGGGGGATGATGTGGAGAATGTGAACAGACTCAGAGCAGGCGAGGAGGAGGAAGGTGGGAGATATTGTGTCTTCCCCCGCCGCCCCCCTCCCCCAGGAGCTGCCCGGGTAGCTCAGTCGGTAGAGCATCAGACTTTTAATCTGAGGGCCCAGGGTTCAAGTCCCTGCTCGGGCGACGCCTCCCTCTTTTGGGGCTGGGGTCTCTGCGTCCCATCCCCTCTCCCCAGCGCCTGCAGGTCCCTCGGGGGAAGCAGCTCCCCCAGGGCACCCACGGCGTGGGGCTGCGGGGCAGGGGCTGCCCAGCGTCCTGGGGATACCCCCCACCCCCAAACACAGCACACGCAGCCAGGCTGGGGCATTCACAGATTTTAATTTAGTTGTTTTCCTGGAGAGGGGGGAGGAGAGGGGAGAAAAAAAAAAAAGGCATCATACACCCCCCGCTCCCTCTGCCGCGTGGAGTGCCGCTGCTTGCCACCCCCAGGCCCCCGGTGGGGGGGCACCTCAGCTCCCACAGACACCCCCGCGCCGCCCCCCTGCCCCCAGCACATCTCTGGGCTGCTGTAGTGTGGAGTGTGGGGGGCAGAAGCCGGGCCCCTCATCCCGAGAGGAAGGCACCGCGAGGGGGGCACACCGGGGGGGCAGGCGGGGTGCCCACCCCAGGGTACGAGCGAGGAGGGGGGGGCTGGGGCCCCCAGTAGGTCTCTACATATATATAATGTACACCTATAGAACAGGCTGCGGGCACGGCTGGGGAGCCCGCGCAGGGTGAGTGAGGCCGGACCCCCGCTCCCAAGAGCACCCAAATGCCTGGGGGCGAAGGGGAGATGAAAAACGAGGGGAGGGGGACAAGAGACCAAGGCCAGCCTCGGGCTCACCCCGCTGTGCCCACCCCAGGGGGGCCGTGTCCCCATCCCCGGGAGCCGCCCGGGGCGCCGCCGCTCCTGCGCCGGGGGTCCAGGGACGAGCGGGCGCGTGGGGGGTGACGGGGGAGCCCCCGGGGCTGGGGGGGCCGGGCTGGCTCCCGCTCCCCAGCATCAAGGTCAATGTGGATGGGCTAAGGCAACCCCGGCGGGTGAGCGCGGCCGGCGCTCGCAGTGGGCGGGCGTTGAGACGGACGGAAGGACGGGCGCAGGCTGCCAAAGGCGCTCCCCAGGCAGCCCCGCGGCCTTGGCCCCGCTGCTCCTCCCAGCCCTCAGAAAATGTCCGGGCACTGGGTCCAGTCCTGCTTCTCTTTGCTCTCCCAGTAGCCGCCCCTGTAGACGTGTGCCAGCTCCTGGGTGACGGGGTCCTTCTTGCGCTCGAACCACAGCGGCTTGTAGGGGTCGTAGGGGGTGCCTGCGGGCACGGAGAGGGGGTCAGCGCCGCGGGGATGGGGGGCTCGGGGCCTCCCCCAGCCCGCTCCTTACCATCCTCGGTGGCCCTGGCGGCCTCGGCCTCGCGCCTCTTGCGGGAGAGGCGCTGCTTCTCCTCCAGCCGCTGCTTCTCGGCGTTGGCCTCGTCCCAGCGGCCGTTCTCCATCAGGCGCTGGTCGGGGCGCCGGCGGCTGTCGGTGGGCGCCGTGCCGCTCTCGGGGGCGTTGAGCGTCAGCGCCAGCTCCGAGAAGTAGTACATGTTCTCCGCGTACTTCCTGTGCCAGGAGGGAGGGCTCAGTGTCCCGCTGCAGGGCTCCAAGCCCCCACCCGAGCCCCACGCCCGCACTCACGGCAGGGGGTTCCTCTTCCACAGCAGCACCCGGCTGTCCTCGGCCTCGTGCGCCCGCTGCCGTGCCTCTGCCCCATTCTCCCCGCTGCCTGGTGCCACCTTGTAGCAGTCCATCTTCTCATCCCAGGTGCCCAGCAGGACGAAATGCACCTTCCCCGAGGGGTCTGTCACCTCCCCGGTGACCTGCCAGGACAGGGGACGTGTCCCACCCGGTGACCCCGGCGCCCCGGGCAGAGTAGCACCACACCAGGATGTGCCGTGTGCCGGGCCCCCCTATGTCCTACCTTCCTGGCCACGTCCCGCGAGAAGTAGCTGTAAGGAACGAACTTGAGGTTGCACTTGTCGCCCGTCTTGTGATTGACGATCTCGATTTCACCTGACTGCGGGGGAAGGAGGATCAGGTTCAGCCTTTGCAGCTTTTCCCGAGTGGCAGGGGAAACTCAGCCACCTCCAACACCCCCCCACGCAGGACTGGCGCCCACCTGGTCTATCCACAGCTTGCCCACGATGATGTTGTGCACGGTGGTGGTGACCTTTTTCCACGTGTAGTGGTTGCCGGAAGCATGGAAGACGCAGTGAATGGTGCCTGCGGAGGGACAGCAGAGCTGGATCAGTCCCCTCGAGCCCACCGGTCCCTCCTGGGGGAGCAACGGCCCCCAGCCCGCCCAGCCACACGCTCACCCAGAGGCATGATGGAGAGATATTTCCCCCGGAACTTGCTGGTGATCTTGATTTCCTGGCGCAGCGTCCAGCCGTGCTTGGAGTCGGCGTGGTGCGCGGCGGCCGGCGGGTGGTGGCTCACCTGGCGGGGACGGGACGGTCAGCCTGGCTGCGCCACCCCAGCGGGTGGCCCGCGGGGCAGGGCCGCGGTACCTGCTCGCAGAGGGAGCGGTAGCCGTTCTCCTCCAGGCGGTCCAGCTCAAAGGTCTCCCCCAGGAGCGGGTTGAAGGGCTTGCTGGTGCGGAAGACGGTGGTGGAGTAGGAGGAGACGGTGAAGGCAGCCACGTAGCACAGCTGCTCCAGGGAGCTCTCGCACTTGGCTGCCCGGTCGAGCAGCTCGTGGTACTCCAGGTCCTCGGTCAGGCGCTGCAGCATGGACAGGGGCTCGTTGAAGTTCACCTGGAGGAGAGCGAGAGGTGAGAGGGAGCCCGGGGCATGCAGCATTCACCCACCAGATCCCGTCTGCGTCCCCGCTCACTGGCATGGGGATCTTGGACAGCTCCTTCCCGATGCAGTTCTTCATGATGCTCCAGAGGTTGAGGCTGTAGTTGGGCTTGTAGGGGATGCGGGTTCTCTTCTCCTTCTTGGTATCTTCTACCTGGTGCTTGTACTGATGGGGGAGACCAGCGATGTTACAAAGCTGCTGCGAGCCCCCTGACCCATCCCCATCTCACAACCACCCCCAGAACAGCTCACGTTGCAATGCAGGTGAAAAACGGCTGCCCTACCTGCTCGTCCAGGCTGATGTCGCTGCTGGTGCCGCTGATGTTGCTGCCAGTGCGCCTGGGAGGGGGACGGAGGCAGCGTTAGGGCTGGGCTTGCCCCTCCCCTCCCCAGCGGGACTCCCCAAGCACTCACTTGTGGCCCATGGTCTCCAGCGCAGCGATGTTCTCCGGGGCGTCGAAGAACTCGTTCTCCTCGTCCTCGTCGCTCAGGTCTCCTTTTGCAGGGCAGCAGGGATCTGGGCAAGGGGACGGAGACAGGCCGTGTGCCTGGGCTCACCCCGGCCCAGCAGAGGACAGGGGGCACCGGAGGATCCCTGCCACCACTAGGCTCAGCACAATACGGGAACAAGCACCTGTTCCCATACAAGCACAATACGGGAACAAGCACCTCGGTCGCATGGTGAACACCAAGCAAGCCTGCTGCTTGCAGACAGCAGTGTCAGGCTCAGGGACAGGCTGACAGCACCGCGTTATGTGCAGCACTCTGCTCATGGCTTCCTGGATTCCCCTCCCCTCCTGCCCCACGACACTTCACTCCCCCCAGCCGGCCCAGGGATGAGATGTGGACACTCGGGGTACCTTTGGCAGAGCCACCAGATCCGGCAGTGCCAGCGGGCAGGACGGTGGCGCCACGGAAAGCCCTCTCCAGGTGGTTGTGCTGCTTGGCCAGCTGCTCCAGCGTCTCCTCCAGGCGGATGCGCTGGTCCCGCTCGTGCTGCAGCGACTTCTGCCACTTCTTGCTGTGGGTCTGGGCCAGCATCAGAAAGTCCCGGCAGGCCTGCGGGCAGCGCCCCGTCAGTGCAGCAGGGAGAGGAGCGGGGCCATACCCCCCATGCCCAGCACCGGACTCACGTTGATCATGGCGTTGGAGGTGATGCGAAAGAGCGTGGCCCGCTCGTTCACCTGCTTGATCTTCTCGGTGCTCTCGGCGGGCAGCCGGAGGGTCTCCAGCTCGCTGAGGGAGCGCTGCAGCGCCGTGCCGTGCTTGGCGATCAGGTCGTTGCAGGTGCTCAGGTCCTCCACCTTGCTCGACAGGGTGCGCAGCGTGCTCTGCAGCTCCGTCTTGTCCGTCTGCGACACGGACTCGTCGCCGGAGTCGTCTGCCGATGGGACGGGCCGTTAGAGGGGACCGGCGGCAGTGGCACCGGCGCGGGGGGAGCGCGGGGCGCCAGTACCTGACTCCTCCAGCATCTTGACGGCTTTGGCCTTGGCCAGCTCCAGCGCCGTGACCCAGCGCTGCCGCTCCACCTCAGAGCTGGCCTTCAGGTGGTAGGTCTGCGCGCCGCCGTTGGAGATGACGAAGTTGCACGAGTCCTCCACCGTGATGTTGGCCGTGGCCAGGTTGATGGTGCCGCGGCACGTGTGCCGCATCTCCGCCTTGGAGCTGCCGGTAACGGGGCCGTTAGCGAGAACGGGCCGCCAGCCTCGGGGCGGCCCCGCCACGTCACCGGGCGGCGGGGGAGGGGCGGGGGGGGACACGCGGGGCCCCGCCGGAGCCGAGATCCGCGGGCGGCTCCGTTCCCCGCGGGCGCGGCGGGGCCGGGCCAAGGTCAGCGG
>CM021769.1:29217071-29240207 GCA_011076525.1 Nettapus auritus
CGGGGGGAGCCGGCGGGGCTGGGGGTGCGGAGGGGCTGATCCTGCTCCAGCCCCCCCGGCTGCACGGGCTGAGGGGGGGCTCCGCTCTGCGCACCGCTGCCCACGGGGAGGAGGCGTTCCTGCGCCTAATGGCCCTTGATGGAGCCTTCTTCCAGGAACTCGCTGCAGGGCTTTTTATTTTCTATTTTTTTCCTCCTCTCTCCCTTCTGAGTTGTAAACAGCGCGATGGGGGCTGCGAAGCGGGGGGGGGGCTCCCGGCTTTATCACGCCCATCGCCTCGCGTGTTCCCCTCGAGCCCACGCGTGGGTAGGGTGGGAGCGGGGACCGGGGGGGGACCCGGGTGCCCCTCCGGTAGGAGGTCCGAGCACCGGGGCGCCCCCTCCCCTTGCCAGACCCCCCCCGGGGCCGGCCCTGACATCACGGGGCGGCTCCAATCGGCGCCCGTCGGTGCGGGAGGGGGGCGGCCCCGGGGCGGCGGAGGGGGGGACCGGGAGGGGGGGGCTCGGGGATTCGGGGGGTGTAGATGGAGGCGGGGGGGCTCCGGTGGCCGCTCTGCCCCTGCCGCCTCCATGCAGGGGATGGGGACGCTGCGGCTGGGGAGCCGCGCCGTCATGTACACGGCCGAGACCCTCCCCAAGGGCAAGAACCGAGTGATGGGGGTGAGTTGGAACCGGGGGGGGCATCGCTGCTTGCCCCCTTCCTTCTCCCCTCCCTATCCTCGCTGCACCTCCCCAGCTCCCCCCCCCTTAACATCCCTGGGGGTGCTGCCAGACCCGGAGTGTGTGCGTGGGGGGGCACGGGGGCATCCCCCCAGCACCGAGGGGTTAATTTGGGGGGGGGGGGGGGTGAGGAGTGTGTGTGCTCTTTGCCCACCCCCCCCATGCCTTGCAGTGCCCTGTGTGGGGTCTGTGGGTGCGGGGACCCCTTCCCCTCCCGTGGGGTTTGAAGCCAAGCCTGATGGGGCTGAAGCCAATCTCTGCCCCCCACACACACCCCGAGCTGTGGGGCTGCCCTAGGGGGATCCGGACCTTCCCCCCCCCCAGCTGACAGATGCCCCCTGCCCCGCTCAGACCATCCAGATCATGACCGGCTTCATGCACATTGGCTTCGGGATCGTCCTGACCACGCTCACCAACGTCTACACCTCGGTCTTCGTCATCGGCGAGATCCCCTTCCTGGGCGGCGTGTCTGTGCGTAGCGCGGGGAGGGGGCTGCCTGCCGTGCCCCCCACCCGCGTGGGGACCGGGATGGGGTCGGGGCTGGCCACGGGGGGGTTGGTGCCATGCCTGTGCTGTGGGGGCGTTGCGTGGGTCTGGGGGTGCGGCAGCTGACTGCCCCCTCTCTCCCGGCGCAGTTCATCATCTCGGGCTGCCTCTCCATCGGGGCAGAGAAGAGCCCCACGGAATGCGCGGTGAGTGTGCCCCCACCCCGAATCTGGGGGAGGGAGGGAGCGGCACGAGCCTGGGCGAACCCCGCTGGGGTGAAGCCGTGTCCCCGTTTGAAACCTGTGCTGAGGCTATTTTTGTAAATGAGCTATTTGAGGGAAGAACAATGGGCAAAGAAAAAAAAAAAAGCACTTGTCTGGGCTGGAAACGAGCCCTTTTTGCTGTGTCAGCGGAGTTGCTGGGGGGCTCGGGGGTGCTGGGGTCCCAGTGCCAGTGCTGGGAGATCCGGGGGTAGCTCAGGGTGATGCTGGGGCTGGCTTAGAGCTGTTACCTGTGGCTGCAGGCTTGGGGCACAGGGGCTCGCCGCCAGCCCCAAAGCCTCCCCACACCCTCAGGTGAAAGGCAGCCAGACCATGAACGTCATCAGCGCCATCTTCGCGCTGCTGGGCATCGTCGCCTTCATCGTTGACCTCAACCTGAACGGGCTGTACCGCTCTGGCTTCGACTACTACAGCTATCTCGTCCTGGTAAGCAGGGGTAAGGCCGTGCCTCAACTTCCCCTGCCTGGGTGGCATGCAGCCTTCTGGGAGCCCTCTCCCTCCCCTTGTCCCTCTGCATGCTGCCTGAGCCCCTCCTGGGGGCCGCTGCCATGGGGCTCCTTCCCAGCCCCGTTGGGGAGCCCAGGGCTGGCGCCCATGTGGCGGGGTCAGGCACCCGACCTGTTTCAGGCTGGCACCTCAGGTGCTGGATTTTGCCCTGGAAGTGCCCGGTTCCATCTGTGCACCATGAAAGCAGCAAGGTGAAGGGCATAGAGCAAAACCTTGGGGTCCTCAAAGGCTCAGCTGCTATGCTTAGGACCGGTGGGAGATGGGGAAAACCCTTGGCCCTGAAATGTGGAGTGGGGTCTGCCTGAGCAGCTGAGCCTTGGTTCTGCTGATGGCGCTTTCCACACCCTGGAGCTCGCAGGGAATGGCATCTCCATCGTGCTGCTCATCTTCACCATCCTGGAGTTCTGCATTGCTGTCGCCACCGCCAATTTCTGGTGCCGGGCGACCCGCCTGAGCTCCAACGAGGTAGGGAGGGCAAAGTGTGGGGGGCCAACCCCCTCCAGGGCTGAGCGCTGACCCTTTTCTCCCTCCCCAGTCCATGCTGATCGTGCCCAGTGCCACACGGGCAGACTTGGCCATGCCGCCGGCGGAGCTGCCACAGCCACCCAGCTACACAGAGGTGACCGAGTGGCCCGCAGAGAGGAGGTCCCCAGAACCGGGGGTCACCCCCTGACCCTCGAGTGACATCCATCTCTGTGTGTTTCTCTATTCTGCAGCTGGTCCCCCCTGAAGTGTAGTCAGGCCCTGAGGGTCCCCTCAGTGTGCCCGAAGCCACCTGCAGCCAGTGCCCAGAGCAGGGCCTTCAGCATCCCCCTCTCAGGGGGCTGGGGCGTGCTGGTAGCCCCCAGCCCCACCGCTGAGCTTGCCCCCCTCCCTCCTGCCTGCCGGTGGCTCTTGGCTCGCCCCTGTCCCACTCACCCTTATGGGGGGCTGCTATGGAGGGCTCTGCGCTTTGGGGGGCTCTGCGGGGTGCACTGGGGCTGGGGGCCTGGACCCCTTGGGGGCAACGGTGCCACTGCTGGCTTGGAGGCTGTGCAGCAGCCGGACTCTTTCTGTGTCGGCTCATACCACTCCGGCTTTGTTGTATCTTGGAAATAAATGCTGAGGCCGGGCCTGGCTCTGCTTCTTTCTGGGGGTTTCTCAGCCCGGGGGCTGCCCCAGGGCAGCTGCTGGCCGTCGGGTGAAGAGCCGGAGCTGTGCCACAGCCCAGGAGCAGTTTCGGGTTGAGTTACGTGTTTTCTTCCTTGTTTCAACAACCCCTCCCCATGCTCACACCGCTCAGCCAAAACCTCATGGATTATTCACTGGCTGTCGGTTATTTCTGTTCCCAGCTCTGAAAATATAATGAGCCGGTTCGGGAGGAAAAGCCCCAGAGAAGGGAGGCAGTGCGGAAGGAGAGGCTCTCACCGCTCGCACTGCGGTCACAGTGCATTAAACTCTGGCTCCTCACCCGTGGCTCCTGAGGCACGAGGCCCTCTGTCCACACAGCTCAGCGCCGGCGTTTCTGGGAGCCCGTGCCCACTGCCCCTGCCCTGTCCTGTGGGGTTCCCAGGGCTGGGTACCCGCACACCCCGCTGCGGTGGGCTGAGGCCTAGGGTGCTCCTTCCCAGCTGTCTGGGCATTGACACAGCAACAACCCTGAGCTCCTGAATATTTACACTTGCAGCTTTTGAGCAGGAATACACGTTTTAAGGCTCTTCTGGGAATTTTGCAGACTTGAAAACCCCCGGGGAGGTGGGGGCAGGTTGTGGGGCTGGGACAGCGAGCAGCTGGGGGCGAGTCTGAGGGGTCTGCAGGGCTTGATGTCCGGGGCACAGACCGGGACCAAAATCAGCATGGGGACTGCGGAGCAGCGCGTGCCTGCAGTGAAAACGGGCTGCTCCGTCTTCCCAGGGACAGGCGGAGATAAAAGCCAGCTCTTGCGCTTTTGTTAGCTGAAGCCTGCCCCAGAAAACGTGGCTTTCTCATTAAGGACCCGGTGCTGTAACAGCCCTGCCAGAAACACGGGCTTGGAAGAGAAGACAAATATTGACTATTGGTATTTTTATGGGGATATAAAGACTTTCACAGGAAGCAGAAACTTTCTGTGAAAAGCAATTACCATCACAATCTGTTTTCCTTGGAAGAGGCAGGGATTTGGGTTGGAAGGAGGCTCTCGGTCACACCAGGCTCGCCGAGGCGCCGGGTCGGCGTGGGGGGGTCGGCGTGGGGGGGCTCCCCAGCACCCGCGCCCCACAGGCTGCGTCCCTGCGCTCCTCCAGGAGCCTGGGGGGAGGCAAGGCGGCGGGGAAGGATTTCCAGCTGTTGGGAGAGCAAATCCCGGCTTTAAAAAAGTCGCCGCGTGCAGCAGTGAAGCAGATGGGGGCTGGCCGGCTGCAGCATCCAGGGCTTGCCACTTCCCAGCATCTGCTCCGCCAGGCGCTCGAAAGCTTCACCTCCTCTGGCATCGGTTTCCAAAATAAATTGTAACATCCTACCTTGGGCTCCTGCCATCCCCAGCTGGACCTGGCTTTATTTAGAAAGGGAAGAGCGCTTTCTCCACGGATCCCCCCTTCAGAAACGGGGGTTTAAGGCACTTAAGCGAGTCCTGCTGCTGGGACGAGCGTGGTCACGGCTGTTTCCGGCTGAAAGGCTGAAACTCCAGGAATGCTTTAGGAGCCTGCAAACGTGGATTTGGGAGGAAATCCACCGTAGCGGGCGGTTTCGGCTGGGAACACAAGCCGCTGCTCCCGGTGGAGGACTCCACGCCTGCACCAAGGCTAAGGACGGGATCTGGGCATTTCCACGGGGGGCTGCAGCGTGCCCTCCCCTGTGCTGCTGCGGTGGGCGTGCGGCCAGCACGAGTGCACCAGTGCCAGTGTGTCGCCTGCTCACCGGCACAAACCGAGTGCTGAGAGCCATCAGGAGCACAGCCGGCAGGCTGAAACTCCTCCATCCCTGTGTTTTTCCTGGAAAGCTGCAGCCCGAGGTGAGACACAGCCCGGCTCACTGCAGGGAGCTTCCAGACCTGGGTGTCTTCCCAAGGGCGACACTGTCAGCGGTGACGAGGTGGGCAGGGGACGCTAGCTGGGGCAGCTCTGTGCCCGTGTGCCAGGGACAGTTTCCATGTGTGTTTTCACACAGAAGCTGCTCTCTCCGCTTGTGCTGCTGGCCAGGTCCCAATTCTACGGCCTCACCCTGCGCACTGACACGGTGCCAGCCCCTGATGCACCAGGCCGGCAGGGATGGAAACCTTTGGAAACGTCCCCAGAAGAAAATGAAGCCCCGTGGGGATGTGTGACAAAGCAGCCTTGCCCTGGGGTCTCTGCAAACTCAGCAGCGAGTGGAGGAGCTGCCGGTCCCTCCGTGCCCGTGGGGGCACCACGAGGTGGCTGTGGCGGCTGACCAAACGCCGGTGTCCCCGTCCCCCTTGATTCCCGAGGGCTCCCAGCCCAGCGCTGCCTTTGGCCGCCCAAGGAAGCTGAGTGGGGCCAGAGCAAGCGTCCCAGCTCCCTCTAGGGCCAAAGCAAAGAAAAAGGCACTTCGGAAAGCTGACCCGAACACCGCCTGCTGGTGCTGCGCTGCGGACAGCCACGTCTTGCCCTGGGTCAGCGCTGGGGCTGCGGATTCTGCAGATTCCCGCAGCTGCATGTGTGCCCTGTGGCTGTGCTCAGCTCAGGTGTATTTCACCACGGCCCGGCAGTTTGATACACCACAAAAGGGCCTTGGGAAGTGCTCCCACACGTCCCACTGCCCCCCTGAACCTTCCCCACGCAGGGGGTGGAGGGGGCAGGCCCCAGCTGCGCTTTGCCCACAGGAGAGGGCGAGGGGATGGGGGGTACCTGCCTGCCGCTTGTCCCATCCACACCCGTCCCTCAAGTGCCGATTTTCCAGGGCGCCAGGTCCCCACCGTCCCGGCTGCTCCTCCATCCGGGGGGGAAGCGGCTGTTTTCTGGCAGAGCCAGAAGCCGGTGGCCCGAGGAGGGAGGAAGGGGCCCCCCAGCTGCCCCCCGGGAGTTCTCGCCATGTGCAGTGGCTGCGTTCCCAGGCTGAGCTCTCATTTCCTAGCGGAAACAACCGCATCCCCTTTCCCTTCGGAAGGGGAGCGAGCCCCCCAGCTCGCGCCTGCGGGTGGGCTGCTGTCAGCGGGGACAGGCCCGCAGGGTCAGGGTGTCCGGGAGGGAAGGAGAACCCTGAAAAACATAAAAAGGCAGCAGAGGAGCTCCCTTAGCGCCTCCGCAGGCTGACACGGTTTGCACCGTGCCCCGTTTCACTCCCTTTTTTCCCCATAGGGAAAGCACTGGGGCCGGACGTCTCACAGCAGCTGTAAGGAGCTGCCCGAGGAGCCAAATACTTGTGACGGGCAACCGCCAGCGTTAGGTATTTGTGCTGCCCCGGGGCAGGCAGCCGAGGCTCTGGCGGGCGGCTGATTACAGGGATGATGAGCCAAGGGCCTGCAGGCAGGAGGCAGCCCGGGCAGGGCTCGGAGTGTGCTGAGCTCTGAGCCCCCAGCAGCGGTGCCCACCCCGGGCTCACACGTGTGTGGGTTTTGCAGCCTCTGTCCCTCCTGTTGGCAAAGCCACCCCATTGAGCAAGAGGGGCCTGACGGGATTTCCATGAGCAAACTTCCTGCGGGGAACAAAGGGCAGTGGGACCGCGCTCCCCGGGCAGCTTGTGCTCCAGCAAACCCCCGGGGGGACCGGGACCGCCGGCAGCAGGCAGGAGCAGCGAGGCGAGCCCGAGCTGAGCGAGGTACGGGGCAGGGATGTAGCACGGGACATCCCCAGGGCGCCGTCCTTCAGCCTCCCAGCCCCGCTCTGCCCGCAGGCGATGGCAGCCACGGTGACGGACTCCGGCGGCGTGAGGATCATCACGGAGGTCATCCCGGCCACGGACCCGCGTGCGGCCCAGCTGGCCTCCAGCTCCGTCCCACCCGTGCCCACTGTGTCCTCGTTCCAAGTCAGGGGCTTCAGAAAGGCACAGCCCAAATTGCTGGGGGTGAGACCACAGTGTCCGGGGGGCAAAGCCCCTCGGTGCTGTGCCGGTGGCAACGGGATAGGGGTGGGACACGGTTAATGGCGATGTCCGTCCTCGCCGACACACCGGCAGTGCCTGGGGATCCCTCTCCCCTGTCCTTCCCCAGACCATCCACATCGTCACTGGCATCATTCACTTCTGCTTCGGGATCATCCTGACTGCGGCAGAGCACAGGGACCTTTCCCTCCCTGTGGCCAGCGGGATCCTCTTCTGGCTCGGGGTCCTGGTAAGCAGGGCACTCTGGGCTTCAGCCCCTCACCAGCAGAGATCTCAGGGGATCTGCTGCAAGGGGTGGATCCCCTGGTCACCAGGGTCTCCTCGTATGCCCTCATCTCATGCCCACAGCCCCCTGGGGATGGAGGGCAGACCCGAACACCAGGGGGGCTCTGGGATGTGTGTCAGGGAAGGCTGTCTCACTGCTGATTCTCCTTCATCTCTTTTCCAAGCAGCTCCTGGTCTCAGGCTCTCTCCTAGTGGAAAGTGACAAAAGAGAGAACATCCTGCTGGTAAGAGCCTCGCATTGTGTCTGCCGATTCTGCCTACCCCAGCAGCTGGCAGGACCCCTGTGGGCCTGCACCGAGGGCTTGTCCCACCCCCTGGAGGTGCCCAGCTCTCTATCCACTGAGCAGAGCACGGCCGAGCCTCCAAACGTCAGGGCGTCTACGAGGCCTGGCCGAGGAAAAGTGTCACGAAAGGTGGCACTTCTCGGAGCAGCTTCTCCCGTGGCTTTGTTGCCTCGCTGGCTCTCCGGGCAGGGCAGGCATCCGAGTGCCAGCCGCACGGTGGCACTGAGTGCCGGCGGCCGACGCGGTGCGACCCATACAGGTGAAGGCGTGCTGCGTCGTCAACATCGGGGTCATCCTCAGCACGCTGGTGGCCACCCTCATCCACGCCACGGCCATCACTCGCAGCATCCCCGGCTGCGACGGCGGCCCGCTCTACCAGCTGAGGCAGGAGTGGTGCTTCAACGCCAACACCAAGGTACGGCCGGGGGCCGCGGGGCGGCGGGGGGCACCGGGAGCTGCCGGCGGGCGAGCCGCCAGCCCCGGGGCCCCGCTGCCGGCAGATGCTGAGCAACGGGCTGGACGCCGTGGCGGTGCTCTTCTGCCTGCTCGAGTTCTGCGCGGCGGTGGCGGCGCTGGCCTTTGGCTGCACGGCCGTCAGGCGGCACAGCTACACGCGCATGGTGAGCGGAGCCCCCAGCAACGCCCCGCGCACCCCGCGCCCCCCGCGGCCTGCAGCCCGGCCTCCTCCGCCTCTCCCCGCAGGCGCTGTAACGGAACCGGACACGGCCCCGCGGACCAGGCCCCGACCCCACGACCAGGCCCCGACCCCACGGACCAGGCCCGGGCTCCGAAGCCTCAGCGGAAGCCCCCGCGGGACCCCCAATAAACGCCTCCCCGCCCCCCCCCCCAGCCGTCTCTCCGTGCCCGTGGGGGTCGGGAGGGGGGCGAGCACCGGGAGGGGGGCGAGCACCGGGACGGGACGGGGGTGAAGCCGCTGCCCGGCACAAACATGGCGGCCGCTGCCCGGCACTAAGATGGCGGGGGAGGTGGGGGGGGGGGGGCCGGCCCCGGGGGTTGTGCCGGGCAGGGGGGAGGGGGCACTCTGCCCGGCACAAAGATGGCGGTCGGGAGGGCGGAAGTTGGCGTCATCACGGAAGCGGTGCGCGCTCCTGACGTCATCGCGCGGCGCCTCAGGGAGGGCGCCTCGTGGAGGATGGAGCCGGGCGAGGCGGCGGCGGCGGCGGGCACCGAGGGGGAGGCCCCGAGCTTGACCTCAGCGCCCGGCCCGGCCCCGGCCCCGGCCTCGGCCTCAGCCCCGCGGCGCCGCAAGGCCGCCAAGAAGCGGCAGAAGGCGGCGGCGGCGGCGGCTGCGGCCATCCCCCGGGGCAGGCCCAAGTCGGGGCGGGTGTGGAAGGAGCCCGGCAGGAAGAGGTGAGGGCGGGGCGGGGGCCGGGGGCCGCTGGTGGAGGGGACCCGGGGGGACCGGGCTGCCCGGGGGTGGCGGCTCTGCCACCCCCCGCTGCCCGCACGGCCTCGTGTCTCGCCCAGGTTCTCGCTGATGGTCCGGGACAAGCCCCTGCGCGCCTCCTGGGAGCGGAAGGTGAAGGAGCGGCAGGAGAGGAGGCTCGTCCGGGACCTGGCGCGGCAGCTGCAGGAGGGGAAGCAGAGGGAGCGAGAGGTAACGGGGCTGGGGCGCATCGCACGGCCCCTCTGCGCCTGCCCAGCCCCTCTGGGGGTGCTGTGCCAGGCAGCCTGTGCCACAGCGAGCTCTGAGCTCCGTCAGGCTGTGGGCAGAGGCTTATCCTTCTCTCCATTGCATGACATCACATCTCTGCCCATGTCCTGGGCTTGGTGCTATCGTGGCAGAGCCCTGCGGGCTGCCTGTCCCACAGCGAGGACAATCCCACTGACTGCAGCCAGGCGAGATGCCGAACCCCCTGTTGTCCTGCCGCGTGCAGGCTGCGGGCTGCTGACTTGGGATAAACTCAGTCAGCTCAAACCTCGTGCAGAGAGGTGGGGGAAGTGCTGACAGCTTGGCTTTGTGCAATGGGTTTTGTGCACATGCAGGTGTTTCTTGTGCTGCGGTAGCTGTGCGGCTCCCTGGCTGCCACCTCTGCTGTGCTGTGGGCCAGCGCTAGGTGAGGTTTAAGCTAGGATGATGGGATCTGCAGGGGTGTTTTTGGTGCTTCGCCCGCAGGAGAAGAAGCGGCGGCGGGAGGAGAACCTGAAGCGGCGCCTGGAGAACGAGCGGAAGGCAGAAATTGTCCAAGTGGTGAGTCCGGTGGGAAGAGACCTGGGAGCTGGGGGTGGTGGGGTGAAGAGGGTGTGATTATCACCTCTCTCCTGCCACGGGAGGAGCCTGGAGACATTCCCACGAGCATTAGGATAAGCTGCAGTGCCTTTCCACTTGCCTGAAAGCTGCCTCTTCCCCTCAGATCCGGAACCCGACGAAGCTGAAGCGGGCGAAGAAGAAGCAGCTGCGGCGGGTGGAGAAGCGGGACACACTGGCTGTGCTCCAGAAGGCGCCCGTGCGGCACAAAGCAGCCACAGAGTGAGGCCAGGGCACTGGACTGCCGTGGCTCTGCGAGTCCCGCTACTCTCTGGGGCCTCGGTGACGGATGGACAGCAGGACGGAGCTGGGGGGTTCACACAGGGCTGTGACCTGCAGGATCCAGCTGCTGCAGCCCCCTGCCCTGTGAAGCGCCGGGGTGTTGCTGGTGCCTGGGGCTGGACCGAGAACTGCTTCAAGTGCCCAAATTTGCCTTTTCTGTATAAAAACAAAGAGGAACTGCTTTGGACTCGCCTCCAGTGGCTCAAGGGAAGGCTGGCATCTCTGTGCTGAGGGTCTCCCTCTGTATTCCCAGTGTTACAGAGAACCACAGCCCCTTGTCCCCCAGGCTCCCCTTTCTTCAGGAGGGGGTCTTGCCCCCTCCAGGAACAAGCACTGGGGTGGGGGCACTTCTGCTGTGCTGCAGAAGTTGGAGAGGGACCGCATGGGGCAGTGCAGCCTCCTGCTGCCTCTCTCAGGGGGTTGGGGCGGGCTGGGAGACAGCAGGACGTGGGAGGAAGGAAGGGGCTTGGGGCTGGAAATCCATGTATACCTCTTCATGTTTGGGTTTGGTTTTCGTGCCCTATAAACGTCTGTTTCTGCTCCTGGCTGTGCCTTCTATCCACACTGAAATGAACCGGTGGGGATGGTTGGGGTGCTTTGGGGATAAGCCAGCCCCCTGCCCCCTGAAGCAGGGGGAGGGGAATTGCAGGATCTCGGGGTTCCCCGGGGCAGTGGGCAGAGTCCCTGTTGGGGCGTTCCCAACACAGCACCCATGGAGGGAGCATGGGGAGGGGTGAAAGACCTTCCAGGAGCCTTGGGGTGCAGTGGAGCTGGGAGTCATCGGCCGGGCGGGCAGAGCTCCCGCTGCTTCCTGGGTTAATGATTGCCGAGGCCGCGCGGGGCAGGGTGGGTGGCGGGCACTGCCTCTCCCTGCTGCCTGCCCTGGGGCCTGGCACCAGCCCAGCCTTCGCCTGTGCATGGTAAGAGGGGCTCGGAGCCCGGCCCTGTGGTTTGGGGGCTTGTGGGTGGTTTTCCAGCCATGCCGTGTGGGTGGACGCAGCGCCTTGTCCCTGGGCAGGGCTGGTGCTGGCGTTGTGCAGAGCTCCCGGTGCTGTGCGGAGCTCCCAGCTCTGCTGTGGCCTGGCCAGGCTGAGTGTGGGGTCTGGAGCCTTGACCCAGTCTCGCCCGTACTCCCTCTGCCTTGTCCGGTACCGGGGAGAAGGGGTAGAGGTGAGCAGGGGGCTGCTGGGGTGACGCACGGCGCCTCTGTCCCCAGGTCCACCATGGTGGAGGTGACAGTGACGCCGCAGTCCTCGCTGGCTGACCGGGCGGTGCAGGTGGTGGTGCGGGGGCTGGCCCCCTCGCAGCTGGTCACCCTGCGGGCCTGGCTGACGGACGAGCACGGCGAGCGCTTCCAAGCACACGCCTTCTACCGCGCCAACGAGGCGGGCGAGGTGGATGCCACAAGGCACGCTGCCCTGGGGGGCAACTATGCCGGCGTCTGGCCCATGGGGCTCTTCTGGTTCCTGCAGCCCGACAGCCTCTTCCGACGGCTGATGAAGCGCGACGTGGTGGGCAGCCCCTTCCTCGTCCACCTGGAGGTCTTTGACGGCCTCTGCCTGGTGACGGGGCCGCAGGATGAGCCGCTGGCCGCCTGCACGGCCGAGCGGTGGTACGTGGGCCCCGGTGTGCAGCGGGTGCCCATCCGGGAGGGACGGGTCCGGGGGGCCCTGCTGCTGCCACCAGGTGAGCCTGGGGCACATCCAGACCCAAAGGGCTTCAGTCTCCAGGCCCCCATCCCGGTGGCTTGAAGCTGGAGAGGGGCTTGGGGGGGTTTCTCCATGGTGGCACCCCCGTGGTGATGGGTCCCGTGCTGCCCGCAGGGCCAGGCCCCTTCCCGGCGGTGATTGACCTGTTTGGGGGCGCGGGCGGTCTCATCGAGTTCCGGGCCGGACTGCTGGCCAGCCGGGGCTTTGCGGTGCTGGCGCTGGCCTTCTTCGCCTATGAGGACCTGCCCCGCACCCTCACCCAGCTGGACCTGGAGTACTTCGAGGAGGCGGCCAACCTGCTCCTCCGGCACCCCAAGGTGAGTGCTGCAGGGCGGCGGGTGGCCCTTGTGAGTGGGGACATCCTGGGGCCTGGGGATGTCCCCTCCAACAAGGACGTCCCATGAGCAGGGATGGCTTCCTCATGACCAGAGATGTCCAGGTGACTCCATTGTGCTGGTGCCCTGGGACATCCTGGATCTGGAGATGTGCTAGTGATGTCCCAGGGGGCAAGTGGTGCCACCAGGTGCTCCCTCTCCTCTCCCACCGCAGGTGCGAGGCCCAGGCCTGGGTGTCATCGGCGTGTCCAAAGGGGGCGAGGTAGCCCTGGCCATGGCCACCTTCCTCCCGCAAGTGGTGGCCACGGTGTGGATCAACGGCACAGCCTTCCTGCACGGCAACTCGCTGGTCTACAAGGACCTCCGCATCCCCCCCATCCCGTACCACACCGAGCGCATGCTCTTCACCGAGCTGGGCGCCATGGACAACTCGGCCATCTTCGCCGACCCGCGGGACCCCGCCTGCAGCGCCTCGGCCATCCCGGTGGAGAAGATCCAGGGGAAGGTCCTCTTCGTGGTGGGGGAGGCCGACCGCAGCTTCAACAGCAAGCTCTTCGCCCAGCTGGCCACCGCGCGCATGCGGCAGGACAGCTACCGCCTGCTGTCCTACCCGGGGGCTGGGCACCTCATCGAGCCCCCCGGCTCACCCCTCTGCAGCGTCTCCAGCCTGCGGGGCAGCCCCCGGCCGGTGGTGTGGGGCGGGGAGCCCCAGCCCCACGCCAAGGCGCAGGAGCACTCGTGGCAGGAGATCGTCCAGTTCCTGGAGCTGCACTTGGGCCCCGCCGCCTCCATCAAGCTGTGAGCCCCGCAATAAAGGCACCCTGGGCCTGTGCCCCCCTGCGGCTGCTGACCGAGCACTGTGCTGCTGCCGTGGCTCGTTAAGGTTTAATGAAGCTGATAGCAGAGCACCCATGGCTCAGCCCTTTGCCCTGGGTGTGGGTGGGAGTTCAGGTCTGTTGGAACAGGAGTTTTCCACAGGCAATGCTCAGGAAGCCGTCCGGTGGACAGAAGGAAGGGGCAGGGGTGACTGCTGCTCTGTGCCCACAAAAACAAACAAACAAAAAAAAACCAAAGCCTTATCAAAAAGAGGTGAAAACCAAGCCTGCTTCCAGCAGTGCTCAAACCCCAGCATCATAGCCAGTAGCAGAGTTGCCTGCATGGGGCTGCGCTGGGCGAGGAGCCGGGCTGGGACAGGTCTGGAGCTGGCTGTAACCCCAAAGCGGGTGGCGGTGTCGGGGTGATGGAGTTTAAGCTCCAATAAGGGCAGGACCCAGAAGGGAAACTTGGACGGGGGCCTGGGAGGGGAGTGTGCAGAGGGAACCCACGAAACGCTGCCGTCAGCAGCGACCCGAGGGGAGCGAGGTCCTTCCCTGCGCTGCAGGGCAGAGCAGCCCTGCCCGTGCCCCCAGCCTGGGCAATACCCAGCTCTGGTTGTGTTCGTGCCCCGTCCATCACTTGGTCACGCCACGGGTCCTGCCCCAGGCACCCCAGCACCGTGGGGCTCAGCACGGTCAGCGGTGCCATGCAGGCACAGCGGCAGCCACAGGAGGTGAGGGCTGAGCCGAGGGGTGGCCAGCGGGGACCCCTGGCCCCGTGCCATGCTGGCAGCAGCAGTCTCGATTCCCCATTTGCGGGAGCAGTTCTCCTGAGCCCCTGCAGCAGCAGGGCACGGTGATCTTCCAACGACTTTCAGTTCCCCCGCAGCACCACAAGCGGGGCAGGGTGAGGGCGAGCGGCAGCCCAGGGGATCAGGGCACAAACATCCCTTGGGCTTTGCAAGGGGGGCACTGTGTCTGCTCCCCACAGCCCCCCAGGAGCATGCCAAGGACCCCACGGTGCTGCTGCAGGAGCCATGGAAATGTTCAGGGCCAGCTTGGACAGGGCTTTGGGCAACGTGACCTTGTGGAAGACGTTTCTGCTGTGGGGCTGGGTGGTCTTTATGCATCCCTCCCAACCCTGAATGTTTGAAGACACCCCCACCTTGACATGCTGCTGGTCCCATGGCCATTGGGTGCCTGATGCCACTGCTGTCACCATCACCTGGTGCCACGGGAGGACGAAGGAGCCCAGCGGTGCCCATGGTGCCGCTTCAGTCGCTGCTCTTGGTCCAGCTTAGCATCCTGACGGCATCGAGTCTCAATTCCCCATTCGCAGGGACGTGGGACAAGCCGTTCCTTTGAACAACTTTCACTTCCTCCCACCGCCCCAGCATCGCCCTGGTGGGCTGTGGCAGTGGGGTCGTGCTGGCGTGGGAGCCCCGGGAAGGGCTCGTCCCCCGTGTGGGGCAGGAGGCACCGTCCCATCCCTGCCGGTCATCTGATTGCTCCCCAGCCCCATGGATATAAACGCACGGCCCCACCGCCGCCCCACGGAGAGCCCCGCGCTGCACTCAGCGCCGCCATGGGCTGGAGCCGCTCCTTGCTGCTGCCGCTGCTGCTGCTGCTGCCCGCGGGGCCGCACTCTGCCCTGGCGCTCCTGCAGTACCGCTACGACTGCGGCGACTACGGCATGCAGCTGCTGGCCTACGCCTCGCGGGGCCGCGCCGTCCGCTTCAAGGTCATGGGTGAGTGAGTGGGGAGCTCAGGGACCCCTGGTGCCGTCCCAAAGCCAGGCTGAGCCAAACGGCTTCCGTGGGGTTTGGGGGGTTCCCTGCGCGTCTCCGGGGAGCATCGTGGCATGGTGCTGTGCACCGGGATGGGGCCAGCAAGAAGATGTAGGGTGCAGGGCCACCTCACGCCCTGCCTTTCCCCCTCGGCATCCCCACAGATGAGTTCGGCACCCGCTTCGAAGTGGCCAACTGCTCCATCTGCCTGCACTGGCTCAGCACCGGGGCGGATGGCGCGCTCGTCTTCTCCTCTGGCTATGAGGGCTGCCACGTCCTGGTCAAGGTGAGGCCGCTTCCTGTTCATGGGGTGCCCGTGGGGCAGGACGGGGGTGTGATGGCCCCTCCTGTCCCCCCCCCCCAGGATGACCGCTATGTCCTGAGGGTGCAGCTGGAGGAAACGCTGCTCAGCGGGGTGGCGGTCGCCTCCTACGAGGTGAACATGACCTGCCCAAAGCCGGCTGACTACGAGACCGTCGCTGACACGAGCCTGCGTGCCCAGCTCGAGCCCGTTCGGGGCAACGGCGTCCACCAGAGCCAGGCTGAGGTCCTCGTCCCCCAGCCGCAGCCTGGCCTCCTGCAGCACGTATCCCAGTCCTCCCTGGCCGTCCCCGTCCCTGAGCTTCCCCCCCGACCCCCCAGGGACCAGGTTCACCCCGTGGCGCAGACACAGCCAGCTCTGGTGCACCCGGGGCTGCAGCGCCAGCCCCAGCCCAGCCTGGGTCTCCCGGGGCTCCAGAACCAGCCAGGAGCAGCTCGCCCCCTCAGCCAGCCCCAGCCAGGCTTCCTTCGCCCAGCTCTGCAGTCCCAGAGCCAGCACGGGGCCGTGCACCCCGGGGGGCAGACCCGCCCAGGCCTCCTTCGCCCCGGGCTTCAGCCCCCAAACCAGCCTGGGCTGCTGCAGCCAGGGGTACAAACCCAAACTGGTCTCCTTCGCCCAGGGCTTCAGTCCCAAAGCCAGAACGGATTGGTGCACCCCGGGGGGCAAACTCAAATGGGTCTCCTTCGGCCAGGGCTTCAGTCCCAAAGCCAGAATGGATTAGTGCACCCTGGGGGGCAAACACAAACCAGTCTCCTTCGCCCGGGGCTTCAGTCCCAAAACCAGAACGGATTGGTGCACCCTGGGGGGCAAACCCCAACAGGTCTCCTTCGGCCAGGGCTTCAGCCCCCAAACCAGCCTGGGCTGGTGCATCCGGGGGTGCAAACCCAGCCAGGTCTCCTACGCCCGGGGCTTCAGTCCCAAAACCAGCCTGGGATGGTGCACCCTGGGGGGCAAACCCAAACAGGTCTCCTTCGGCCAGGGCTTCAGTCTCCAAACCAGAACGGATTGGTGCACCCTGGGGGGCAAACCCAATCCAGTCTCCTTCGGCCAGGGCTTCAATCCCAAAGCCAGAACGGATTGGTGCACCCCGGGGTTCAGACCCAGCCAGGTCTCCTTCGCCCGGGGCTACAGCTCCAGCACCAGCCTGGGCTGGTGTCCCCGGGCCTGCAGCCTGGCTCAGTGCACACCAGTGCTCAGACGCAAGCCGGCTTTACACGCCCGGGGCTTCAGCCCCAAAGCCAGCCGGGCTCTGTTCTCCCCAGCCTCCAGTCCCACTCTCACGCCGGCCTCATCCGCCCCAGCCTCCAGAGCCAGGCAGGGCTGCTACAGCCCGGCCAGCCCCGACCGGGGCTGCTGCGCCCGGCACTTGCGCCTCGGCCGGGGCTGGTGCGCCCGGGGCTGCAGCCGCAAGCCCAGCCGGGTCTGCTGCACCCCGGCCTGCACCCCCAGCCCGGTCTGCTGCGCCCCACGGCTCTCTTCTACCCCTCGGCGGGGGCAGGTGGGTCCGGGGGGTGGGATGGGGGCTGCGGCCAGGGTGGGGGCATCACTGGGGAGAGGAGGGAGGGCTTGGGATGCTCCGGGAGGGCAGGGGGATGCATGGGGAGGAGGACACTGAGGGTGGGCAGGGGATGCTTGCACAGGAGGACGTTTGGGGTGGGGAAGGGGGTGCTGGAGGTGAGCAGGGGGGTGGGCAGATGTTTGGGGTGGGATGCTGAGGGTGAGTAGGGAGACACTTGGGGGGAGCAGGGGGCTGCTCACTGCAGGCAGAGGGATGCTCAGGACAGGCAGGGGGTGCTGAGGGTGCTCCCCCCGGCCCCCTTAGGCACGCAGCTGACGCGGGAGCAGTGCCAGGTGGCAGCGGGGCGCCTGTCCTGCATGGCCCCGCCGGGCCGTGACGCCTGCCTGCAGGCGGGGTGCTGCTACGATGACACGGACCGTGCGACGCCCTGCTATTACGGCAACACAGGTAGGGGGCTCGGGGGGGGTCTCCCCGTCACCCGCTGGCGCCCTGCGGCCGCCGCCTTGCCCGTAACCAATGCCGCCGCGTGCCACAGCCACTGTGCAGTGCCTGCCCGAGGGGCACTTCGTGCTGGTGGTGCCGCGGGGTGTCTCCGTGCAGCCCTACAACCTGGACAGCGTGCGCCTGGCCAGCAGCACCCAGCCCGGCTGCCAGCCCGCCCAGGCCACCGAGACCTTCGTCATGTTCCACTTCCCCGTCACACAGTGTGGCACCACCGTGCAGGTCAGGGACACTGCCCCCGGGGCTCTGGGTCTGGGAGGTGGGAGAGGGGAGCCTGACACCCACCCCAACACACACATCCCCCCATCCAGGTGATCGAGGACCGGCTGATCTACGAGAACCAGCTCATCTCCACCATCGACGTGCAGACGGGTCCCCGCGGCTCCATCACGCGGGACAGCGTCTACATGTAAGGGGACGGGGGGTGGGGGCGCGGGGCAGTGGGAACCCCCACTACACGGCTCACCGCTACGGTTCCCCCGCAGCCTCCACGCCCGCTGCATCTACAACGCCAGCGAGCTGCTGCCGCTGCGCCTGGAGGTGGCCGTGCCCCCCACCGCCGCCCCCATGGCGCAGCCGGGGCCGCTGCGGCTGCAGCTGCGCATCGCCACGGGTGAGCAGCCCCGTCTGTCCCCCCGTCTGTCCCCCCGTCTGTCCCCCATGGGCTGCAGCCCCCTCAGCATCGCTCCCTCCCGCAGACGAGAGCTACAGCGCCTACCATGCCGACGGCGACTACCCGCTGGTGAAGGTGCTGCGGGACCCCATCTACGTGGAGGTCCGGCTGCTGCAGAAGACCGACCCCAACCTGGTGCTGGTGCTGCACCAGTGCTGGGCGGCCCCCAGCACCGGCCCGGCGGCCGAGCCCCAGTGGCCCATCCTGGTGGACGGGTGAGCAGGCGGGGAGGGGGCGGCCGGGGGGGCTCGCTCGCGCTGACACCGGGTCCCTTCTCCAAGGTGTCCCTTCGCCGGGGACAACTACAGGACGCAGCTGGTGCCCGTGGGCCCCGCCTCGCCGCAGCTGCCCTTCCCCAGCCACTACCAGCGCTTCGTCATCTCCACCTTCGCCTTCGTGGACACCCCGTCCATGGCGGTGCTGGAGGGAGAGGTGAGGCGTTGGGGCCCCGCGCTGCGGGGGTGCCCTCGCTCTGTGGGACACGGAGCACCGTGTGACATGTGGCCGTGGCTCGCAGGTGTACATCTTGTGCAGCGCCTCCGTGTGCCACCTGGCGCAGCCCGAGCCCTGCCGGCCCTCCTGCCAGACGGCTGTGCCCTCCCGTAAGTGGGGCCTGGGGGGCTGGGGGAACCGCCCCTGCTTTTCCCACCCACACCAACCCCCGTGTCCCCTCCCCAGGAGCCCGCCGGTCAGCGGGGGACAAGGGGACAGCGAACGCCATGGGCACGGTCACCTCCCAGGGACGAGTCGTCTTCCCCAAGAGGCCTGCCGCAGGGAGAGGCTGAGCCCCGGACTGCAGCTTCCCTGTGGCAGTGGCTGCCCTCCTCCTTCTCCTCGTCCTCCTCCCCTGCCTCTGGGCCAGCTCCCTGGGTCCTGCCGGCCCTGCTGGCAAGCAGGAACCCCAATCAATAAACCAGTGAAGAGCACTGGCTGTGGCCGCAGGATCGCAGTGGCTTGTCTGGGCTCCGTTGCAAAAGAAAAGGCTGAAGCCTTGGAGCTGCTGTGGCCGCACAGCCCCTGCCCCGTGGTCACTGCCCCTCTGAGCACAGCGCCAGGGGAGGGAGGGGGGCGCCGCGAGGCCCCTGCCCCTGCTCCCAGCCTGCCCTGGCAGCAGCACACCCCTCCCCAGCAGGCTGAGTATCACTAAGGTGAATAATTCTTTATTTCCGTCATGAAACTAGGTAACTGCTTACAAAACCTGCACAGTCCCCCCCTCCCTCCACATGTCCCCCCACAACCCATCACAAACTCCCGCCCGCGCCCGGGTGGGAGCCGTTGGGTGCATCAGTTACAGCCACGGAAGAGAACCTAAAGGCAGAAAGACAAACACCAACCTGGGAAAGAAGAAAACCAAAACAAACCCATGAAGCACGGGGAGGGCGACATCCAACTAACTTCCCCTCTGCCCACAGCTGGAGCAGGGGAGCCTAAAGGAGTAACGAAACACCTCCCTCCCCCCCCCCCCACCCCCCCCGCCCCCCCGCCCGCCCGAACCCCGAGGTGCCGGCCCCAGCCCCGGGGCTACAGGCTGTAGAACTTGAGGCTCCGGTCCATGCCCGTGGAGGCGATGAACTTGGCGTGGTGGCCGAAAGCCACTCCCGTGGTGAGGCCGCTGTGCTCTGCGGAGGGAAGGCGGCAGGCGGTTAGGACGGAGGCAGGCAGAGGCGCTTCCCCTCCCGCCCTCAGCCCCGTGCCCCGCACCGGTGAAGTGGAGGATTTCCGTCCACTGCTTGCAGATGTAGATCTGGACGTCTGTCCCGCCCAGCGCCAGGTAGGTGCCGCTCTGGTCAAAGATGAGAGACTTCACCTGTGAAGGAGAGGGGGAAAAGGCTTCAGGACGTGCCCGGGAAGCTCCAGCTGCTGTGCTGGAGGGGACAGCACCTCCTCTCCGCCCCAACACCCTCGCAACGCCTCCCCGTCAGGCTTCCAGAGCGCGTGAGCAGGGCTGGGGTGGCCAACAGCGGCCCAGCAGGAAAAGGGACTGCCACGCACCTCGAAGTTGTTGTCCAGCTGCAGGGTCTTGAAGTTCTTGAGCTTACGCAAGTCCCACAGCTTGACGGAAGAGTCGTCTGCAGCTGTGGCCAGGTAGTAGCCGTTCTCGGAGAAGGCGATGCTGGTGATGGGGCCCGAGTGCCCCGGGAAGTTGGCCACGTTGGTGCGTTCCTGGGGACGGGAGGGTCAGACAAGGCCGCCGGCAGGGAGACGCCGCCTCGGGCACCCCGGCCTGCCCAGGGCAGCAGCTGGGCCAGGAAAGCCAAGGTGACAACAGCCCCCAGGGCGCGGCGAGAAGCCGAAAACACCGCCCACTCCCCATCCCCTGATGCCCCGGGCCAGCCCTACCTTCAGATCCCAGATCTTGATCTGAGAGTCCATCGTCCCTGTTCCAAAAATGAGCCCGTCCGGGTGGAACTGGGCGCAGGTGAGAGCTGCAAACACACAGGGAAACGTCGGAGGGCTGAGCAGACTCTGCCCTGGGAGAGCCCTTCTGCCAAGAGCCCCCAGATGAGTTCTCCCATGCTCCGAGAGGCCACGGACCCGTGGGCAGAAAAATACCTCTCTGCGCGGTCCCGAGAGCCCCTCGGGGGGGCACACGCGGCCTTACCACAGCCAGAGCTCTCATCCGTCACCTTGGTGAGGACACGGCCGGTCTGGATGTCCGAGAAGGCCCAGTACTGGAAGAGAGGAGCAGGGTGCTGAGCACACGGAGCGGGGCGTCTGCATGCCCTGCGCCAGGCCCGGGCCTCACCTGGTCATCCGAAGAGCTGAGCAGGTAGTCACCCGTGGCGTGCAGACTCAGCCCCGTCACGGAGCCCTCGTGGGCACGCACAACCTGCACGCAGGAGGCGTTGGGCACAGACCAGATCCGGATGGTGGCATCGGGAGAAGCCGAGAACACCAGCTCCTAAAGGGGGAGCAGGAAGGTTAACGCCACAACACCGCCGGACCTCCATCCGAAAGCTGCCTACGGGCAGGAACCGGCCAGAGAAAGACACAGGGGGCCCGATCGGGGCAAGGAAGAGGCCAGAAGAGGCAGCAGCGCACCTGCGAGGGGTGGAACACGACGCTGGTGACCTTCTTGGTGTGGCCCTTGAGCGTCGCCAGGATCTGCTCCGAGCTCTTGTCAAAGACGATGACGTTTTTATCAGCCCCGCCTGCAAAACAGAGCAGGGAGCTGTAAGAGACGGAGCGAGGCCAGCCCAGCCCAACATCCACCCGCTGCTCCCGGAGAGCTCTGTCCTGGGAAGCTCTGCCGTGAGCCGAGAGAATTCCTCACGCCCCTTTGCCCACCTCAGCCCCCAGCAGCACAAAGGGCCCTGCTCCCAAGCAGCCGCAGGCTCTCTGTTGCCACCAGATTCCCCGTGACACGGAGGCGGCTCCCTTACCGGTGAGGATCTTGTTGGTGTCGGAAGGACAGAGGTCCAGGGCCAGGATCCCCGGGATGCTGGCGCTGTGCAGCCCCTGCACGATGCAGAAGGACGCCAGGTTAGTGCTGCCAGCAGGAAAACGCTCCAAAGGGAACGGAGAGGGAGCCCAGGGCGTTTTGGTTTAGCTGTAGGAGCCCCACCACATGCACCCCAGCACAGATCCCGTGGGAAGAGCCACGACCCTCTGCTAGCTCTGCCCAGCAGCAGACCCATCATTTTGATGTTGCCAAGCGTGTACCCAGCAGCAAGGAGAGTTTTTGAGTGCCCGTCCCGCATCATGGAACTCACCACGTGCGAGGCGACCTGCCGGTACTTGCTGAGCTCCTCCGGCTTCACCAGCTCCTCTGGAACCGTCTTGCCTCTCTGCAAAAGGAGAACGGTGCAGGGATGAACACCTCAGGACACGTCACGTCCTAACTTCTGCAGGGTCTTGGGAGCTGAACGAGGCTGCTCACCTTCTTACGCTCCGTGGTCAGCACCGTGGCCTTGTCTTGAAGCTGCAAAACAAGAGGACAGCGTCTGCAGCCTGACCAAAGCTCCTGCAGCAGCAGGCTGGAGAACAGCCGCTGCAGCCTGCAGCAGCACCAGCGGCACATCCTTACCTTCTGGATGATCTCGGGGGTCATGCCTGCGAGCTCTCCCAGGTCCATGGACTCCCCAGCTCCCTGCGGGGCACACGCTCGGTTACACGCAGGAAGGAAACACAGGGGAAAAGCACAGAGCGAGGCAGCGGGGACTCACCGCCACGTTGGGCTGGGAGGACGGCACGGTCTGGGGCACGATGAGGCCGGCCTGCGGTTTCAGCGTCGCCAGAGCTGCGGAGGCAGAGAAGTGCCGTGAGTCCCAGCGCTCTCTCCCCAAGGCTCACAGCTGCCCTCCTTCCACCGTCACCTTCTCTGGCAGCAGTGACCTCCTTGGTGAGCCGAGCGATGACACGGCAGGCGGCATCGTGCTGGTAAAGAGCGTGGGACAGCTCCTGGCGCGTGGTCTGCAGCTGCTGGCGCAGGGTGAAGCTGTGCAGCATGACGGCGTCCTGCCGGGACGGGGCAGAGTCAGGCGGGCAGGCAGACATGCTCAGCCCCGGTACCGGCCTCCACTCCCGGCCCTCGACCGCCACTCACCCACTCATCCTGCAGCGCCTTCAGGATGGCCGGGATGCTCGTGGCAGACGGCGGCTTGGGCCGGATCGGGTGGGCGACTGCCAACGGGACAGCACGGGTGGGTCAGCCGCGTCCTCCGGGACGGGCCTTCCCCTCCGCGCCCCGGCCCTGCAGCCCGGCCCCGTGCCCGCACCGGGTGTCCCGGCCTGCCGCTGCACCGGGAGGCCGTGCCCGCCGCCCGCCGTTACCCTTGATGTCGATGAGCTGCTCCTCGGACAACGGCTGGTTGTTGACGGGGTCGGTGCCGTTCTCCGCGATGTACTTCTCGATCAGCCGCCGCTCGTAGACGTGGTTGGAGACCGGCGAGACGCACGGGTGCTCGGGGACCTCGTTGGAGACTGTGGGGAGGGCGCGGGTCACGGCGCGGCTCCGGTAGCGGCTGCGGTAACGGCACCGGTACCGGCAGGGCCCCGGCCTCCCCCCGCCCCCCCGGTGGCGCCCCGCGCTCACTGGAGCAGATGAGGGCCATGGCGGGCCCCGCGCTGCCGCCGCCGCGCTCCGCTTCCGGCCGCGGGCTCCGCTCCTGGCTCCGCTTCCGCTTCCGGTCACCGGGAGGCGCGCGGGGCCTGACCGCCGCTCCCGCCGCCTCACGCGGGCTCCGCCGCCGGAACCGGAAGCGCTCCCGGCGTGCCGCGCGGCGGGGGCGTGGCCAGCGCGGCGGGCGGGACTACAAGTCCCGTGGTGCACCGCGGCGCAGGGCCCACCGCGCGCCCCCTCCCGCCCGGCTCCGCAGCGCCCCCGTGCGGCCGCGGGGTACGGGGGGG
>CM021769.1:29240607-29326156 GCA_011076525.1 Nettapus auritus
CCCCCCCAGACCCCGAGCACCCGCTCTTGTCCCCCGCAGGGCCTGGCCGCCGTGCTGTGGCTCGTCTCCTCCGCCATCTCGGCCGCCCTGGCCGTGCTCAGCGCCATCGCGGGGGACATCCTGAGCGCCTGCGGCCTGGGCGGTGAGTGTGGGGGGCACCATCCCGACCAAGCCGGTGACACCCCCCCGCACCGCCGCCACCCCCCTGACCCCGTTGTTTTCCCCCTCCAGGCGCCTGGCTGGTGCGCGGGGCGGCGCTGGCCCCCGGCGAGGTGCAGCGGGTGCTGCTGTGGGGGCTGGCGGCGCTGGTGGGGGCCCGGCTGCTGCCGCGGCTGCTGGGGCTGCTGCTGGCCCCGCTGCGGCCGGCGCTGCGCTGGCTGAAGCTGTGCTGCTTCCTGGGAGCCTTCCTCCGCGTGGCGGCCGCTGAGGGCAGCAGCCCCACGGCGCAGGCGGCGATGCTGCTGGGTCTCTGGGGGCTCTATATGCTTCTGGGGGGTGGCGGGGGGCAGCCCCCCAGCCCTGAGGTGAGGCTGGAAGCTGCCGTCCGCAGCCTGGAGTGGAAGGTGGAGGAGCTGTGCCGGCGGCAGAGGTTCGGGGGCCCCCAGAACCGGGAGGAGGAGTGAGAGGGTGCAGGGGGGGCTGCGTTGCCCCCCCCCCCGCCCCGTGTGTGTGCCCCCCGGTGTGTCCCCCAGCGTGTGTGCCCACCACCCCGCTCGCCCCTTCTGCCACCACACATATGCCTGGTGCCATGGGGCAGGTGCCATCCTGGCAGCCCCCATCCTGCTGCCCCCCAAAGCTGGGGAGCTGCTCCCCATGCCCCCCCCTCAGTGCCTTCGCCGAGCCCATGGTGCTTCGTCCCCCAGGGGGCACGACAGCAGCCCCCAGCCCCAAACCCTCGCCCACTGAAGAGCAGAGGTCAGCCTGTCTGTCCGTCTGTCTCTGGAGGTGGCTGGGGGGTAGGAAGGGGACCCCAAAGATGGGTGTCACCCCCCCCCCCATGGGATGGCGGCCGTGCCCCGTGCTGCCGGCTCGGTTTGCAAGCTGCTTTTTGAACGGTTTTGATACGCGGTGCCAAATAAATAGTTTCACAAGTGTCCTTGTGCTGCCTGGCCGACCCTGTGGGGAAGGGGTGAGGGACACGGGGTGCTCAGGGTGCGGGTGCCTCGCTCCTGGGGGGACACAGAGGACGCCGGGGACGGTGGCAGGCTGGGATACGCTGGGCCAGGGCGCGCTGTCCCCATCTGTTTGCTGAGGTGGGGAGCAGGGGGATATCCGTGCCAGGAGCCGGCCCAGTGCCCTCTGTCCGTCCCTGCTCTGTGCCTGGTTGCTGGCCCCCCTCAGCCCCCCTGCCTGGCCGTGCTTGTGCCCGGTGTCCCCAGCTCTCCCAATGCCCCCAGTGCCCCCAGTCCCTCCAGTGCTTCCAGTCCTTCCCAGCGCTCCTAGTCCCTCCGGTGCTCCTAGTTGTTCCAGAACCCCCAGTCCCTCAGTGCCCCCAATCCCCCCAGGCCCCTCAGCCCTTCCCATTCCACTCAGTGTGCTCAGTACCCCCAGTGCCCCCAGTTCTTCCAGTACCCTCGGTACCCTCAGTCCCTCCAGTCCCTCCCAGTGTCCCCAGTCCTTTCAGTGCCCCCTTTTCTTCCAGCGTGCCTAGTCCCACCAGTGTCCCCCATTCCTCCCAGTCCCCCCAGTCCCCCCAGTGGCCCCCACCCCTCCCGGTCCCTCCCAGCGCCCCTCCCGCCGGGGGTCCCGGTGCGCCCGGCGCTGCGCAGCCCGGCCGGGGCCCGGTGCCGGGAGTTTAGGACCCGGCGGGGCGAGGCGGCGCCGGTGCCGGTCCCGCCCCGGCCCCATTGTCTGGGCGCGGAGGCGGAGGGACGGCAGCGGCGGCGCCGCTCGCACGGACGCGCCGCGGAGCCCTCCCGGCCCCGGTACCGGCCCCGGTACCGGCCATGGCCCCGGCGCCGGGGGCCCGCCTGGCGCTGCTGGCCGCCGCCCTGCTCGGGGCATCAGGTGAGCGCGGCCGCGTCGGCACCGGGCACCGGGTACCGGCACCGACACCGGGCACCGGCACCGGCAACCCGGGATCCGCGCCCCCCGGCATCTGCTCCCCCCCGGCTCTCCCTGGAGCCGCCGGGAATCCGCTCCCGGCGCCGCACCGGGATCCAGCGGGGATTCCCCCGCGCACAGCGGATCCCCTGTGATCCGCGCGGTCCCCCCCGCCCCTTCTGACCGGATTCCCCGGGATCCGGCCGGGACCGGCCCCGTGCGACCCCCGGGATCCCGCCGCCCCGCGCCTGGATCCCAGCTCCCCGCCGGGGGGCTCCGCGACCAGCGCCGTGGGAGCGGGGACCCCTCGGGCCCCCCACCTCGGGGCACCCCCGGGGGGCGGCACCGGCTCCTCTCCCCGCGCGCCCCAGAGCGGAGCGCTGGGGTAGGGGCTGCGGCCCCCGTGTCCCCCTCCCCGAGGCCGGTGACAGCGGTCCCCGTCCCCGCAGCGAGCGGCGACTGGGCCCCCCCGGAGCCCGTGTTCCTGCCGGCGGAGCTGGAGGTGCTGGCCGTGCCCGAGCACTACCGGCTGCAGCGGGCGGACGGGGACCTGCCCGCCAACACCTCCCTGAGTGCCCGCACCGAGACCTTCCTGCTGCTGCCACACGGCTCCGGCGCCCAGCCGCTGCTCCGGGCGTCCTACCCGCCCTTCACCACCCGGCAGGTAATGCCTCCCCCTGGCCCCCCACGGCCCTGGGGCTGCCGGGACCCCGCCAGCATCCCCGTCTGTTCCAGGAGGTGCCCACCGAGAGCCCCCCGGAGAAGGACGGCTGGGCTGTCCGCGCCGTGTCCCTGGAGAGCGCCGTGTCCCCAGACGAGCCCTTTGCCCGCGTCCTCTTCCACCTGCGGGGCCCCGACTGGCTGCCCGGGCAGCGGGAGCACCCCGGCGAGCGGGACTTGCCCTGTGTCACCCTCCATGCCCACCACCGTGGCCGGGTGGCACGGGGCGCCTGCCGCCTGCAGGTCGGTGCTGCCCACTGGGACCAGGGGCCTGGGGAACCCCCCCCTTTTGGCTCCCCCCTTCCTCTGAGCCTACTTATCCCCCCCAGGCTCCTCTGGGCGTCTGCGTGGTGGAGCTGGAGATCCCCCCCCGCTGGTTCTCCCCGGCGGCCCCTGCCCCCCGTGCCCCCCTGGAGCCGGCCGAGCTGCACTACGGCGTGGTGGGGCCAGGGGCGTGCGGCCGCGCCGGGGGCCGGGGGGGGGACGTGGGGCCACGGGAGGCCCCACGGTACCTGGGGCCGCTGGAGCTGCGCGTGGCGGTGCCGGCACGGCGGCAGGAGGTGCGGCTGGACGAGCGGGTGCTGCTGCGCGTCCCCGACGCCACGCTGCGCCCCGGGCAGCGCTTTGCTGCCACCCTCGCCCTGCGGCACAACTTCACCGCCCAGCAGCTGACGCTGCGGTGAGACCCCGGGAGTGGGATTGGGAGCGGGAGGCAGGGGCTGGGGGAGCACAGCATGACACGTCCTGTGTCCTCCCCGTACCTCGTCCCCCAGGATCAAGGCCAAGAAGGGTCTGCTGGTGGTGGCAGCCCGACCCGTGGACCCTGCCTGGGCCGTCCAGCTGGAGCGCACCCGCGGCCCCAAGCACTGGACGGCCGTGGTGACGTGCCGGCGGAGCGGGGACGCCCACGGGGACTGGAGGTAGGGGCAGCAGTGCCACGGGGGGGTTCTGCATGGCGCCCAGTGTAGCCCAGTATGGCCCAGCTGGGGCACGGGGACCCGTGCGTTGCACCGCTCCCATCCCAGTGTGGCCCAACAGGGGGGCTGGGGCTGGGGGAGAGCCCCCGTTCAAGTCATAGTTTGCAGGACAGCTCCATCCCAGTAGCTCCCAGCCAGAGACACGACTTTGCAGGGCGTCAGAGGCGGTCGAGTTCCTGCACCTGGACCTGGCTGTGGAGAATGGGACGGGGGGGCTGGCGCCGGCGCGGCCCCTCACCTGGCAGGTGGAGTACCCCGGCCAGGACCCCGAGGCGCAGAAGGACAAGCTGGTGTGGGAGGTGCAGGTGTCGGAGCGGGACGTGCGCGCCCTCGTCCCCTTGGTGCAGGTGGGTGCCCCCCCCGCGTCCAGCCCCCCCGGCATCCGTGCTGTGCGGCGCTCTCAGCCCCGCTCTGCCCGCAGGAGCTGGAGCTGCTGAACACGGCCCCGCTGACCGGCGTCCCCCGCGCGGTGCCGGTGACGCTGGTGACGGTGGAGGCGGGCGGCGGCGTGGCCGAGGTCACCGAGCCGCTGGGCTGCGAGTCGGCTGACAAGCAGGTGCTGCAGGTGAGTGGGGTCCCAGCCCCCCTGGAACTGCCTCCTGGGGGTCTGCCAGCCCCCTACCCCTCCGTGTCTCCCCTCCGCAGGTGGCAGACAGCTGCGACGCGGTGTTCGTGGGGGGCAAGGAGAGCCGGGGGGCACGGGGGGCACGGGTGGACTTCTGGTCACGCCGCCTGCATGCCTCTCTGCTCTTCACCGTCTGGGCCCCGCTGCTGCCACTCCGCATCCAGCTCGGTGACACCACCCTGGAGCAGGTGCGGGGCTGGCGCCTGCCTGGTGCCACCGAGAGGTGAGATGGTCCCACCGCCAAACCGCTGCCGGCACCGTGGCTTGGGCCAGGAGGGAGCTGGAAGCCCCACGGCACTCGTACTGCATGTCCCTGCCCCACTAAGCCCCAAAGCACTTGGGACACGTTCCTGCCATGCTGAGCCCCCTGGAACCCATGCCACGTCCTCCTGCCACACCCCACAGCATGCCCCCTGCCCCGCAGAACCCTGTAGGGCTGGCGTTGGACATGTCCCTTTGTCCCCAGCGCTGACGGGGAGGCGGATGAGCCCGGCGAGGAGGCTGAGCGGCGGGCACGGGGTTGCCGGCCCCAGTACCAGCGCACGTCAGTGCGGTTCCTGGCGCACTTCGTGGCGCACCCACGGGACGGCGGCCGTCACCTCTCCTACCTGCCCGGCCCCGAGTGGCTCCTGGATGTCACCCACCTGGTGGCTGGCCGGGCACGTGTGCAGGACCCCCGCGTGGCGTCGCTGGAGGGGGACACCGTGGTGGTCGGCCGGGAGCCTGGCGTCACCTCTGTGGAGGTAGGCTCGGGGCGCGCCGTTCAGGGAGGCTTGGGGCTGGAGGGGTGGCAGTGCTGGAGCTGGGAAGGGGCCTGACGAGGTGCCCCCCGTGCCCCCAGGTCCGCTCCCCCGTCTCGGACTCCATCCTGGGCGAGCAGACGCTGGTGGTGTCGGAGGAGAAGGTGACGGTGACAGAGCTGCGTGCCCAGGTGGTGGCGGGGCTGGCGCTGGCGCTGCGGACGGAGCCGGGCCACCCCGGCGTGGTCACGGCCACCTGCCAGGGGGTGGCCACGCTGCGGGCCCCCAAGCAGGTGAGGGGGCTGCGGGGAGGTGCGGGGGTGCTCGCGGTGCCCTGAGCCCTGGCGTCATCCCCGGCGTCCTGGCAGGAGGCGACGCTGTCCGTGTGGCTGTCCTTCTCCGACGGCACGCTGGCCCCGCTGGAGCTGTACGGCTGGCAGGATGTGGCGCTGGCCGTGGCCTCGCAGGACCCTGCCGTGGTCACCGTGGCAGGGGGCTTGCCCGGGGCCCCTGCCTGGCGCCCGCGGGTGCTGGCAGAGGGGCTGGGGCGGGGGGCCCTGCTGCAACTCAGCCTGCACCCCCCGGATGCCTGCCGCCGCGGCCGGCACCGAGCGGCTGCTCTGGCCACCGGTTCTGCCTGGCTGGAGGTGGGGGCTGCCCGGCGCGGAGCCCCCCCCGGCAGCCCCCGGCCCCCTGCGCCCTTCCCACGGGCCGAGGGGGCCATGTCGGGGGAGACGGTGACGGCGGGCGGGGAGCCCCGCAGGAGGAACCCTGGCGGCGTGGGACCGGCCTCCACCAAGCTGCAGGGGCTGGGGTCTTCCTCTGAGGAGGAGGAAGAGCAGGGGGAGGAAGCCCGCGGCCGCGCTGGCAGGGAGGAGGAGGAGGAGGAGGAAGAGGAGATGGTGAAGGCTCCAGCACGGGTGACCGACCTAGAGATCGGCATGTACGTCCTGTTGGGCGTCTTCTGCCTGGCCATCTTCATCTTCCTCGTCAACTGCATCTTCTTCGTGCTGCGCTACCAGCAGAAGGAGCCCCCCGACGCGGGGGCGGCCCCCTCGGCCCCCCAGCCCCACAACTGGGTCTGGCTGGGCACCGACCAGGAGGAGCTGAGCCGGCAGCTGGACCGCCAGCAGCCAGAGCCCCCCGCCCCACCGGCCCCCCAGGTGGGCACGGAGGCCGGGCGCTGCTGCTGCGGGGACCCCCAGGCGCCCGATGCGGGGCCTCCCCCCGCTGCCCCGCCGCCGCCCGGCACCCCCCTGGCCCGCAAGGAGGGGGCTGCGCCGGGGGGCGGCCGGCGGAAGCGCGTGGAATTTGTCACCTTTGCTCCCCCCCGTGCCCCCGAGGAGCCCCCCCAGCCCGTCCCCAACGTGCAGTCCATCCTCGTGGCCAGCGAGGATGACATCCGCTGGGTGTGCGAGGACATGGGGCTGCGGGATCCTGAGGAGCTCAGGAGCTACATGGAGAGGATCCGGGGCAGCTCCTGACCCCGGGGGCAGCCCCTGCCCACCCCCTCTCCGAGCTGGCACTGCCCCAGGAGCACCCGTACGGGACCGGCCTCCTCCCTGTCCCCATCCCTCCTGGTGGCCTGAGCCCTGCCCCGGCGGGGACACCGGTGGGCCTGGCCCTGCAGGCTGTTGGGGTGGCAGCCGCCCGCCCCGCAGCATCCCTCCGGGGGGGTCTCCTCACCCTGGTCCCGCCATGGTGCCGGAGGGCGCGGGGAGGCTGCGGCGGTCCCCCCTTGCTGTGGGTCTCATTGCGACGTTGTGTTCATAGTGCTGATGATGAGTCCTGTGGTCCGACCCGGGGAGCGCCCCGCGCCCCCTCTCCCCCCGGCCACACGTCCGTTTTGTATCCATAACGCTGTGGGATGGGGCCGCTGTGGGGGCCTGTTATTTATGGAAGATTTTTAATTCTGACGTTGTTACAAAAATAAAATATTTAAAAAAGCGGAGCCGTGCCCGTGCCGTGGTGTTGCTGGAGCAAGCTCTGACACCTGTGGGTGCCTGCCCACGGCCTCGCCAGCATCCCCCAGAAAATGGTGGAGGAGTTGGGCGCCCCACACGGAGCTTTTTCACCCCAGGGAGCTCCCAGCGCTTGAGGGGACCCCACTTGCCCTGTGCTGCCCAGCCCAGGTCCCTGGAACGTGGGGACGTTGGGAGCTGTGCAGCGTGGCTCCCACAAGACCCTCAGCCTGGGGGTCCTGAGCGTGATGCGGTGTGGCACCGCGAGGTCCCGCAGGGCCTTGAGCTGCTCCCGAAGCACGGTGGGGATGCTGAGAGCACGTGGCGCGGTCCCCGAGCGAGGGCCACCTCCGTCCGCCCCCGGGGTGCCGCTTCCCCCGGGGCGCGCAGTGGTTTGCTGTGGCAGGATGGAGCCACCCCCACACGCAGCCCTGGGGTGCCGGGCTGGCTTCCTGCACACCTCGGCCAGACACGGAGCGAGCGGCGGCACGGGGCCGCGTCCCAGCCACGTCCCCGGCGCTGAGCACGGCAGCGGGAAGGGGGCTGCCATGGGGCTGCCTGGCTGCCGGTGAGGATGGAGGTGCTGTGCCTGCTCGTGGCGGCTCTCTGTGCCGCGGCTCCTGGACCAGGTATGGCGCCATCCCCGGCCTCTCCCCCAGCCTCCTCTGTGTGCCGGGGATGTCACCGGCATCGCTTCGGGCTCGGTGTGGAGTGAGGATGCTCTGCAGGTATGGCCTCCTCCCCTCCATGAGGTGGTCAGCAGGGTCTGACCCTCACCTCGCCTCGCTGCATCCCTGCTTGGGGGCTGTTGAGCTCGGGAACCCCAGAGGTGCTCCATGGGCTGTCCTGTCCCTGCTCCCCGCAAGCAGAGGATGGCGTGGGCAGGACCCCGGCCTGCTCTGGCAAGGGTCTGCGTGGCTGCTACACTGCTCCCCAGAATATTTCTCCAGTGATTTTATGGGCGCCTGCGCACCTCAGCAGCCCCCAAGGTGGCAGTGGCAGGACTCACCCCTCAGCTGCTTGGCACGAGGATGCTTCCCCTGATCTGCCCCGCCGTGGGGACCCTCAGGCCCCCTCTTGAGTGCCCCCACTGCTGTCAGGTAGGTGATACGCTTTGCCATTGGCATGTCCATTCCCTGCAGGCACGAACTAAAAGGCTCCGATCCTGCCCTATCCCACCACCGGCCACCACTTTTAGAGCTGATTTTGAGCTCCTGTAGGGCTGAGGGTGGTTTCACACCTGAAATGGCTGCCAGGAGCAGCCGCCAGCCCTGCTGCTTGTCGATCTGTGGCCGATCGTCAGTGCCCGCGCTCCAGCTGATGGCTCCCACTGCCCCCGTCCTGCCCCGTCCAGGGGCTGCGGGCTGGGGTCCCCGTGCAGCAGCAGCCTGAGCTGTACCCAGCTCACAGGGAAAAGTGTTTTTTGCACAAGCCTGTTGCTTTGCAGATGATGGGAATGAAGCGTGTTGTTTCCTGTGGAGTATCGCTGAGCGAAGGTGAAAGCAGGCTTTATCACCACCGCAGGCTGATGCGCTGCAAAAAGTGCCCTTGTTTTTGTAAGAAACTATCTCTGCAATAGCTGCTCCTCTTCCTGAGCTGCGGAGCGAGGCCTGAGGCTGCGAGCTTGCAGCCCGCTCTTCACAGCGGAGGCGGAACAGATTTTGCCAGCAGCATGTGCACGGTGCCTTGCACGCAGCAGCTTTGCCCTCGCAGCCTTCTGCCTGTGATATCCAGGCAGCACCGACTGCCCCAGCTGGGCCTGGCTGGGCAGCGGGGGCCGTGCTGGGGGCTCCCCCAGAGCAGCCCTGGGTCGTGTCCCCCTGCAGCAGGGGGGCTGATGTGTAGCCACAGAGACTGGGTTTTAGGAGCGCGAGAGCCATTCCTGCATGGGCCTCAGAGGGCCCCCATTTTGTGGCAGCCTCTAGGTGCCATTTTGTGCATCCTTCCCCAGCACAACTCCACTCACTGGGGGGCCGAGGCGTGCGTCCCCGCACCCTCTCCAGGTGTCCCCACATGGGGCTCGGGCAGCCTGGAGGCTCTGAGGGTGAATGGGGGACATCAGAGGAGGACGCGGGGACACGTCGTGGCTGCCTCTTGCCTGGTGCCTGTGGAGGGGACATGGCGGGGGCGAGGGCACGGGGTGGGAGGACAGGGCTGGGGGCTCCCGGAGCTCAGCCCCAAACCTCTGACCCCTCCACGCAGCCACAGCGGAGCCAAGGGGGGTCCCCACCAGGGCAAATAGCGGCATGGCTGGGAACACTTCAATGGAACCAGGTGAGAGTGGGTGTCCTGGGGGGGAGGCAGCCAGAACCAGGGCCCCTCCAGCACCCTCCACCCGTGCTGTCCGCAGGTCCCCCCGGCGAGGCCGTGCTGCGCCTGGCTGGTGGCAGCGACCGCTGCGAGGGCACAGTGCAGGTGCTGCAGGGGGGCCGCTGGCTGCCCGTGTGCCGGCAGTCCTGGCACGCTGCAGCCTCCCAGGAGCTGTGCCGCCACCTGCACTGCGGGGATGCCGAGGAGGACACCACACTGCCGAGCCTGCCGGGGGAAGGGGACAGCACCGACGGCTGCCCAGTGGCCACGGCCAACTGCAGTGGCTGGGAGCTGGAGCCGTGCTGGCTGCGCTTGGCCACCGAGCCAGGCTGCTGCGCCGCGGGGCCAGCTCGCGTCACCTGCATGGGTAAGAGCCACCGGGACATACTGGTGCCAGCACGAGCCGGTGGCCACCACCACAACCTCCCAGCATGTGGGGGCTCCTGGCGGTGCCAGCAGAGCTCCTCCATCCCAACAGGTGCCCCAGCGCTGCGGCTGGTGGGCGGCCGGAGCCGCTGCGAGGGCCGCGTGGAGCTGCGTCAGGCGGGCGTCTGGGGCACGGTGTGCGACGACGGCTGGGACCTGGCCGATGCCGCAGTGGTGTGCCGGCAGCTGGGCTGCGGCTGGGCCCTGCACGCCCGCGGCGACGCCTCCTTTGGCAGGGGCAGCGGGCCCATCCTGCAGGATGAGGTGAGCTGCCGCGGGCACGAGGAGCGGCTCTGGGAGTGCCCGGCTACGGGCGAGCATGACTGCCACCACAAAGAGGACGCCGGTGTGGTGTGCTCCGGTGGGTCCCTGCGCCGTGCTGCGGCCACGCATCCCCGGGGAATGGGGGCAGCCCTGGGAAGATGCCCCCACTGAGCCCCCTCCCCACAGAGCACCAGGAGTGGCGGCTCTCCGGGGGCCGTGACGGCTGCGCGGGGCGCGTGGAGGTGTTTTTCCGTGGGACGTGGAGCACGGTGTGCGACAACTCCTGGTACCAGGTGGAGGCAGAGGTGCTGTGCCGCACGCTGGGCTGTGGGGAGCCCCTGGAGCGGCCGTCCTTCCACCACACGCTGCCCACCAAGATGCTCTACGTGTGCTCAAGCTGGCAGCCCTCGCTGGCGTACTGCCGCTGGACCTACAACAAGTCAGCACCTTGCCATCAGTCCCGCGCAGCTGGCGTGGTCTGCAATGGTACGGGATCCCTGGCACTGCAGGGTGGGGTCCCTGCTGGTGACCTCCCCAGCAGGGGGGCTGCAGCCTCTCTCCTTCCCTCCTGCAGGCTCCCAGGGCTTGCAGACACCAGTCCCAACAGTGACGGTGACACCGAGCGGCATCACGGTGCTCAGCAGTGAGTTCCCCACACCGTGGGTTGGGGGGGTGTTAATGGGGCTGCAGTCTCCCCCGGTTCTGGGGGGGAGCTGGAGGGTGGGAGGGCATTGAGGGCATCACTTCCTGTGTCTGTTCTCTGCCCCAGCTGAGGAGGGCTCCGTGGCTGGGGACACGCAGTCCCTGCTGCACATGCCCCTCTTCATCCCGTGCCTGGTCCTGGCGGCACTGCTCCTGCTCACCCTGCTGGCCTTCACCACCGCTCTGCTGAGGCTGAGGAAGAGGAGTGGTAAGGAGCACCCCCAAGGGTGCGGAGGCTGCAGAGAGGCAATGCCCTCCAGCTGCATCCCAAGCACCCCCTCCATCCCCGCAGCCCTCACTGTGTGCCCCCCTGGGCCGGTCCTGGTGAGCAACAGCACCCAGGGCCCCGATGTGCCCTCTGGGACCTGCAAGAACTACAGGGAGATGCCCCCCAGCCTCCCCAAGGAACCAGGTGGGTCTGGCGGCCGCCTGCCCCGTTATCCCCCATTAACCCCCGTTAGCCCCCATCAGCCCCATCTCGCCCCACAGCCCCTTCGCCCGTGACCCTTCCCGCTGCCAAGGGCTCTGACTCCTCCGACTCTGACTACGAACACTACGACTTCAGCAGCCGGCCGCCCGTGGCCCTCTCCACCTTCTACAGTGAGCCCCCCCCAGCAGCCCCCTTCTGCCCCGGGTCCCCCCCGCTGACCGGGTCCCCCCCCTGCCCTCCTGCAGACTCGCTGCGCCGGCGGCCGGGTGAGCAGCAGCCGGCCGAGCAGCTGCTCCCGTTGGTGCCCAACCAGGACGGGATGGAGCCGTTCCCTGTGGAAGGTGTGCCAGCCCCCGTCCCTCTGTCCGGCAGCACCGTCAGTCTGCCTGTCCATGGGGGGACGAGCGGTGTGGCCCCGGTCCCTGGGTAACATACGGCCCATGCCCTGCAGTGCCAGTGACGACGCTGTGTTCCCCGCCGTGGGGCAGGGCAAACAGCTTGCCCTCCTCCTCCTCGTCTTCCTCTTCCATGGAGCCCTACTGCAACGAGAGCGTGCCCCCCCTGCATGCCTGGCCCTGCCCGCAGCCCCCGGCCTACAGCCCCCCCCAGCAGGCAGCACCCACAGCCCCCGGCTGCACCCTACAGCCATGCACCGGTGAGCACGGGCAGCGGGCTGCAAGGGGACGGGGACGGCAGCAGGGATGGGGACAGCCCCCAGGGTGGGAATGGGGATGGGGAGACCCCCCCAGGGATGGGAATGGGGATGGTGAGACCCCAAGGATGGGATCAAGGATGGGGACAGTCCTGGGAAGGGCCACATGGGTGTGGGGACTCCAGGGGGTGGCAGCAGGGAAGGGAGGTGCCAGTGCGTGCCCCTGCCTCCCCCAGTGCCCCCGGCCATGCCCTGCCTGCCCGATCCAGCACTCACCCAGCCCCAGGTACTGGTGCCTCCAGCAGCCGCCGACCCTGCAGACAGCTCCAGCACCTCCTCGGGGGAGTGGTATGAGAACGTGCAGGGCACAGAGCCGCCAGCGTACCCATCCCCACACCACGGTGAGGACCCCGTGCTGTCAAGGCTCCTGCCCCCAGCCTCCCCCCATGGCCCCGCTCTTCCTGACGGGCTCATCCCCGCAGGCTGGCCAGCTCCGTCCTGCCCCCCAGCACAGGACCCCAACTCCTCTGAGAGCAGTGACTACGATGACATCCAGGGCTCTGGCTGCTGAGAACGGGGATGGGCAGCACCGGGTGGTGGGCAGGGGGCTGCGGGCGCTGCAGAGGACTTGTGACCACGCTGCTTACGTCTCCTTGGGACTTCTCCAGCTGCCTCCTCCATGCTGGGGCACGGGCAGAGAGCAGTGGCTCCCAAGGGGATGCTCGGTGCAGGCTGTGCCAGCCTACATGCTTCCATTAAAAGCTTTCCCAGCTTGTCACCGTGTCCCTGGGCCACGGGGACAGCTGCTCAGCAGTGAGGCTGGGTCTCCAGATACTCCCGAGGGCTGCTGTCCCCAACACCCTGCGGCAGAGCCCCCCTTCCCAAAGCCCTTGGTTCTCCCCATCCCAGGCCACCCTCTCAGGGATGTGCTGGCCACCACATCCAGCCCAGCCCACAGACAGCACCCAGCAATCGCAGTGGGGGCCCCAAGCACCCTAAATACCGTCCTCACTGCATGCTCCTTCACGGGGAAGCCAAGCTCCCTGACACTGCCTGGGGCTCCGACCTGCCGCAATGGAAAATTTGCCCCCCGCCACATCCTTCAGCTGTTTACCGAGCCGAGCAGCTCTGGCAGCCCAGAACAAAGGGGCCACGCCGCAACAACGGAGGAAGCACCAAAATAGCAACAAAGCCCCAGACAAAGGGCACAGGAGACAAGAGGCGAGAGCGGGGCTGGGAGCAGCACCCGTTGTGGCACGCGGTGCCCGTGGGGTGCCTGGGGCAGGGACCTGGGGCCTGGTGTGCGATTTGCGACAGCGCTGGGCGCTCGGCGATGCTCCTTTCACCACCATCAGCATGACGGCGGTGTGCTGGCAGCCAGCAGGCTGCTCCCTGCCCATCAGCAGGCTTCTCACGGGCAGGGAGCGCATCAGCACGTCCCACCGCTCTCCCCTGGCCCCTCCAGAAAGATATTACAGCCGTCAGCTGCCGCAGCGCACAAATGATGCCGAGCTGGCTCGCGCTGCCAGCAGCTCACGGGGATGCTGAGAGCTGCAGCTCCTTGGGAGGAGGGGAGGGCTGGACCCCAGAGCCCGGTTCAGCACCCTCGGGGATGTGGCACAAGGCCTCCCCGGGCTCTCTTTGAGGCCGGCTGGGGTTACAGGTGCCGTCGGGGCTGGCTTGGAGTGTGGCAGAGACCATTTGGCTTTCCAGGTGGTGAAACCCAGCTGAAGAGCCAGGACCGCGGCAGCTGAATGCACGCGGGAACATGGCCAAGGGCAGCAATGGGCATCCCCGGCATGGTGTCGGGGGGGAATTTGCTGAAATTGTTATTTTCCATCAAGCCAAAACGTTGCTTCGGCTTTTGAAAGCCTGTGGTAACCATGGAAAGATCCGCGGTGCATAGCAGCGTGAGTTCACCCTTTTTTACTCTAAAGGAAACAGGAGGGGTGAAAAATGGGGCAAAGCCCTCCTCGCACACATCCTTCTCCAGAAACGCACGTGGAGCGGCCAGCCAGGCTGGCCCCACTCCCATCACGGCCTTGCCTTCCCCTTCCAGCCCATGGGGACAGGGAGAAAACCCGATGCTGGCTGAGCTCAGGAGGAGCTGGGGGTCCCCACCTGGCCAAGGGGACCCCGCGGATGTGAGCAGAGCACGGAGCAGGGCTCAGAGCATCGCCTGCGTGGCAACCTGCGGCCGCCCCAGTGAGCTTCCTCTTGAGTCATGGAACATCTTCAGCCGAGGCAGCTCGGAGGCAGGAAACTCCCAGGGGAGCCGGGGCCCCACTCTGGGGCTGGGGCTGGACCAGGGTCTTGGGGTGGGGGAAGCCCATGGGAGCGGGGTGCTCTGGGGCCGCGGGGTGTGAGGTGGCCACGGGGCACATCAGGAGGTGGCAGAGGAGCTCTCGCTGGCCCCATGGCGCTGCTGCTTATCAGGAACACCACTGGGTCAATGGCAAACCTTCGTCAGCACGCATGACCTGGATTCAGGGGAATTAATTAGGGTGCAATCAATCAGCGCCTCTCCCGTCCCCTGCCTGTCACTGCTGGCACCCACGTGCCTCGCAGGGACACGCGGTGTCCCCAGGTCACCTGCAAGAGGGACGAGCAGGGCTGGTGCCAGCACCAGGGTGCTCCAGGCACATGGTGACGCGGTGGCTCGGTGGGGCTCGGTGCTGCACGTTTCCTGCCCCGGTGCAGGGATGCTCGCCCTGACCGGCGACCACAGGCGACGGTGAGGTGCCGGTGCACCTCACCATCCGACGAGGGAGGCAGCCCCCGGCACGGGGCGGCTAGTTGTGGCAGGAAGCGGTGCCTCGTGAGAGCGGCCGCAGGGCTCCCCGCTGCAGCGAGGGTGGGATCCGGCCCCTGCAAGCACCCGTGTTGTTGGGGTTAGTGGCCACCACGGGTTTACTCTGCTGAAATCCAGGGCATGGGCTCTCGAAATGGCTCTGAGCTGAAGTTGAGGCCAGTTTTGATGAGTAGGTGCAGCTCCAGGTACTCGGGAACACCCAGGACCCCCCAGATTCCCTTTGGTTGCCAGCTCCACCACCCCAGGGTCTGTCTCAGCCACACTGCCTGCAGCTTTGTGGGGGCCCGAGGGAGGGCTGGGGTCCCCCTCGCCCCCCAGAACTGGGCACATTCACCCCACTGAGGAGATGGGGGGCTGACGTGGGAACTCTTGCTGGGGATGGGGATGGGGATGGGATAGGATGGGGTGGGATGAGAATGAGATGGGAATATGGATCAGATGGGGTGGGATGAGTATGGGATGGGGAGAGAGGATGGAGACATGGATGGAGAAGGGATGGGGATGGGATGGGAATATGATGGGGATTGGCTGGGAACGAGGACAGGGTTGGGATGGGATGGGGTTGAGGACACGGGTGGGGATGGGGTGCGGATGCAGATGAAGTTGAGCCTCTCAGTTTCTCTCTGGTTCTGCAGGACCCGGCGAGGCAGATGGCAGGCTGTGACTTCAAACGAGCGAGACGTGACGCAGAAAACCACAGAGGGAGGAAAAACAGCCTGTTCCTCCCCGTCCCCCCCTCGTCTCCCTTCCCCGGCCCGGGTACAGAGGCGTTGGTGCCCCGTGCTCAGCCGCCAGCGCTGGGGAGGAGGAGGAGGAGGCAGCCCGCGGCCCCATGGCAGCCTGGCCGCCTGCCCTGCGCCTGCTGCTCGTGATGGGGACATGGGGTGAGTACGGCAGGGCTGGGCCCAGGGGGTCGGGTGGTGCTGGGCGCCTACCGGGTGCACCGCACCATCCCTGCAGCGCTGACACCTCGGGCAGAGGGCAGGGGAAACACAGTCTGGCCAGAACCCCAAGATAACATGGAGCCCGTGGTGGAACCCTGCTGCTGGGCAGGGCACGGGGGGTCAGATCTGTGTCCTGTGCTGGGGGTCACCATTGCCTCTCCCTTGGCTCACCCCCTTGCCAGGGTCCCCGCACCCTTCCTGCACACCCCCTGAACATGGCGCTGCGGAGGAATTTTGGGGACAGGGACAGGCAAGGGGGCTGGCCAAGCACAAGGCCACACTGCCGCCGCGCTGCCGCTGGGGCTTTGGTAGATGAAATGAGAGCGCATCCCCAGCGGGTGCCAGTCCCCAAAACCCCGGTGTCCCTGGTGCCGGGCTCCCACCCGGGTGCCACCAGGCTCACGGATCACCGGCTCCTCCCCGAGCAGCCCCACACAGGGCAGGGGCTGCCCCAGCCCCCAGCAGCGGCCCCGTCCTTGTCCCACAGCCCCTCGGCCGCCCCGCGGGGTCCAGCCTGGCGGCGGTGCTCAGCTCACCGCAGGGGCGCCGCCACCATCCCTGCCTGCTTGGCCTGGGCTTCCTACCAGTAATGACGGTAGCTAGTTAGCTGCAATTAGCAGGCGTGCTTCTCTGTCTTTTTTCAGCAGTAATCATCCACCAGCACGCTGTGCCTGGTTGTGTGAGGTTGCTTGTATTTAATGAAAGGTAGGGAGGAGTAGGGGTGAGGGCAAATTCACTGAGAAAGACGGAAAATGCTCTTTTATTGCCAAGAAAAAAACAGCACATGGTCTGTGCTCCCCATCCACCCTGCTTGTGGCAAGGCTGGCCAGAGCGCCCAGAATCACCTTTCTCCTCCGAGACACCTGGTGCCAGGTCGTGAGCTGGGGACAATGCTCATGGCGGGGGCGCCGGGTGCAGGTGCAGCTGATCCCGTCCCCTTCTCTTGCAGCAATCTGCAGCCACACAGGAGCGACCCTGGACCCTATAGGTGAGCATGAGGGGGGGAGCAGCTCCCCGGGACCACCTGGGGCTTGTTATCACGGTGCCTTTCGGACCAGACCAGCACCCGCTGCATCGCGGTGGCTCGGGCCCCATGGGTCTGGCTTTGGGGCTCTAGAACCCGCTCAGTCCCACAAGGCCAGCAGCAGTGCTGTGGTGCCTGGAGTGTGTGGAACAGGGTCCTGGGGCTTTCATGGCTGCTGCCTGCACCCCCTGTGCCCCATTTCCCCTGTGCACCCCGAGCAAGCCCCGTTTCCTTCCTGCCCCATGCTGCCAGCAGCCCTGGCTGCCGAGGTGGTGCTGAGCCTTACTGCAGCTCCGAGCCAGACCCGGCTGGAAAACCGTCTGGGAGCTGTGTGGAGGGGAGGAAAGCCCCTTATGCCTCTGCTCTCCTCACAGCCCCCCTCCTGCGGCTCACTGGTGGCAGCTGCCGCTGCGCCGGGAAGCTGGAGGTGAACACAGGGAGAGGCTGGAGCCCCGTGTGCTGGGACATCCAGAAGCGGGCCACGGCCAGAATCTGCCAGCAGCTGGGCTGTGGCCCCCCTGCTGCCGCTGGCCACTTCTTGGTGGAGAGCAACAAGGAGCCATGGGTGCAGGCGGTGCGGTGTGCTGGGACAGAGAAGTGCTACTGGCAGCTTGCTAACTGCAGCAGCCACGCCGCCTTTGCCTGCAGTGGTGAGCATCACGCCCCCCCCCCCCCAAGCCCCCCTGTGCCCCTGCTGCCCCTACTTGTTGCCTCCCTTCTCGTTCCAGAGCCGGTGACCACCACCACCAAGCCTCCTCCTCCGCCACCGACCACCAGCCCGGAGCCCACCGGTGAGAACCCCGCCACCCGCGCAGCATGGCAGGGCTTTGCTCCCCGTGCAGCGTGGCTGCTGGGGGCTTTGGGGAGCCAAAGTCCTGCCTGCGATGGCTGCGATCTCCCCGTTCCTTCTCCAGGCCCCCCCAGGCTGCGGCTGGTGGACAGCCACTTCAGCTGCTCGGGCTTTGTGGAGCTCCACATGCGAGGGCGGTGGGGGGCCGTGGCGAGCAGCCCGGGCAATTGGATGGAGCTGGCTGCCCGCATCTGCAGCACGCTCGGCTGCGGCAGCCCCATCGATGGCCCTGCGGCCCCGCAGAGGAGCCAGCTGCTCATCAAGTGGGAGGCAGTGGAGCCGTGCAGGAGCCCCGAGCTCCTCGACTGCTTCAACAGGACCCGAGACGGGCACGGGAGAGAGCCCGCCTTCATCACCTGCTCAGGTGAGCGGCACTGGGGGTTGCTGCGCAGGGGGGCTGTGGATACGGCTCCCCTTTGGCATGGAGGAGGTGGGCACGGGGAGCTGGGAGCACCCATGGGTGGCCGTGCTGCCCCTTCCACCCCTCATGTTGCCGTCCACCCACTGCCGCTCTTCCTCTTCCGTGCGTGAAGACAAAACAGGAAATCTCCGGTGCGCACTGGGTTCCTGGAAACTGCACCCCCAGACCCTGCTTTGAGTACATAAGCAGGAAAAGCCGGGGAGCCAGCACCCCGAAACCCAAAGTGTGTGAGGGAGGAGGGCGTTGGGGTCTGGCACACTCTTGTCCATGCCCCCTTTGTGTTTTCTGCAAGCGTGGTGGGGGAAGCTTGCAGGCAGCTCACGGCTCCCTGCCGAGCAGCCCCTTGCTCGTGCCAAGGCCAGCAGAGCCAAGCCCCGGGGCGAGCGGCAGGCTCGCTCCAAGCCCTTCCATCTGCTCAGGCTTTGAAGCCAGACTGCGGGGTCTGGGGGCTTAACGGCATGAAGCGCAGCAGCTGCCAGTGGGGGTTTCATGGCTACACTTGCCACGGGGATGCTTCCAAGCCCCTCAACGTCTCTGCCACAGCTTGTGTGAGCCCTCACCGCCCATGGCATGAGGGGAAGGGAGAGGCGGGCACGGCGAGCATCCCGGCACTCGGCCACCAGGTTTCTCTCCCGCAGGTTCCCAGCCGAAGGCGGTGCGGAGGCTGGCAGGTGGCCCCACGCCCTGCGAGGGGGATATCGAGGTGTTCCAGCAGGGCCGCTGGACGGTGCTGTGCGACCGTCGGACGCAGCGCAACGCGTGGGGCTGGCAGCTGTGCAGGGAGCTGCGCTGCGGCAACCTCTCCTCCAGCACCGAGGTCCGGGAGCCCTCTTCCATGGGGGTCATCTGCACCGCCCGCCACCTGCACCTCTGCCCGGACAGCCCCGGGCCGCTCCGCTCCTGCCCCCGCACCCGAGTCGTGTGTAAGTGGCCAGCAGCTCCCCGCAGGGCTCTCCCAGCCCTGGCAGGTGCCGGCCCTGCGTGGTGACATCCGTCCTCTCACAGGCCAGGACTCGAAGCCGCTTCCCGCCGGCGTAGCAGCGGGCACCGTGGCGAGCATCTGCCTGGCCCTACTCCTCTTCGCCATCCTCCTGCTTATCTGCGGCCCTCCTGCCTACAGGTGGCTGATGAAGAAAAGTAGGTGGCGAGCTCCCCGTTCCTCCCCAGGCCGTCCCCACGTCCCCCCAGCACCTCCAGGCTGTGCCCGCCCCGATGCCCGTGGGATGCCCGTCTCCAGAACTTTCCCCGTGTCCCCCAGGGTTTGGGGCCATGTGCGCGCTGCTCCCCACCTCCCCAGCCGGGTGCCACCACGGGACGCCAGTGCCACAGCCCCGGTCCCCATTGTCCCTCTGCTGTCCCACGTGGCACCGGCGGGAGGATTAGGTGCACAAAGGAGCGTTTCATGAGGCGGGCAGCGGGTCCGGGGGGGATTACCGGTGGGGGGATTATTGAGCGCGGCAGATGGGGCCCACGGGGGGCCGGCAGACGGAGGAAAAGAAGCTGGCGGCAGAGCGAGCCGGCGGCTCCTCAGGGAGACGCGCTGGGCCTCACCGCCTCCCTTCCATGCAGTCTCCAAGAAGAAGCAGCGGCAGTGGATCGGCCCCACGGGGCTCAACCAGAACGGTGAGCGGCAGCAGCCCAGGGGCGGCGGGCAGGGAGAGGGGTTTTGGGCCGGGGCATGGCGGCGGCGGAGGTGTGAACGGGCTCTCGCTTCCTGCCGCCGCGTTGACTCACCGGTGCGGCGTTGACTCAGCCGGGCTCGCCACGGGCGGCGAGCGGCTCCCGCTCTTACTCAGCCCTCGGGAGGGGGCCGGGGCGTGCGCCCACCTGGCGGGGGGGTGCTCGAACAACCCCGCGTGCCTTGCCCCCAACCCGAGCCGCCCTGCCTTGCAGTCTCCTTCCACCGCAACAGCACCGTCACCCTGAGGCCGCGGGCAGACGGGCAGAGGGCGCAGGGGGGGGACAACGACTACGCTCAGCCCCCCCAGAAGAGCTCCCACCTGTCGGCATACACAGGTGAGGCGTGGGAGGTGGGACAGCTTGGTGACGCTGGGCGAGGGGCTGCCTGGGGCTGCCGGCCCCCTCTCGAGCCCCAGTAGGGAGCTGTGCCCTGCTCGGTTCCCTCCGCAGCCCTGGAAGGCGCAGCGCGATCTTCCAACCCTCCGGACAACTCCTCTGACAGCGACTACGACCTGCAGTCTGCCCGCAGGCTGTGACCCCGGGAGAGGTGGGGACGGCCCAGCTGCGGCTACTCAAATTTTGGCAAGCCACCTTGTTTCCTGCCCTTCCTCCTCGCCCTGCAGACTGAGGTGGGATTCAGCACATGGAGAAAGGTAAAGCATGAGCTGAACAGAGCTGGCGGAAGAAAAGACAAATGCCTGTGCTGGAAGCCCCCCGCGCCCCCCCGCGGTATGGCAGAGCTTGTCCCGCTCACAGGGACGCGGTCACTTGTGGGGAGGCCTTGCCGCTCGCCGTGTCCCTGCCAGAGCCGGAGCTGAGCCTGCCTGTGCCCCTCGCTGCCCGCTGCGCTCCCCCCAGGCGGAGCAGTGCTCAGCTCTGACCCCCAGCCCGGCTTTGGGGTGCCACAGCACCCCACTAACTGAGCGCCCTTCCGAGAAAGCTTCCCTCAACCGTGCCCTCTCGCTTCGGGGCCTCCCGCCTGGGAAAGTGCGAGGCGGGGGCTTTTTAAGCTATTTGTATGAGTCTAAAAGGCAGCTGGGTTGCAGCAGGCTTTGCATGCGCACCGAGAACGGAGCAGCCACGCTCACGACAGCTCGGAGGGGGGTTGCCGACCTCTCCACCTCGAAACCGGGATAACCACGCTCCCCCGCCCCGCAGGGCTGGGCTGAGAGGCTGTGCACACACGGGGCTGTCAGCGGGGCGCTGCGCCTCGCCAGCAGGACCCCCGGTCTTCGGGCAAGGCTGCAAAGATGTGAGCTTGGCCGTGCTAGCGCGGGACTGAGAGATTTGTGCCCATGTATAAAGCAAAGCGCAGACGTGAGGAGCACGGGAAGGGTAAAGATGTTGAGAACCAAATCTGAGATATTTAATTAGCAGTGACGGTTGTAATAAAGTCATTTTTCTAGTAATTATGTCTTGTGCTCTTCTTTCCACTACCACCAGCGCTGCTCCTTAGACCGGCAACCTCCCAGCCAGTGAGGGAAAACACATTGCCGGCACACGGGAGGAGAGAAATGGTGCCGAGGGCGAGCTGGGCTGATGCGCAGCACCACAGCAATGGGCCCCTTAGGGGAGATGAAAGCAAGAGAGCAGGAAAGACAAATTAGAAGAAGAGGGTCCTGCAAGAGGGTGAAAGCTTTTATTGACAAAACCAAGAGGAAGCTGGTGTAAGGACGCCCCGGTGGCACTAAGAGATCGATAGAAAGTACCACTGGATGCCCTGCCGTTTCCGAAAGGAAGCACTGCTGTGACCTCACGTGCAATTCACTGAGTTTTATTACTGTAATTAACCACGATACGGAACTGCGTCCATCAAACCCCCAAAGCATTCCTTTTTTTCTAGTCCATTAGTAAACGTTCCTTATAAATAACTTACATGGATACAAGCAGGATTCGTAGGATAAAGTGCTGAGCAAAGCAGATCCCATTTCCATTCGGGGCTGGGGGCACCCCCGTTAGCTAGTGTTTCCTGAGGAGAAGGGAACACGACGATGGCTGGAGCCGGCAGCACCCCAGAAAACCGCCCGTTTTTGCTCCCCAGTGAGCCGTGAGCACCTGGATTGGGCCAAGGGAAGCCTGACCTCACAGCCAGCGGGAACACCTCAGGCAGAACTGGTTTGGAAGTCACCCCACGCCAGCATTAAAGCGCAGACACACCTCGAGGCCTGGGCAATCCCCCACGGGGCTGGCTCGCTGCTTCTCCCTGCTACGACGCATTACGAGTCCACCTGCAAGCCTGGCTGGCTCTGCCTCTCAGTTCCAGGAGGGCCGTGAGTATTTTGTGTCAGAAATACTGTCAGCGATTCCCACCGTCGGGCTGTCAGCGGGTGCTGTCCGTGCGCATCGCTCCCACGTGCCCCACACCGGTACCTCGATGACTGCCTGGATTTTATAACAGAGCCTGGACAAATGGACTGGGAAGGGCGGCCACTCCAGCAATCATCCCACACCCAACCCAGAGGTGCAGCTGCCACCGCCTGCCACGTCTCTCATCCTACACGACGCTCTCGGCTCGCTCCTCTTCCTCGGTTCGCAACGAGGAGGGAGCAGCAGAGCACGCTGCCCATCAGTCCCTGTTTAGTAGCCAGGCCAAGCGGGGCGCTGAGGGTTTGGTGGCGGGGGGTACCCAAAGGGAGGCCCCGGAGGGTAGGGAGGCTGTGGGGGGATCGGGAAACTGGGAAGGGGAGGCTGGGTCGGGTAGGGGCACTGCGGCCTCCCTGCCCCGGGGGGTGCGTAGGGAGGGTAGCCGGGTCTGGGCGGCGGAGTGGAGGGCAGAGGGCCCGGGAAGGGGGCGTGTGGCGGGCTCCTGGACGGAGACCAGGAGTAGGCTGGTGCGGAGGACGGGGCTCCCGAGGGGGGCCTGGGGTAGCCCGGCACGGAGCTGGCAGCCTGCGCGGGCGGGTAGGCGGCATCCGGAGGCTGGCAGGGAAACACGGGCTGGGTGCCGGGCTGCGAGGCAGCAACGTGTCCCACGGTGACCGGGGCGCCAGCGAAAGGAGCGGGCGGGAGAGCTCCGTGGGCCGTGGGGCCGGCCGGCATGCCCGGGGCCGGGCTGTAGGGCAGAGGGAAGGAAGGTGCCCCCGAGGGGGCAGGCTGCGGCTTCAGCGTGTCTGCAGGGGCGTGAGGAGGCGGCTGCTGCTGCTTCGAGTCCCTGCCGGGCTCCTGCGGCGCTGCCGACTTCCGCAGGATCTCTTGCAGCTTCTCCACCCTGACCCGGCGCAAGTGGGACAGCTTCCTCATCACGGAAAACTGCTCGAGAAAAGTCTCCAGGGCCACCTCGCCCTCCAGGAACTTCTCAGCCATTTTCTGCAAGAGAAGACAGCGCCGCATCCCTCAGCACTTCCTCCCCAAACCCACTGCAGGATGGGATTTCCGTCTCTCAGGTGCACGCAGAGGATCACTGCGCCACACAAGCAAAGAAAGGGAAATCCAATGTTTTGGAGCAACACTGTCCAACTACAGAGATAATCCTTGATTTCAGGGATTAGGCTTGGGAGTATAAGTGCAAGTCTTTGAGGACTAATCACTGGAATTGCTAATGGATTTAAACCTTAAGCTCACCTCAGACTCCTCTTCGATTTTTTGGCTTTCCACCTGCAGGAGATCCAGCAACATCTGGGGGTGCATTGCTGCTGAAAATTTCTCTGAGGGAACAAGCGGCAGAGCAAAACATGGAACACAAAACGGGGCAAAAACATTAGCACACAGCCCTGTCATACAGAGCCTGCGCCTGTCAGCTGTTCCGCAGCTCTGTAACACGAGACACACAAAACATCGAGCAGAAGGAGCTCTCTTCCTCCATGTCACATCTCCCTGCCCAATCCGCTTGCACAAGAGTGCCTTCCTACCTTGGAAAATGTTGATGCAAGGAGAAAAACAGAAGAGGAAAGAGCCTTAACCACTGCCGCACTGGAAGTTTTGGTTTTTTTTTGCCAGGACAGCATTCTCAAGCTGGCCCCGTAAATTTGGCCAGAAAAGAGGGGAGCACAGCTTTGATCTGCAGCAGAGTCCTTACTGCCACCACCCCAAACAAATTTTTCTGCTCGTTCTGGCTGGTGCAGGGAGATGCAACAGGGAAGGATGTTGCACTAGCTACAGCCCACGTGACCGTATAGGACGGGGTGTGAGACTCGGATCCGCTCACCCAGTTTCGCCTTCTGCTCCTTACAGCGCTCGGCGAGCTTCTGCAGCTCTTCGTACTTGCAGGAGAGGTTGGAGCGCCCCATCTCCAGGGGCTCCTGGAACTTCAGGTTCTGCTCGGCCAAGCTGCGGTTAGCGGCGAGCGCCATCTCCCTCTCCAGCTGCAGCTCCTGGACCTGGGGAGGAGAGCCGGCATTCGTGGGGCTGCTGGCGAGGTCCCACAAGCCCAGCCCTTGCCCGGCCGCCTCCTGCCTACCTCCCTTGACTCCAGCGCCAGGCGCTCGATCTCCTCGGCATTTTCCTGCAGCTCGCGGAGCTCCTCCACGGTCCGGTTCTTCAGGGTGTCCATCCTCCCAGGGGAGCTGCGGGCTCCTAGGATGGGGGAAAGGACGTCAAATGAAGAGGTTTTCTAAAGCCCACTGCAAATAGGCACTAATCCTATTAGGGATTTAAAAACAGCTTTGCTGAACCACTTGGAGCAGCTATGCCAGAGAAGCTCCCTTACGCTGCAAAGAATCACCGAGACCGAGGGCAGAGCGAGAAGGAAAACTGAACATTTCTAACCATTCCTTCTTTGGCAGCTGACTTTTTTTTTTTTTTCCTTTTCACAGCGTGCTTGGAAGGATCGCTTACGCCTGCCAGACGTTTTTGTCAAGGAAACACCTACTCACAGCCCCTCGATAGCAGGACGACGTCACGCCGACTCCCAGGCTCCAGCTGGCTCTTGCTGCACCACCCCATTCACAACTCCTGCTCTCCCCGACCTGTTTTCCGCGCCTGGGACCCGCAACAGCTCACGGATCGCTGCCACCACGTGTCTTCCTGCGCCTCGCCAGCTCCTCACCCCATCTGATGGGCCTTCCTCCTGGCTGTGGGGTGGCAGCCCTTCCCACACTAATGGCTACAAACAATGCTGTTGCTTAATGGTGGCTGGGTGGGGAGCTTGATGTAGGCCCTACATTTGTAGGTTTAAATATCACGGAAATAATGGAAATAAATGGAAATGGGGGGAAATGGAGGGGAAGCGGGGGGAAATGGAGGGGAAACAGGGGGGGAATAAAGGGGAAATGGGGGGGAATAAAGGGGAATAAAGGGGAATAAAGGGGAAACGGGAGGAAACAGAGGGGAAACGGGGGGAAATAGAGGGCAAGTGGGAGGAATAATAGGGAAATGGGGGGAATAAAGGGAAACAAAGGGGCAATAGGGGGAAATAATGCCCCTGCCGCGCTGCTTGCCTAACTGATTTCAAACAGCCCTATGCTGCTGGGCAACATTTAGCGACTACCAGGCACGCGCCACGGCTTCTGACACGCACCGACGTACCGGGACGCACCGGGACGCACCGGACGGGGGGGGGGGGGGGGCGGCGCCGGTGTCCTACCCGCTCCGCCGGGCGCGCCGCACCCGCGGGGAGCGGCCCGGAGCGGGGCGGCAGCTCAGCGTTAGGGCAAGGCCGAGTGAAGCCGAGCGAAGCGGCCGCGGGCCGCCCGGTACCGGCGCTCGGCGCCCCCGGCAGGCGCCGCCGCCGCCGCCGTGCCCCGGCCGCCCCGCACTTCCGGCTTCCGGCGCGGAGCCGGAAGTGGGCGGTGCCACCGCGCGGGGCGGGGAGCACTCCCCCCCCCCCGTACGGGTGGTACGTCCCGCCGCCGCCATCTTGTGGCGGGGTGGAGGCGGCCGCGGGGCCTCGTGAGCCGCTGGGCTCGGCGGGTGTCGCCAGGCTGCTGGGGGGGACCTGGGGTGCTGCTGGGTGTGGTCCCGATAAGAGCAGCCCTATGGGAATGAAAATAAAGTCTGGAATCACAGAATCACAGAATGTCCCGAGTTGGAAGGGCCCCATAAGGATCATCGAGTCCAACTCGTGGCTCCGCACAGGTCTACCCAAAAATTCAGACATATGACCGAGAACAGTCCAAACACTTCTCAAACTCCGACAGGCTGGGTGCAGTGACTGCTTCCCTGGGGAGCCTGTTCCAGTGTGCGACCACCCTGTCACGTCTAGCCTAAACCTGCCCTGCCTCAGCTTGACACTGTTCCCGCAGGTCCTATCATTGGTGACTAAAGAGAATAGGTCGACGCCTGCCCCTCCACTCCCCCTCATGTTGAAGCTGTAAACTGCGATGAGGTCTCCCCTCAGCCTCCTTTTCCAGGCTGAACAGGTCCAGTGACCTCAGCCGCTCCTTGTACATCTTCCCCTCTAGTCCCTTCACCATCTTTGTCGCCCTCCTCTGCACACTCCAACAGCTGAATGTCCTTTTTGTACTGTGGTGCCCAGAACTGCACACAGTACTTGAGGTGAGGCTGCACCAGCGCAGAGTAGAGCGGGACGATCACTTCCCTCGACCGACTAGCAGTGCCGTGCTTGATGCACCCCAGGGTACAGTTGGCCCTCCTGGCTGCCAGGGCACACTGCTGGCTCATATTCAACTTGCTGCCAAACACAACCCCCAGATCCCTCTCTGCGGGGCTGCTCTCCAGCGTCTCATCCCCCAGTCTGTACATACAGCCAGGGTTGCCCCATCCCAGGTGCAGCACCTGGCACTTGCACTTGCTAAACTTCACGCAATTGGTGATCACCCAGCTCTCTGTCCAGATCTCTCTGCAGGGCCTTTCCACTCTCAACAGAGTCCACAACTCCTCCAAGTTTAGTGTCATAGTCCATAGCTTCTCCAGGGGTGAAGAGATGGGGGTAAAGTGAGTGTGGAGAGGCAGCTGGGAGTGAAGGTGCTGCAGAACTGGAGATGGATAGAAATTGGTGAAAGTGCAACAGAAGAGAGGACGGGGAGGTGTATTAATAGCGCTTAGCTGTGGGCTGGGATACCTCTGCCATGTGCCAAAAATTCATATAACAATGTTATTTTCAGGTGGTGTAGCTGGAACCAAGACATAAAAGTAAATCCCCCTCAAATAGATGAAACACAGGGAAGTTCCTGAGCAGTGAGGCAAAGGCAGCCCTGATCTGGCCATGCTCTGTGGGAAGTTGTCCTTCAGTATTCCACATTCCTGCAGAAGCAAACCAGTCTATGAATTATTTTAGGACTGCGAAAAGCTCTGTGCTGCTGGATGAGATGGGCTCAGGGCAGTGAGGAAGGTGAAGGGGACCACAGGCGGCCAGGCAAGGTCATGCAGGTACAGTGGAACTGTCTCAGGAAAGGCACCTCTGGTCCTCGTGCACCACGTGAGGCCCGTTGGCTGCTGTGTAATAAACATGAGTCATATGGATCCGTCTAGGTGCTCTGTGGTCCGATTTGTTCCTAGCGGGGCTGATAACTGGGTCAAGACCCAATGTTACTGCAGGAAGGGGACTTGACATTTCAAAGGGAGATCGATATTTCCAAGGCTTGTTTGAGGAGCAGTCTCCAGCGTCGTGGAAAGTCTGGAGCACATCCAGTTCACAATTTATATCAAGCTATAAGGACTGAGTAGAGGATAAACAAGGTTGTGTTCCGATTTGTTCTTCGCAATGATGTAAGAAGCAGAATGGGAAAGCTTGCAGTGCCAATGGCAAAGTGTTATCCCAGCAATTAAAAGTTTGAAAAATTGATGTTTTCTGCTTAATGTGGAGGGATGTGCCCATTGCCAGTTTATTCGCCTCTTTAGTTTGTGTAAGAGATGGTTTCAGCTGGTTGTTGTAATACATCGTGTTTTGGAGTAAAATGGAAACGTTCCACGGGTGCTGCTGTCGAGGGAGGACTTAATGAGTGCAGCCAGCGTTGCCTGTGGCTCCGTGGGCTCTGAGCTGGAGCATGGCAATGCAAGACTAGGGAGCAAAGTAACTCACAGTCTTTGCGAGGTTGAAAAAATGTCAAGTGTACAGGAGTTCAACTCAGCAGCCCCGATCCTTTGTCAGGTGTTGCCTTTGGTTTATTGTCTGGCCATGTTCATTTGCGGTTTTGGTTGACTGTCCCTTTGAGCTTAACAGTCATAGGAAATCTGGGGCTTTTTCTCTGTAGAAGAAAAAAAGTGCCTTTTTTTTTTTTTTTTTTTGTGATACTGGTTATTTTCAAGACAGTGTTATCTTCCTGAACAGGGAAAGGTTCAGACAGCAGAATAGCCTTTCTCAGACTCCCACCCATCTTTTAATTGTGGGTTTATGAGAAAACAGTACTTCTCTCAGCTCTTCTCGGTACCAAGTCACACACATACCTCTGGCTATCCGTCTGTCACACCACAACCTAACCAATTCTCTTCCTGCACTTGCTCTTGTGTAACCAGAAGGCTTCACAAACCGCACGGTTCAGCCACAGAGTCTGTGTTGGTTGCCCTCGGCTGGTGACCACAGCAGAGAGCAAGACCTGCCCTCACCACTTGCACATCCTGCCCCTCAAAAGTACACCCAGCAACGGAGCTGACATCTCTCGGGCCTGCCTTAATAGCAGGGAAGTTAATCAAAAGTTGTTACTTCAAGTTGCAGGAACATCAAACCAGACTTTCCTCCTCACAGTCTGCCCTTAATGAAGGGTCAGGAAAGACTGGGAACAGGGAACAGGGACAGGAAAACAAGTTTGCTTCCTTAATCTGCTGTTACCAAGATAAAGTATATATCAGTAAGGTGGTTTTTTTTTTTTTTTTTTTTTTTTTCACGCTGAGCGTTTCCAGCTGGCACAGATAAGAGTTCTAGGAATTGATGTATTTTCCTAAACAGAGCAAGGATAGTTCTGCCCAGCACCAGATCCATTTGATAGGGCTGTTCTTGAGCTTTGTCAGCAAAGTCCCTTGCCACACAGAGCCTGAAAATCCATTTACAGTCCTGTTTGTCATGTGGGATGAGCCACATGATAGTTAAAGGCAGTGTAAGTCTTGGTGCCCAATCTTGCACAATTCCCACTGAGATGTTTTTGGGCACCTGGCTATCGGGACTGATCTGTGGTGACTGCCTCCAACCTCGTGGCCACTGCCTTCCTGGCAGAGCTGCACGGGGATTTGTGCGTGCACACGGGGATTTAACCCAGTTTTTTTTGCCACTCACAGAGGCTTCATCATCCCTCAGATCCAGGTCTCCTAACCTTCCTGTGCATCCAAGAGCAGGACATCTCCTACCCTGGTTTCCTAGCGGGGACGATACCTTAGGAGGTGCAGCGTCCTCAGCTGTGTCTTTTCTATCTGGAAGATAGCAGCTGTCAAGAGGCACATCGGGAGCAGCCTCTCCTCCTTGGCCATGGCCAGTTCATGGCATAGCTCACGAGTCTGCCCCACATCCTGCCTCTGCACCTTGGTGTCAGGAAGCCCTTCTGCTGTCGGATGGGGTGAATGGCTCCAGCACTGCCATGCAGAGTGGCCTTTCCCTTCCCGTTTTCACAAGGAAGCCCATTTCCCCCATGACATCTGGATTGAAACTTGGGACAAAGGTGGGGATTGCGGCAGAGGCTGTTCTCAAACCCAGTGAGATGCCTCCTGGCCTCGCGTCTACCTGAGCAACTGCGTGCTTCTGATTCTTTGGGTTTATCTGGTGTCTATGGCATGGGGATGTCCACACAGGGGATTTCTGGTACCACACCAGAAGAACAATGACCCATAACTGCGACATGAGGTCCCCGTGCTCCATTTCTTCCCTCTGCTCTTAATTAAAATGACCAGAAGCACTGTTTTAAGCCTGTCCTGCCCCTTCACAGTCTGCTGTCCATCAGGAAAAGATCTGACTGTGAAATGGTTAGACCTTGCAAAGGTGGGGAGGAACACGTTTCCAAAAACTTCCTTGAGGACTCTTGGTGGAAAAAACCTACATTTCTTATCAAGCTTGCCACCCACATGCAAAAAACTTGACGTGTGAGCAAACAGGCAGCAGCCCCAGGGCCTCACCACCTCCGGCAGTGTTCCTTCGTCTCCCCAAGCTGGCCATGAGGCTGGTCCTGCTCCTCGCTGTGCTGCTGCTTGTCCGCGGCGCCGTCCGGTGAGTGCAGCGGGGTTTGTGGCTCTCCCTCTCCGGGGAGATGCCCGACTGGCTCCCCATGGCCACAGGGATGCCCACGAAGGGGTCTGGCAGCTGATTGCTGGGGAAGACCTGTGCTTGGACCCAAGCCTCCCATGGGCACAGCTATGGAAATTTGATTCTATAGCAGGCATCTAAACTAGACCAACGAAGCGTACCCTGACAGAGCTCATTAGTTGCTGTTACTTGTAATGGTAGCCACGTGTGAGTTCAATTTCAACCATTTTGAAATATAATTTCCAAAATGACATGTACACCCAAAGCCACAAGCTTTCAGGTCCCCGTAGCAGCTGACTGATCTTGTGGCACCATTGCCATGGTGCGTGCACTGGCTTATCCAAACGTGAGGCCAGCCTCTCACCCCCTGCCCATCTCTGCCACCCATGTGGCCAGGATCCCGCTGAGGAGGACAAAGTCCCTGAGGCACAGGCTGGAGGAGCAGGGCTTGCTGGAGGCCTTCCCGAACATGCTGCCTTCCCGCATGGGATCCAAGTTCTTCTCCGGCCTTACGAGTGGTGCCACCACAGAACCCCTGGAGAACATCATGGATGTGAGTGTGGCCAGAGGGAGCTGTTGATGCCTGCAAGTCTGCTTGTTTTGTGTGTGTGTGTGTGGGGGGGGGTATTGAGGAGTCCCAGCCCTAGAAAAGAGGAAAACCTGCTTTCAATATCTCTGCTCCCCTCAAAACCCTCCCTCTCCTTGCTGGCAGGCTGAGTACATAGGTGCCATCTCCATTGGCACACCACCCCAGCAGTTCCTCGTGCTCTTCGACACCGGCTCCTCCGACCTGTGGGTGCCCTCCGTGGACTGCTCCAGCCCAGCCTGCGGTGAGCGGTGGGACTTGCTCCAGGCGAGGGCTGGCTGGCATTGCCCGTGCTGTGCCCGTTGCTCCGAGCAAGTGTTGGGTGCTGACACTCCTCCTGTTGGTGCGGGCAGTCATGGTGCTGCTGCGCCAGGCAGAGAGCGAGCAGGGAGAAGGCTGAGGCTCTCCCCAAGGAGAGCGGGGCTGCAGGCTGCGGGAGGTGCTTCGCTTCGGAGGCAGCGGGTGCCTCTAGGCAGCCTTGAGGCCTTCCCAGAGAGTGACATGCGAGGAGGAGATGGGGTGGATGCCAGTGAAGCGCATTGTCCATTTGCTGCCTGGAGCTCTGTAGAGACGGCCCGAGGCATGGCTTGGCCCAGGTGCTGCTCAAATGGTCATTTAGCAGTCTGCTAGTTCCATACAGCACTGGGTGCCAGCAGGCTGGAATGGAAACAGCATCTCAGATCTGTGTTGTAAACAGAAGATCTCCTTTCCTCTGGCAAGAGTGGATATTGCCCAGAGGCCCATCTTAGGGCCAAAGCAGCCCTTGGAGGTAGGTACCGGGGCCTGCCTGTGTTGCTGGCCTAGGGAGCTCAGGGAATCCTCCTGTGGGTTCGCTCTGGTGCATCTCATTTACAGAAGCCTTTAGCGGGACTGTCCCATCACGGGCCGATCACAGCGTGAGACATCCCCACCACCAGTCCTACCAGCAGCAGCACCTCTGCCTTGGCCCTTCTCTCCGGGGAGGGTCAGCACTGTGACCAGCCAACCCTTCTGCCCCTGCAGTCAGCCACGAACGCTTCGATCCCAGGCTGTCTGCCACCCACCGGGCCACCGGCCAGCCTGTCTCCATCCAGTATGGTACCGGCAGCATGACCGGGGTCTTGGCCTACGACACCGTACGTGTGAGTCCAGCTCCTGGCACCTGCAGTGCCCAAAGGGGCGATGCGAGGTGGGATAGAAACAGGGCAGAGCCAAAGCTTGATTCCTGCAAGGGGCCGTATCCTGCATTTCCAAAGCTTCTTCGCTGTGTCTCCACTTGGTGGTTCTCCAGCCCTGTTCTGTGCTCTCAGGGCTCTCAGACCTTCTCACCATTCCCATCAGCTGGACCACAAACACTGTGTGCTGCGGCTGCTTGGAGCAAAGCAGGTGCAGAGCAGCCTGCGAGCTGCTTCTGAGCAGGATGAATTGAGTTCCAGCCACCCACAAGTTACTGGCAGCAGGAAAATTAAAAACCCTTCCCTCTGGTGCCAGTGCAAGGTGTCGGCAGGTGAACTGGAGCCTTTCTAGCAAGAGTGCCTTTTGGAGTTGCTGGGTGCTTCTCTGTACAAACCATTTTGCCCTCCTGCGTAGCCTGAGCTCACTACAAGCCCAGGTAAGGTTCCTACATGCAGGGAGGCAAATTAAGCCTTGCTTGGACACCGAAACATAAAAATCTTACCTTTTTCTGGAGTAAGAGCTGAGCACAAGCAGCACTCTTTCGGAATTTAATCGAACAATAATCACATCCCAGCCACCACTGTGTCAATAACAAGCAGACCAGGACCAAAAGCCTCCTGGCTCCCCTCCAGCCCTGTCCGGCTCCTGGGGAGGACGTGGGGATGCTGCGTGGGGTTTGGTGCCCTCTGCTGCTTGGCAGAGCGGGCAGCTGCTGCCACCAGCCTGGTACAGCCCCGCAGGGCAGGATGGAGCTGAGCGTTGCCTTGTGCGTGCCTCACAGCTCGGTGCTGGCTTATCTCAGGGCTCCCAGCCGAGGACGGAGCTTGTGGGGAGTGCTCTGGAAGCAAAGCGTGTGTTTTTCCAGAACGCAGCACATCTTGTTCCCTTCTTTTCTCTACCAAGGTTGGAAACATCCAGGTTAGCAACCAGGCCATCGGCCTCAGCAAGAAGGAGCCTGGCTCCTTTCTGACCCACCACACCTTCGATGGCATCCTGGGGCTGGCCTTCCCCAGCATCGCCTCTTCTGGGGCTGTCCCCATCTTTGACAACATGATGAGCCAGGGCCTGGTGGACAAGGACCTCTTCTCCATCTACCTCAGCTCGTAAGTGGGGACCAGCGGAGCCCCCTGGGTCCGCAATGAGACAGCTGCTCAGCATGCCTCCGCTGTCCCCTCTCACCTCCAGCGAGAGCAGGACGGGCAGCTTTGTGATGCTCGGAGGCATGGATTCCTCCTGCTTCTCTGGCAGGCTCCGCTGGATCCCTCTCTCTGCCGAAACGTACTGGCAAATTGCTGTGGACCGGTAAGCTCTGCTCTGCACAACCCACAGCTTTCGTAGAAGGGAGAAGTCTGTCACAAACGCCAAATGTTCAGCTTAGAAAATTCACAAAATACAAGGGACGGGGCAGGATCCATGCAAATTCCTTACACACACGTAGGCAGAAGGCTCTCTGGATCAGCAGCTCACAGCTTTTGCTTTGTGGCAATTCACACCCTGGTGGGCAGTGCACCCACACCGATAGCACTGCCTCCTCCTCCTGCATCTGGAGCACCAGCCGGGAGAAATTCTGCCTCCTGATCGCAGTGGGGCACTCACTGGGGTGTGGGCAATACCTAGAGATGCTCAGCCGTCTCTGGGGCTGTTTTCCAGCATCATCATGCGTGGCCGGGTCGTTGCGTGCCCGAGGGGCTGCCAGGCCATGGTTGACAGCGGCACTACACTGCTGGCCGGACCCCTCCGAGATGTTGCCGCCATCCAGCGCCACATTGGGGCCTCGGAGTACACCAGCGGCCAGGTGAGGGCAGGGGAAGAGGAGCCATGGGGCTGGGACTGGGGCAGGTCCTGCTTTCACTGGTGAGGCTACCACTTTTCCCTCCTTATGGAGGCTCCTTCCTTGGAGATCTCCAAAAGCCACCAGGATGTGGTCCTTGGCACCTTGCTTCAGGCTCATCCATTCTGTGATTCCATGAAGGCAGCTCACCCCCGGGCCGTACCCACAGGTTTCCTCTCTTCACATGATGCTCACTGGAAGTATCACCTGCGGCGTGCTGCTTTCAGCCCCTCATGCTCCATTTTCTCCTGCAGTTCAAGATCAGCTGCAGAGCCAAGAAAAGCTTGCCTGATGTTGTCTTTGTCATTGGGGGAACCAAGTTCCCCGTGCCTGCCAAGACTTACATCCAGCAGGTGAGTGCCTGCCAAACAGCCAGCCTGGGGGCAGCTCTTGTTCCCCCGCCCCAGGGCACCATGTCACCAAATGCAAAGTGCCTGAGGTTGTCCCTGAGGACTCCAAAAGCAACAACAGGACTAATAAGGGCTGAGGGGAGCCTGTGTGGAAAGGGGTCAGGAAAGAGCTGTGGCCACTGAGCACAGTCAGCAGGGCATGAGGTGGAAGGGAGCAGTGATGCCAGCTCAGTGCCAAGATGCACAGTGTTTATAACTTATTATTATTACTAATTATTAATATATCGTTATTATTTAGTTATTTAACTTGCTATTCACTTCTATTAAGTCAGCACTTGCTATTAAACTTCCCTGTGATCACCAGCTGTATTTCAAGGCTTCTCATCTAAGTCCTGGTCCATCTTAATGCTTCTGAGATATGGACGTTAAGGATTTTAACACGTTAAAAGGATCTTGTGCTGCTTCCTGAGCTTTGCAGCCAGCTGAACAGGGGAATTCAGGCTCACTGTTTGCCCTAAATTTGCAGATTTACCTCGGCTATTGCACGAGCGGCTTTGAGGGCATCGCCATCCCTGCCCAGATTGCAGAGTTCTGGATCCTGGGTGAGGTTTTCCTCCGCCAGTACTACAGTGTTTTTGACAGAGCCCACCGCAGGGTGGGCTTAGCCCCGGCAGTGCAGCAGTGCTGAGTGCCCAGGGGACTCCCACACCCCCTGCACCGAGCCCGGCGTGCTGGGGGCTTCCGCAACCTGCAGATTCATCGGCTCCCAGCACCGGTGTCTGTTGATAGAGGAACAAGCCTGTCATCATTTGACAAATGATTTCTTTCCATTGCAAAAAAAATATGAAATCTGGCTCCTCGGTGGCTTCGCTCGTCTGGCTCTTTGAGCGACTGTTCTGGGCAGTAACGGGTCTGCAGTAAGAATAAAAGGTTTGAAAATTGCTTGGAGTCTTTACTGCATGACACAGTAAAGGGGGAGGCTGAATTTGGAATATAATAGCTTGTGTCCAGAAGAGGCCCTCTCACACAGAGTCCTGTATATCAGCACATACACACAGGACATACGTTTTTAGGGTACAACAAAACCTGCTTGTGGGGCTGGCTTTCAGCTTCAGGTCTGTTTCCTGCTGCTCTGGAGCTTCGGTTGCTAGAAAAGAAATCACCACAAAGACGACCAGGTTACAGAACACTGTCATCTCACTACAACACCACCCTGAACACGAGGCTTTCTACGTTTAGTTTTTAAATGCAGTAAGAGCATTTGCCCATATGCTTTCCAGGGTCTCCCCAGCAACGTCATGCCCAGTGTGAGAAATATTTCACAAAAAGCCAGCTCAGCTGGTAAATGGCTTGCAAGGCTTCTTATTTCCATCTCCAGCCCAGCTGAGGGCAGAAGAGTGGGAGCAGCCACCCGGCTTGGGAACATTTCTGTTTTTCTCCGTAAATCCTGGCAGGAAGCAGGCAGGGGCAGGTGGCACAGGGCCAGTGGGGAGCGCGATGCCAGGGCTCCACGCAGGGCTGGAGGCTGCAGTCCCACTGGGTCCAGACTTTCCATTCCAGGGGTCAGCCAAGACCAGGTTGTTCTTCCTTCCTCTCCCACATGCAGATAGCATCCATCCTCCGTTCTCACCTTGCTCAGAGTTGGCCTGAGGCTGGTGCTCACTGGTGCAGGTGCCCTCTTTGTTTTCCTCCTGTGCCCCATGCGCAGGACAAGGTGACCGTGCCTGCAGCCACAGCTCATGCATGTGGCACTCCTGAACCGGAGCCGAGTGCCTCTGATGCAGCCAGCACAGGCAACCTTAGCATTGTCCTGGCCGGCAGCATCCCCAGAAGCTCTTGCCCCAGTGGGTCCCAGTTTCATCCCCCAGCTGGTCCCAGTTTTGCAGACAGATGGATGGGGATGAACCAGGACCCCAGCAGCATGGTTCCCCTGGTCTGCGCAGGAATGGGGTTTCACATCACCCTGACAGCCCAGCACAGGGATGAGGGGGTGACAGAGAAGGAGCCCTGCATGTCCCCGAGCCAAACCCAGGATCCCAGATAGCGCTGCTTAGGGAAGGGCTCAGTGCCAGACCATCGGGAGCTGCTGTCACCTGGGCAAGGAAAGGAGCTGTGGCTGCTGGCAGGGCCTCGGGTCTCAGCTCCTCATCGATGCTGGGAACAGGGCTGGGAGACTTCAGGGAAGGGGACAGAAACACCTCGATGCTGAGGGAAAAACACCTGGCACCTGTGCTGGTGAAGCTGTCAAGGAAAACCCCTTATTTGCCTGCTGGACATCAGTGTATGTTTAAACAAACACATTCCAGCACTGCTCCTGAGCCCCTGGCACCAGAGCTCAGCGGAGCCCCTGGCGCAAGCCCCTGCACCCATCACAGGCTCACAGCCACCACGTTGTCCCCTGGCCGTGGCCACCCCCTGTCCCTTCCCCACCCAGTGCAGGAGGGCTCAGTGCAGCACCCACTGGGGCTGGGGCACCGAAGGGTCCTCGCCCTATGCCTTGCAGCAGCCTGGGGACCACAGCCAGCCCCACGACCCCATGCTGCCCCACAACTCCCAGGGCCTCCCAGTGGCACCGCAGGGCACTAGAAAATTTTCTTCCCCAGCCCAGCCCGCGTCAAGCATCCCCATGGCCAGGCCGTGCAGCTCCCTGGTGAAGATAGCGAGCCGTCAGCGTGACATTTCCCCGGTGTCCTCTGCGGACATTGCGATAATGCCCACCCTGCCATTTGCCTTTCTTATCGGGGCTGCTGGCCAAACAAGCACGGCGCTGTATATAGGGAGCTCAGCCCGGGCACCGGGCACATTCGACACCTCTCCGCTGGCACCGGTGCCTCGCTGCGAAGAGCCACGATGAAGCTGCTCCTGCTCCTCGGCTTGGTGGCCCTGGCCCAATGCCACCTTTCCAGGTGAGCGTTGGGGTGGTGGGGTGGTGGGCATGCTGCTGGGGTCCTGAGGACCCCCCGAGGAGGTAGTGGGGGAAACCGGGCAGTAAAGGCATCAGGGATGGGTCACGGCTGGGGTGGTGCACGGCAGGGTTGGGAGACAGCCCCAGCCATCACCGTGGCCAAGGCACAGTGCAGGTGGCCCTGGTCCGTAGGAGGGGCTGCAGGAAGAGGCGCAGAACGAGGGCACAGAGCAGCCCCCAGGCATGTCCCTGCCCTGAGCCCTGTCCCCTCCCGCACCCCAGGATCCCGCTCAGGAGGATGAAGTCCCTGCGGCAGAGGCTGGAGGAGCAGGGCTTGCTGGAGCACTTCCTGAAGCAGCACCCCTACAACCAGGCCTCCAAATACTTCCCCGTCTTGGCCGGCACCACCTCCTCTGAGCCTCTGCAGAACTACATGAACGTGAGCATGGCACCAGCATGGCCCCCAGGGGGCTGCGGGCCCCTAACCATCCCCCTTGCCCCCTTGTCCTGACCACCCTCACCCTCCTGTTCCCCTGCCTAACCCGCCCCGCTTTGACAGAATGAGTACTACGGCACCATCTCCATCGGCACACCAGCGCAGGAGTTCACCGTCATCTTTGACACCGGCTCCTCCAACCTGTGGGTGCCCTCGGTGTACTGCTCCAGCTCGGCCTGCGGTGAGTGTCACGGGGCGAGGGGACGCTGGGGACCCCCGGGTGGGCTGCTCCAGCCCAGCCTGCAGATGTCCCAGTCCCTGGGCGTGCTGAGCGCTGGGGACGCAGCACGGTGTTGGGACAGGCTGTGACTGTCCCTCTCCCGTACCCGTAGAAAACCACAAACGCTTCAACCCCTCCGAGTCCTCCACCTTTGTGAGCACCAACGACAGTGTCTCCATTGCCTACGGCACCGGCAGCATGACCGGCATCCTGGGCTACGACACCGTCACAGTAAGGCAGCGGCCATCCACTTGCCTGTCCCATGGGACCAGGGACACGGGGTTACTGTGTGCCCCAACCCATCCTGTCCCCTTCTCTCTGTCTCTCCGACCAGGTCTCGGACATCCAGGTCACCAACCAGATCTTTGGGCTCGCTGAGTCTGAGCCCGGCACCATCTTCTACTACTCCCCCTTCGACGGCATCCTGGGCCTGGCCTTTCCCAGCATCGCCTCCTCTGGGGCCACCCCTGTCTTTGACAACATGATGAACGAGCACCTGGTGGCCAGGGACCTCTTCTCCGTCTACCTGAGCAAGTAAGCCCTGCAGAGCCACCCAGCCCTGGCAGGGGATGTTCTCCCTTTGGGGAGGCTCTGGCACCTGCGTCCCCTCAGCAGCACGGGGTCCTGAGCCGTGGGACTACTGTGTCTGATGGTTCCCCCCTTCAGGGATGACAAGAGCGGCAGCTTCGTCCTCTTTGGTGGCATTGACTTTGCCTACACCACTAAGGGCATCACCTGGATCCCACTCTCTGCCGAAACCTACTGGCAGATCACCATGGAGAGGTACTCCCGGCAGTGACACTATGGGGACCCAGCCCCTGGCCCCTCCGGGATCTCACCCTCTATCTCCCGCAGGGTCTTCGTTGGCGAGAAGGCTGTCGCCTGCTATTTCAGCTGCCAGGCCATCGTGGACACTGGCACCTCGCTGCTGGCTGTGCCCACCACTGCCCTCAAACGTATCTATAGTGCCCTAGGTGCTGACTCCAACGGCGAGGTGAGCACGGGGCTGTTGGGGCCCCTCGGGGCTCAGTGTCCCTTCCGATGGCCAAAGCCAACTGGCTGCTGGTCCCCATGGGACACGCAGCTCCGTCGGGGTGGCTGCTGACTCCATCCCCACCACAGATCAGCTGCAATACCGTCAGCAGCCTGCCCGACGTCGCCTTCAAAATCAACGGCGAGAAATTCACCGTGCCGGCCACAGCCTACGTGATAGAGGTGAGCACCCCACGGGGACGGGGACAGGGATGGACGCTGCAGGGGGAGGCCTGGGGGGGTCCGGGCAGCTGGTGACCATCTCTGTCCACGTCCTTGGCCGCAGAGCGATGGGTTCTGCAGCCTCGGCTTCGAAGGCATGGACACCCCCACCGAGTCGGGCGAACTCTGGATCCTCGGGGACGTCTTCATCCGCGAGTACTACGTGATCTTCGACAGGGCCAACAACAAGGTGGGGCTGTCCCCGCTGGCCTGAGCACACACTCCCCCAAGCCAGGCCGGCCCCTGCATTCCCGGCCCCCCCTGCTGCTGTCACTGAGCACAATAAAGCCATGGAAAAGCATCCGCGTGCTGAGTTTCTCTGGAAAGGGCTGGATCAGAACCCACATCCCTGTGGCGTGGGCAGGCTGTGCTGGCAGCTGTGGTAGCCCCATCGCGTCACCACCCATAACGTCAGGCTGAGGTCCTGCTGGGTGGGATCTCAGCACGGGGAGGTGACCCCTGCCACGGCGGATGCTGCCCATGAGTGCTCCTGGCTGATTATTTATCAAGGACAAGCCGCCGCCGCGCTGGCACGACTCACCCGCGCCGTGTTTGTTCCTGGCACACAGCTCACCAGGAAGGCCAGCACAGGCCGCTGAGCCCCCAAGAGCTCCGGGGTGGCTCTTCCCCAGCCCTGGCAAGCCACACGTGGCTCCTACATGTGCAGAGGGCATCCAGCACGTTTGCCCTGGGGATGCAGGGGATGGTGGCAGATGCTGCCCAGTGCCACCTCCGGGTCCCACTGGCAGCCCAGCCCCTGCCTGCTCCCCGTGGTGCCCCTGGCTGTGCAAACACCCCGCACCTCACATGCTGGGGGCCGGATGCAACCACAGGAGGCTGCCGATAAGTGCCAAGCCATGCCACCAACCGGGGTGCACGGGCTGGCTTATCGGGGTGCCTGGCACGCCTCATCCGGGACCGCCTCCGTGCCCTCCGGCATAAGGGCAGGTGCCCTGGTGCCACCGCGCCACATCCCTGCACCATGAGGTGGCTGTGGCTGCTGGGGATGGTGGTGGTCGCCTGTGCCCTGGAGATCAGGTGAGGGGGACACCGGCGGTCAGGGCAGGGGACCCCAGGACCCAAACCCTTCCGTCCCCCTGCTCAGCCGCAGCCTGTCACGCAGGATCAACCTGCACCAGAGGAAACCTCTGCGGCGAGCACTGCTGGATGGCGGGGCGATGGGGAGGGTCCTGCTGCAGCAGCCCCCCCCCTCCCCAGCAGCCAGGTATCACCCCACCACTGCCACCGAGCCCCTGGCAAACTACATGGACGTGAGTGCAGGCAGAGCTGGGGGGCTTGGCAGGGAACCCTCGTGCAGGGACATGGGGATATGTGGGGGGACGTGGACAGGGTGGGCGGGGGGGCTGGGGGCAGTGACACACACACACACACACAGTGCCCTTTGTTGGCAGCTGGAGTACTACGGCACCATCTCCATCGGCACGCCGCCGCAGGAGTTCACCGTCATCTTTGACACCGGCTCAGCCAACCTGTGGGTGCCCTCGGTGTACTGCTCCAGCCCGGCCTGCAGTGAGTGTCGCTGGGCGGGGGGACACTGGGGACCCCCGGGTGGGCTGCTCCTCTGCCCGCCCTGCTCAGGTCTCCCGTTGCTGCAGCCAACCACCGGCGCTTCGACCCCGCGCGCTCCTCCACCTACCGCGGCACCACCACCAGCGTGGCCGCCTGGTACGGCACCGGCAGCATGGTTGGCGTCCTGGGCTACGACACCGTCACGGTGAGCACCCATGGGCGAGCCAGGGCATGGAGCTGGGTCGGGGGGTGAGGCAGGGGCATCCCCGAGCCTTCCCACTCTCCCCACCAGGTTGGGAACATCCAAGTCCAGAACCAGGTGTTTGGGTTGAGCCAGATGGAGCCTGGCTCCTTCCTTGCCCACGCGCCCTTTGATGGCTTCCTGGGGCTGGCCTTTCCCAGCATCTCCTCCTCCAGAGCTACCCCGATTTTCGACAACATGATGAGCCAAGGCTTGGTGTCTCAGGACCTTTTCTCCATGTACCTGACCCCGTAAGTGCTGGCAGGATCCAGGCAAACCCCTCCTCGTGCTTTTGGGGCAGGCTGGTGGCCCCACGCAGTCGGTGACGGCGAACTCAGCACCCGCTTTGGGAACAACACGCGCAGCACCGGGCTCTCGGCAGCAGCCCTCTGAGGTGCACGGCTCCTGCTGGGGGGCACCAGCACCCCCAGCCCCACTGCCCTTTCCCCTCACCCCAGCAACAAGCAGAATGGCAGCTTCGTGCTGTTTGGCGGCATCGATGACAACTACTTCACCGGGAACCTGAGCTGGATCCCGCTGACCGCCCAGTCCTACTGGCAAATCAAGGTGGACAGGTAGCAGCGGGACCCTGGGGGGACCCTGGCACCAGGGTGGACGCCTGGCCTCAGGGAGTGCTGTGTCCCCAGCATCACCATGCACGGCCGCCCCATCGCCTGCCCGTACGGCTGCCAGGCCATCGTGGACAGCGGCACCTCGCTGCTGGCCGGCCCCAGCCGCAGCGTGGGCAACATCCAGTATGAGATGGGAGCCAGGCGCAGCGCCAGCGGCGTGGTGAGCACGCGGGGATGGGGACAGGGTGCTAGTGGCTTCCCACGAGGGCTGAGGCCGTGCTGTCCCCTCCCTGCAGTACTTGGTGAACTGCAGCTTCATCCAGCTCCTGCCTGACATCGTCTTCATCATTGCCGGCACCCAGTTCCCGCTGACCCCCCAGGCTTACATCCTCCAGGTGAGCACCAAGTGCCCGCACCCGGCACCTTTGGCCTTGCTGCCCCTCAGCATGTCCCCACCAGCAGGAGGACGGCTCGTGCATGAGCGGCTTCGAAGGCTACGCCCTGCCCACGGCCACCAGCGAGCTCTGGATCCTTGGGGACATCTTTCTGCGCCGCTACTACAGCGTCTTCGACAGGGCCAACAGCATGGTGGGGCTGGCACCTGCCATCTGGCCACAATAAAGTCCCCAGCTCGGCAGCAGGGGCAGGTCCCTCCTGTCCCCAAAGCCACGCTGGGCTGGACGAGCACATCCGGTACCGTGCCAAACTGCCACGAGCTGGGGAAAGCCCCAGTGCTGGGCTCAGTGGGCGCAAGCAGGAGCAGGGAGCATAAATACCAGGGTGACTTTATTGGGGGAGGGAGTAGCTGGCACTGCCCCCCCGGCCCCACAGCCTCCTGCGCCATGGGGCGGTGAGGAGCTGGGGGACCCTGTGCCCTCCACCCGAGAGCGGGGCGCAGGGACGTGTCGCCACCCCTGGGTGCTCAGCACGGCCACCTGCGTGCCTCAGCACCCCGTCCCCAGCCACGCCTGGCCAGCCAGGCCTGCTGGTCCTGCAGCCTTCCTCCTCCTCCTCCTTCTTCTCCTCCTCCAGGCAGGGTGGCTCTAGGGAGCCGCGTGCCCCCCGGGGCTCTCCCTGCCAGCTGTTGGCACGGCCGAGGGGTCCGCGTCCCCGGGATGACCCTGAGCATCCCGCCTTGACCCAGGGCTGCCTGTGGGAGCCGGGGGTCCCGTGGCCTCTCCAGGGGGGGCAGCAGGGGGCAGAGCAGCAGCCGAGAGCCCCCCACGATCCTGCGGGGGGCTCGGGGTGGTGGAAGGGGGCTCCCCCCCAGGAGAGGGGCCAAAGGGGGCAGCGTGGAGAAGGAGCTGGGCCAGGCGGTGGCGGGGAGGCCGCGGGGTGCCAGTGGGCACGAGCTCCTCGTGGGACGGGGAGGGGGACGGGGACACGTCGCCGCTCTGCAGTGGGAGCTGGGTGGCTGCAGTGGGGGGAGAGATGCTCCTGGTTAACATCACCACCGGCCCAGTGTCACCAGGGGGGACAAAAGCCACAGCACAACACAAACGTGAGGGCAGCAAGGGGGTGCTGAGTCCCCGGTACCTTGGCAGTTGGGGCAGCAGGCAGCAGGCAGTGCAGGGGGCTCGGAGCAGGAGTGGGGACACGGCCTCTCCTCGCAGCTCACCTCCCCGAGCTGCAGCAGCAGGAGGAGGAGGAGGATGAAGAGGAAGGAGGCACAGGAGAGCCGCCCGGTCCCCGGCGCAGCGCCACGGGTGCCCCACGGGCTCACCTGGCACGTGCAGCGGGTGCAGGGCTGTCCCTCGGGGCTGAAGGTCTGGCCATTCACCACCTTCCTGCCCTCGTAGTTGCAGTCTGGGGGTGCCGGGAAGGGGGGGCAGCAGCGCTCAGCGTGGGGCTGGGGGGCACTGGCAGGGTGGGGGCCGTGGTCCCGTGCCCCCCTCTGCTCTCACCGTTACAGACAGGACAGCACTCGCCCTCGGGGTGGAAGGGGTAGGTGCAGAAGATGGCACAGTCCACGGGTGAGCAGGCCACCGAGCCCAGCTGGCAGGGAGAGACGTGAGGGCTGGGCGTTAGCACAACTTTTTTTGGGGTGGAAGCCCCCAGAGGCTCAGCAGCTTTTTCCTACGATGGGAAAAAGCCTGAGGGACGGGAGCCAAGAGCATCCTGCAGCACCCGGACCCTGTGCTCTGGGGCAAAAGTGCCGCACCGATGCTGTTGGCTCAGCCCCCACCCTGGGGAAAGGCACCCACCCCAAAACCTGGCCGCCGCAGCCCTCACCAGGCAGATGCAGCTGAGGCAGGGGTCCAGGAGGGACGGGAAGGTCTCGTTGTTGTAGAAGATCTGTCCCATGTAGGTGCATCCTGCCAGGAGGAGAGCGGGGTTGCAGCCCTGGAGACCCCCAGGCTCGCTGGCTGGGGGGGTCAGCCTCACCCCGACCCCCCAGTGCCCCCCTGGTCCCTGTCACCTGCCGAGCAGTCGGGGCAGCACTGCCCGGGGATGTGGATGGGGTAGGGGCACGTCTCCACGCAGTCCGTCCTCTTGCAGCTCACTGAGCCATCGGCCTGCGGGGGGAGAAACACGTGACAGGGACCTTGGGCCTGTGCTGGCAGGCTCAAACCCCAAACTGACGGGTCTAAACCCGAAATTGAAAGGGCAAAAGCCCACGGAGCCAGGGAGCTGCCGGGGACCACGTCCACGAGCAGCCTGGTGTCCCGAGGGAAGGGCTGGGTGTCCCGGGAGCCCGGCTGGAGGAGAGGCAGAGGCAGCACGTTCGAGGCAGGAGGCAGCCGGAGAGGGACTTGGCTTCGTTGTCTAAACCTCTTTCCTTCCCAGACCCGGTCTCTCCATGCCACACACACCCAGGGATGGAGGGGATGGGATGGGGATGGGGACGGGTAGGAGGAGTGAAGCAGAGCAGGTTCTCATTCACCTGGCAGATGCATAACTCACAGGGATCGCCCGGAGACCAGATCTGTCCGATGGGAAACTCGACCCCGTTGTCATCCACGAAGCAGCCTGGTGGGCACAGGGACACGGGTGGGCACAGGGACACGGGTGGGCACAGGGATGCGGGCACCCAGCCCACCAGCCTCTCCATGCACGTGGGTGCTGCTGTGCCCGCTCCCCACTCCCAAACCCCATGACTATGCCCCACAAACGCCCGTCCTATCCCCGTGTGCCCCCGCATGCAGCTCCCCCAGACCCCCCCTCCCAGCCCCAGGGACCCCCATGCTGGCTCACCCGAGGGGCGCGGGGGGTCCCGGCAGGTGAAGCAGCACTGCCCGGGCCGCAGGTGCCGCTGGTGCTGAGGGCAGTCCAGCGCCGGGCAGGGGGCGAAGGAGCACTCCACCTCACCACCCTGCGGAGACGGGGACGTGTCACGTGCTGGCTCCGCGCTGGGGCCACCCATCCTGCCTGCGTCCCTCCGCCCCATGGGACACCAGAGAAAGGCCGGGTCCGCCAGGGGATCCCCAGACCCACCCGGCAGACGCAGGTGGTGCAGTCGTCCTCGTCCAAGCTGAAGCGGGCTCCGTGCACGTACGTGCGTCCACGGAAGCTGCACTTTGCTGGGGAGGAGTGAGGCACTGAGGGCAGGGCTCGGATGGGGAGCAGAGCACGGTCCTGCCTCGCCAGGACCCCACGGCCCATCCCCGGCAGCGCCACCCACAGCCCCTCACACCCCTCCGCCTGGGGGTCCCACCTGGCTGGCAGGAGCAGCAGTCGGGCGGCGAGGCGCTGGGGCAAGAGCCTGGGGGGCACTCTGGGGAGATGCAGGAGACGTTTCCAGCCTGCGGAGCAGAGCAGAGCCTGGCACGATCATGGGGAGGCAAGCGTCTGCCCCACGAGCTGCAGTCCATCAGCCCAGCAGGGCCTGGCAGCGATGGACACCACCACGGTGACAGTTTTGGGGAGCTGTTCCCCAAGGGAGAAAATGGCTTTGTCTTCCTGACGCTGAGCACAAAGGGGACCTGCCGTGGGGTGACGCTTCCACAGCACCCACCCCCCGTCTCAACCTGCAGGTCCCATTTTGGCACCCACGCCATGGTTCCAGAGCTGTCTCCCTGAGCACTCTGACACCTCCCCAAAATGGCACCCGGTGCCGACGAAGCCCAGCCCGAGGCATCCCAAACAGTGCCATGAGATGGGACCCAGGCCCCACGCACTGCAGGACAGCGTGGACTCACCAGGCACACGCACACGGTGCAGTTGCCATCTGATGGGGAGAAGACGTCGCCTTCGGCACGGGCCACCCCCTCGTGCAAGCAGCCTGCAAACCAGGGGAGGGTCGGGGGGAGCCGTGCTGGGTCGCAGGGCTGGGGCTGCCAGGGCTCACCTGTGCAGCTGGGGCAGCAGCCCCCGGCCGGGGCAGGCAGCGGGTGGGAGCAAGGCACGGGGCAGCTGACGGCCTCGCAGAGCACTCGTCCTCCCTGCTGGGGCAGGCACAGCTCAGCACCACGGCCAGCTGGCACGGTGAGCAGCAGCACGGGGAGATTGGGCGCTCACCTGGCAGGCACAGCTCCGGCACCCCGGCTCCATCCAGCGAGTGCCCGGCTCCCGGAGGGCCCCCCGGTACCAGCAGCGAGGGGTTGTCACAGCGGTCCCAGGGGCTCCCTCCCCGCGTGGGGACAGCTCGGTGGCCGGGGACACGGTGGTGGGCGAGGAGGGAGGAGGTTGGGTGCCCGGAGGTGCGGCAGGGAGGTGGGAAGAGGGAGAGCCCCTGGGGACCAGGAGGGGTCCCCCAGGGCCGGGAGGGAGCAGGACGAGCGTGGGGGGATGCTGCAGGGACTGCAGGATGGGCGAGGGGGCCAGGATGGACTTGGGGAAGCCTAAAAGGGAAGGAGCAGGCGTCACCTGGGGAGCACGTGGGGCCCTGCTCACATGTCCTGGCAAGAGGAGCAGCCGGTTACCTTCGCAGGAGACCCTGTCGCCGCTGAGCCGGTACCCGGGGCGGCAGGAGCACAGGTAGCTGCCTGGGGTGTTGTGGCAGGCGTGCTGACAGGCGCGTCTGTCTCCCGGCCGCCGGCACTCATTGACATCTGGGGAACACAGGGACTCGTTGGTGCCCAGGCAGGAGGCAGGAGCCGGCTCACAGGGGAGAAACATGCCTGCTGCGCCATCTCCTTGGGCATGGCCCAAGCAAGGACGAGGACGTGGCAGCAGCACTGTGCCGACAGCCACCTTGTCCCTGCAGGCTAGGGCTCATCGTGACACCAAGAGGGGCCAGCACACCGTGCTCACCCACGCAGGAGTGCCGGTTCCCATGGAGGTGGTAGCCGGGCCGGCAGGAGCAGCGGTAGCTGCCCACGCTGTTCTTGCAGCGGTGCTGGCACGGCGTGGCCAGGCACTCGTCCGTATCTGCCGGGCACAGGCTGAGGCTCGGCGGGCCCAGCTCAGCCCCGCTGGCCCCCGCCTGACCCCCGGCCCCGCGCACCCTGGCAGCTGTGGCGGTCGGCGGCGAGCTGCATGCCGGGGCCGCACTCGCAGACGAAGCCGCCCTCGGTGTTGACGCAGAGACCCTCGCAGGCGGCGCTCAGGCACTCGTCAATGTCTGGAGGCGAGAGGGGACATCTAGGAGCTGGGGGATGCCGCGGGCCCCCCGCCGCACCTCGACCTCCCCCCATCTCACCGGTGCAGCGGATGCCGTTGGCCGTCTCCACCATGGAGAAGCCGAGGGGACAGACACGAGCCACCTCCTGGCACCCACCGTGGTTACAGGAGAGGTCGCAGCCGTACTCCCCGCATGTCCCCGGTGGCTCTGAAAGGCAAGCAGGGGCTCCGCGGGGCACCGGGGCCACCCCTGGAGCCCTCCCACGCTTCCCCCCCACTCACTCCTGCCCCCTTCCAGGGCTTGTGCCCTGGCCTGGGAGGGGATTGAGAAACCCTACCTGGGCAGGTGATGCCCTGCTCTCCATCCGGACACGAGCAGAGGTTGGGGGCGATGCAGAAGCCGCTGCCACAGCCGAAGGGGCAGAGCGCTGCAGAGCGCGGGGACAGGCAGCGGTCAGGGGTGCAGGGACCCCCCCACCCCATCCTGGGGAGTGCGGCGGGGCCTGGGGCGCCTGTACTCACGCAGGGTGCACTGCCCGCTGCCCGGGGCCAGCATCCAGCCGGGGCAACATCCGCTGCCGAAGCCCGAGAAGCAGACGTGGGGCCCCACGCGGCGCCTGAGCGAGGGACAGAGGCTGAGGACGCCCTGCCCCGTGCCGGGACCGAGCCCATGAGGACGGGAAGGGGGACACACGTGGAGGGGGACACACGTGGGAGCGGGCACCCACGTGCCCACAGATCAGCGCGGCACAGATCAGTGTGAAGGCAGGCTCTGGGTGCACCAGGGCGTGGAGCGAGCCCCAGACGAGATGGGACGGCAGGAGAGGACTCGCACCCCAGCCGGTCCAAGCACCCCAGCGCGTGGTGACAGGGGAGGGACGTCCCCGACGAGGACAGGGACGTGGGGAGCGAGACCCACGTGAGGGTCACGCTCTCCTTGCCCCCGTGCAGACGGAGCCACGAGCGGGTGCCAGGGACGGGAGTGTGTCCGGAGCCCCGAAGGTAGCCGAGGGCTCGGCACGGCACAGGGCAGCTCGGCGTGCCGCCGCTCCCAGGTGCGGCTGCGAGAGGGAGAAGGAAAGAGGGGGGGACCCGGCTACCTCTCCACGGCAAAGCTGGCTGGTTTCTTCCTCCCGGGGTACACCCTGCCCTGGCCGCCCGGGAGGAACAGGGACACACAGGCAGCCTGGACGAGCAGCTCGAGCAACATGACAGGCGGCTCCGGGCACGCTCGCAGCGCTGCCTTCCTGCCTGCCCGCCTTCCTGCCTGCCTTCCTCGGCGGCACGGGCGCCTACCGCATGCTGGCCCTTGGCCCTGCTCCTCCTCCCGCCCGCCGGGCCGGGAACAATGCGGGGGGTGGAGGGAGGCGAGGGCCGGGGGGGACCCTGCTCTCCTCCCACCCCGCGCGGGGGGACGCGCGTGGGGATGCTCACCCAGCGCCCCGCGGGCTCGCCGAGCCCCGGCCCCGCCAGCGGCCCGCTCACACCGTGCTGCCCCCCGGGACGGGGTCCCCGGCGCGGCCGCCCCACCGGCGGCGGGGAGCCGGGGGGGAAAGCGAGCGAGCGGCGAGCGTCCCCCCTTCTCTCCTTTCCCACATCTGGCAAAGCTCCGGCCTGGCCTCTCCCCACCCCTCCTCCTCCTCCTGGCGGCACTGGGCTGCCTTCCCAGCCCTGCGCGGGGACCCACCAAAGAGGAGCACGCAGCAGATAAAGGGGCCAAAGTGGAGCGGGGCCGGTGGGGAAGGGCGCGGCGAGGGGTGCTGGGGGCCCCCCCGGTGCGGATCCCCCCTTGGCCCTCGCCCCGAAGCGAAGGTCGCGGGCAGGTAAATGATTGAGCAGGGGGCAAAGGGCCGGGCGGCTGACCCCTGATCGCAGGGGGTCAGGCCCTGCAGCCGCAGCACCCACCCGCTGCCCGCAGCTCCGTGCCTGCCCCGCAGCGGGGTTCCCCTAAAAACCCTCCCGGGGTTGCCCAGCCACGGGCAGGACCCTTCCCCGGTGGCATCGCCCGAGCACGGTCACCCCGTGCACCAGCATGGGTCGTTGGGGGGTGCACGGCTCTGGGGTGCCACATGTAGGGGATGTGGAGGGAGGAGGACACTGGAGCTCGGCCAGTGGCACGGGATAAACACGGAGCAGGGTTTTTAAGCCACGGTGGGAGGAGGGCCGTGCACCAACTTTGCCGAAATCCCTGCTGTGGGGAGGCTGTGAGCAGCTGCACCTGCAGCCCCGTGCTGCTCAGGGTGCTGGGCACAGCCAGGTTCGCTTGTGGGGAAGGAGAACTGGGCTCGGCCCCATAGGCCAGGGACTGGAGCAGCTCTGGGCAGGCAACCTGAGCACCCGAGCTAATGAAAGCCGCCTGCTCCCAGCAAGCACGAGCACACGATTCAGGCTTGCTGCAGAGGGTCACAGTCCACTTCCCCCATCCTAAACACGGGCAGAGATGTCCAAATATAGCCTCCACGTGAATTCCTCAAAGAAAGCAGGGCTTGCCCAACAGCTCAGACCTGCTGAAAGCCCAGCTCCCATTTCAGCACAAGCTCGCCTTTCAGGATGCTGCCCAACCTCTTTGTTGGCAGTGCTGCTGGAGGAAAGGAAGAGGGCAGAAAACCTGCGCTGGTATCCTGGCCCCACTTCTCCCCTCTTGCTGTGGCCCAGGTCCTGCTGAGCACAGGATGGGAGCTCCCAGGCTCCAGGAACCTGGTCCGTTACAGATGGGATGCACACACCAAGTAAGGTGCAGCCCAGCACGGCTGGACCCAAGCGGAGGCCCAGGATAACCCCGGTACAGCCAACACCACAGGGAAGAGGGCAGCCAGGGACGGCCCCGGCACCCTCCTGTGCATTTTGGCAACACCGCAGGGAGCGTTGCAGCGGCAAGCCCAGGCCTTGGACAGGTTACAGCTGCGTGGAGCTTGGGAGGATAATTATTAATCTGTGTTTAAGCACAGGGAGCTGCCACCCAGGGGAGCGAACTGCTTTCCTGCATGCCTACGCTGTGCTCGCAGAGGGGGTGTTTGCTCACACAGACCTGCTACCTCTGATTCCCCCTGCAGGGAGCAAGTTACCAGCAACAGAATTGAGCATCATTCCTGCTAAATGATGCCTGAGGACCAGCCCAAGACCTCGCACATCAGCCTCAAAGTCTTCCAACCAACCTGAGTGTAGTTGGAGACCCTGCAAAGCTGCAGCAAGCAGGGCAGGAAGGGCCCAGGGCAGCTGGAGAAGGGCTTCGGGCTGGTGCCTGCTCAGCTGCTGGCTCTGGCCCTGGCCAGGGCAGGACCCCAGGCTGGATGAAGGCAGAACCTGACCTGATCTTGCCCCTCTGTGATCCCAGCACCAGCCCTCAGTGCAGAAGGGCTGGAGGGCTGCCTGCTGGGCATCTGGGAAACAGGAATCCCATCCCATTGATCCTCTGGGAACATAGGACACGGGAGCAGGCTTCGGGTGGAAATCCAGGACCCCTTTTTGTAACCCACTCTTGCCATAGGGAGGCAAGGTTATGGCAGGGATAAACCATCAGCACACTAAGGCTCTCTGGTCACTGTGGGTTGCCTGTAGGGCACCTGCCGGACGATGCCAAGAAGGCTGTGAGCATTGCTGTGTCCCTACACCTTCCTCTACTACCTCTGCAGGGCTGCTGCCCCACACGGCTGTCCCATGTGCTGCCAAGATATACTGCTCCAGGGATGGCTACAGGGGAGAGGCAAGCTGCAGCTTTCTTTCCTCTAAAGGGACGCACACAGTCCGGAAAGGTCTCCTCAAAAATCTGGCAAGGGAGGTGCCTCCCTGGCAGAGGCACTCGGCACTGTCGCTGTCAGCCAGTTTGCACCAGTCACCACCAAGAAGTGAAACTCAAGTTTCTTTTGAGTCAGAGAAAAGCCATAAAAATACATCTGGACAGCACACACGCTCCCCAGCGCCTGTGGGCTGACTGACCCCTTCGCTGATCTGCCAGACCTACTGCCCCGTGCTGCTCTCACCGCCACCAAGCACAGCAACACATTTCAGTGCAGGAAACTCCTCTGGGCACTGCGCTGGCTCGGGAAGGAGGCTTCCTCTGGCTGGACGGGGACACAGCTGCACACAGCGGCATGCAGAGCGGGTACTGCCACCCCTGCTGTGCCGATGAGGAGCTCAGCGCCAGGAGACAGACCTTTCCTCTTGGACTACTTTATTTGGTAAAACTCAGACTCCACAACTGATTGAGCTTCCCAGAACTTCCCTCCCTGAGCGAGCCACAGATCCTGTGGAGAGAGGAGCGTGCTGTCCCTCTTAGCTTCCTTAACCAGATGTAAAGAGATCTTCCCCCTCCACGTCTGCAGGTCTCACCAGCCGCTCATGAATCCTCCAGCCCTCGCCCTCACCCTAGAGGCAGCTTTGCTTCCCCTTCCAAAAAAAAAACACAACGGATCAAAAAGAATTGAAAACGAAACCGAAAGCAGGAAAAAAATTACTAAAGACAACAGTGAAGAGTGAATCCAGGCAAGGGCATCGCATCAGCCGGGTGCTACTGGTCACCCAACAAGAGCGACGAGCGAAGCCCAGCTCTGGGTCAGCAGCTGAGTCCGTAGGATTTGTGAATCCAAGCTGGCAATGACGTGGTGCCTGGCCAACGAGCCCCCCCCCCCCCACAATCCCTAGCAAACTGGCTCCCCTTCTGAATCTCCTTCTCCCACCTCCCCTTGGGCAAGGGCCACCCGCCAGTGTTCAGTGCAGCCAGTCAGGGGTCTTCCAGCTGCAGGCGGGGAAAAGCCTCCCTTGCTCGATGGGGAGGAAGGTGCTAGGGAAGGACCCCGAATCCTGCTAGTGGATCCGGGTCAGCTCCTCCACGATCTTTATCAGGTCATCTACGGTGGCCTCCCTCTTCATGCCACTGCCGTCGTCAATCTGCAGGGAGAGAAAAGGCACGGGAGCGTGGAGACAGCAGCAGGTGCAGAAGAATGCACGCCCTCGTAGGAGGGCACGTGTTCAGCGCAGTCTGAATGTCTGAGCGGGGTTCCTACCGCTAGTTTAATGAACTCAAGCTCCTATCACCCATCTCACCTGCAAGTTCGCCACCACCTCCTGCATCTTGGGCCTGCTGATGTCCAGGAAGCTTTCGATCAGGTCACCATCAATGAACCCTGTCGCTGGTTCTGTCTTGCGCTCCGTGTGAAATGATCTCCAGGTGCCACTGTCAAGGAGCCACACCGACATGGAGTAACACCAACCCCAGACCATGGCTGGAAAAAAAAACTCCCCCCACTGTATCCACAGCAGTTACTTGAAGCAGATTGACCACAGTGCCTCAACAGGACCTCAGAATGTGTGCCACGCTTTTTAGGGCTATTTTATGCCCGGCAGATCTTGGGGTCTTGATCTTAATGCACGTGCTGTTCCTCAAGCACAGCAAGCTCCTGCGATCAGACCCCCAAAATCTGCAATATGACAAAGCCAATTCTGTCAAACCCTGAAACCCTTCAGGATACACCCCTTTCCCACGTGGGCTTCTCTTGCAGAAAAATGCCCCGATCACCTGGCAAACACACCACCCCCCTCTCCAGCTGACACATGCTTTCCCCAAGGTGTCCCACCGGAGACAGGCCTTCAACGCCCCCCGCCCCGACTCACAAGCCAGCCCCCCCCCAGCATTTGCTGGTGCAGGCTCCTGGCTGGACCACAGAAGGATATAAGGAGTGCTCGATCTTGCCCACGCTCTTGATGACTTTGTTCAGCCTGTTCTGCATGTCCAGCAACAGGTTGTACCAGCTCTCCGACAGCGAGGTCACCAGTCCTGCAAAGGCCAAATGGTGACGAGGGTTCAGGGCTCAGCCCAGGGCATCCCAGGGACCCTGGGGCCACGCAGCTGCAGCTGCCAGCAGGCAGGGAGCAGATGCTGCTGGACTGGAGCTGGACTGGAAGCTGGTGCCTGAGAGGGCTGGGATAAGGAAGGGCTTTCAAAGAAATCCAGAGCAATTTCCTCTCCTGGAAGCTCTCCAGAGAGAAAAGTAGGTTTCTGAGGAGTATGGCACAGAGCACCGCTAGGACTGATGACAGAGAACGGAGACACAAGGAAACCCCAGACCAGGTCCAGCAGCAGAGAAGGGGACCTGCTACCCTCCTGCCCGAGGGGGTTCTCCCTGACCCTTACCTATCATGCCATTGACTGTGCCAAAGAGAACTGATCCTTGTGTCGGAGTGGACGTCTCGCCAAGGTTCTGCATGACCAGGGACCCGTGACAGAAGACGTTGACAAACTCTCCCAGGTGGGACAGCCCCACTTCCTGCAAGTGCTGGCGCTCCTCGTCGGTCGTGGCAGCACTGAAACCCAAAGCACCCTGCTCAGTCTGTGCTGGGGTGACAGGTGAACTCCCCCCGCTCCTGTCTCACATCTCCTCAGAGCCACGCATGCTTCTGCCCACTTTCCTGCCTGACACGCTTCTGTAGCTGTGATGCTGAGGGGACCAGAAGGCCCGACCGCCCGTCCCTCCTGTCACACACTGCCACATCCCCCTCCTAGCCAGCCCACCTGTCCTTCTGGCACACGAACAGGTTGAAGGCATTCTCTGCTCCCAAGAAGTTGTCGTCATCCAGGATCTCTACGGCACTCATCCAATTTGGATTGAAGTCCCGGGCAATCTGGAAGAGGGCAAAAGGAGATGCAGTCCGGTGCACAGACAGCCTGCCCTGTTGACAAACACCTTCATTCCATCCAACACCCACATCTGGGAGCAGGGCGGGATCCAGTCTGCCCTCTCTGCTGGATGAAGCTGAGCAAAACGCACCAACTGCCTTGGTGAGATGGCCCTGGCCTAAGTGGCACTCAGATGATGCCAGGGCAAATGCTGACAAGCCCATGCCAAAGCCACTCTCACAGTTTAAGCGCACAGATCGCCCTGCTGCCTGGCCCAGCCCCCAGCTATGCTGCACTTGCTGACAGAGGCAGCAAGGTCTCAGTTAGCCATCCCGACTGCACAACAGGCTATTTGGGTGGCAGCTTCCCATTCCTGGCAGGTGACAAGCACACTTCCCGAGCCTGCTGACACACAGCTCAGCTCCTCAGGAGCCCGGGGATTTGTCCCTCCAGGAACCACACACATCTGCCTAAGAGAACGTCACCAGGTGACCCTGTTCTCTGTGCACAAACCTACATCATTGTATTCAAAAGGCTGGCAAGTGCGGTGAGCCAGGCTCCTCCATTTACTACCTTCAACACCGTTTCACCTGCCCAGAGTCTTCTGGAACAGGTAATGCAGACTCCCAGCACCTCTTTGACCAAGTGAATATTCTTCCTGAAGAACATACCTGTTGGAACTCTAATGTTTGTAGTCTGAAATTGTCTCTATGACTAGTTCTGATGTTTGGTAGTTAGATACCATTGCAAAAACTGTTATATCTGTTTTAAAAATCGCAGTTCAGCCAAAACACCCCTTGTGTTGATAGTTGACAAAAAACAATATCTTTGGAATTGTCCGATAAATTACAGCATCTACGCATCTGAAGCGATAAGAGAAGTGAAGGCCTTTTCTTTCTTGAAGACCTTTTCCAACCTAAACGATTCCATGGCTATCCAACACCACTGATACCTCCTCAAAGTTTCCTTCCATGGGCTTATATGCGAGGAGCAGGACAGATCGCATCAGATCTCCCACAAGGATGAAGTCTCCCTTGGTCTTCAGGTAGAGCGCCATGATATTGTTGTAATGGTTGCACTCTGTGCGCAGCTCCTTCTCAGCTGTCCACTCGTACAGGCGCACCTGAAGGAAGGGACACGACTGCTGAGCTAGAATGGACACCCATGCCAGCCAGGACGTGCTTCTCCAACAGAGACTGACACGGGGCTGGATAGCTTCCAGCTCTGAAACATGCTTGTGAAGCAAGTCAGGGTCACACCAGAGTCCTACCGTGCTGTTGATGCTGGCTAACAGCTTCCCGTTGAACTCCACCATGGAATATACAGCTCCCTTCACCTCCTTCTCAGCCAGGCTCTGCAGTTTCCCTGGAATCAATCCACAGAGTGCCAAGTTATGTGCATCGCGCTCCCAGGGCCAGGAGGCCTTGGGGGGGTTCAGACAAGCTGCTTTAAATGCTGCTCTCTCTAGGAGCTGTCTCAGAGGATCTGCGGGCAAGTAACGCAGCAGCAGCAGGACAGCAGGGGGCAGACACACAGAGAGCAAATCACAGAATCTGCTTCTCGTGAGGGATACCTGGGTTCCTCTGGCAGATGGGGATAAGGGGACAAGCTGCGATGACCCACAACAGTGATAAACCCCTACAGATCCTGTCTGGGGATCTAGCTACATGCCCTCATGCAGCTAGACTTGGCCACACAAGAAGACCTTGCTCTTACCATCGGAGTAGTGGAACACAACGATGCGGCCCTGCTTGGGCTCTGCCTCCTCAGGATACACCATGGCAGTGCCCACAATGAAGTAGGTGTTTGGATCCTTGCCGAGCTTGCAGGAGACCAGGCTGAGGGCATATTCGTTTTGCAGAAACTGGTGAGCATGAAGCACTGTGCAAAGAGGGAAAGAGAAAAACAACTGGGTCCCCTGGGTCCCAACAGGCAGCACCACCATTCAGGAGCAGAGCAGTTTGCCTAGGAACGGCTGGAAACTCAGGACATGAACAAGGTGCAGAGTCAATGGCTGCCTGGAGATCCCCTCACCTATTCCCTGCCATCACCTCATGCCATCAGCAAATCACTACACCTTAAACCCATGATGTTTGGCTGATGATCTTCCAGAAAAAAATGCTCTGACTGAAGGAAACGTGTGAGATCACAGCTTTGTGAAGGTCACAGGTATCAGCCACACGCTGATGAGCTTGTTCTGGAGGGGAACACTGGATGAGAGCGTGGGCAGCATTTGGGGCTGGTACCTTCGAAGGTGTGCTGATCTATGATGAGCAGGTTGTGCACCTCCACCTCCTCTCCAAAGGACGTCTCGTGCGGTGCTGTGCTGCTGGAGAACAGCTTGCTGGTACTCACGCTGCTGGACAGGGCCTAGGACGCAGAAGGACAGGTCACATCCTCATGCTACTTGGCACGTCCTCATGCTGCACCACGAAGGCTGAGACAGTTAGGGACCAGAACGATGAATGGGAGAGAAGGAGCTCCCTGGGCCTAAGGAATGGGGCCCACTCCCTGCACACGTAGATACACACGATGTGCAAGGCAGAGGCAGCACTGCTGCGCAGCAGTTTACAGTGTGGAAGCTCCCACCACAGCTTTTGCCTGAAGGGGACTTGTGTCTACACCGCTGAGAGAAGGAAACCCCTCGAGACCAAAGAGAAGCCTGTACAAGGGAATGAAGGAGCAGCGTTCAAAAAACGGTGATCAGACAGAACAGTGAGCATGCTGAGGCTGCCAGAGAGCAGCACAGACACCTTGACACCACCACAGAGACATCTTACCACCCCATCTCCTCCCAGGCTGCCAAAGGGAGAGCTTGTACTCAGAGCTTTGGAAGAGAGGATTGTCAAGGAAAATCTGCAACATGGTTTGGCCTAAGGAGCTACAGTACCCACAGCCCAGAGCTCAGGGATGACCTAGCAGTTACCCCTCACCTGGGTGCTGGCGCTGGGTCTGAGCGCAGTGGTGCCCCCACTGGCATCCTGCACCTCGATGCGACTTGAGAGCACGCCAAAACACTGTGATACCTCTTGGTAGCAGATTTTCCTGCAGGACAGAGAGCTGTGTGAGCAGCCGTGCCAGGACAGGCCACTCCAAGGAGAAACTACAAGGAAAGAGCTGCTTCCTTGCACAGACTACTCTCAGCACATGCCACTGATTCGGTCTGTGTGCTAAACTGAGCCTGCAACAGGAACACTGGCTGCAGAGCTTGCCTCTCCCCATGCTGAAATCTCCCCCCCAGTCTTGTCCTGTGCAGCAGAACCAGGGCCCCTCAAACCAGACTCCCTTCCACTGCTCGGCTCACCTGGGTGATTCGTAGAGGGGAACCGTGCGGATGTGCAGCTTCTGGATCTCATCGATGGTGCCGATTGTCAGAGTGCTGTTATTGGCCAGCGCCAAGCTGTACAGGAGGAAAACTCAGCAATGGGCCTCGTAAGGCAGGCAGTGCAGCCAAGAATCTCCCTCTTCTTCCCACCCCCAAAGCTGCTAGTCATTGGATCCCCTTCCCATACTGTGCAGATCCAAGCAGGGTGGCCAAATTAGTGCAGCATCTAGGGTTACTGATGCACAGCAGAGAGGGACAAATGCTTCAGAGACAGAACCACGCAGACCTGTGTTCTCACGTGAGGCCCAACAAGCAGCACAAGGGACTGACCATTGCCCTGGGAGAATCCAGGGCCAGGACTGCTGTACGCCATGAGAGTATTTATGAAAAAAGCTCTCCCACTGATCAGTCAGGCATACTTTTGTCCTGGACATGGTAAGATGGAGCTCCAAGGCTGAGAAGCCCACCCTGCACCTCATTTACGTCAGTACAGAGTCTAAAGCTTCCCCCGCTGTGTCAGGCAAGGCAAGGTGCAGGCTCACCTGTCGGGATACCCATCCGAGTTGAGGGGACACATGTAGTTCACCTCCTTCAGGTTGACGTTGGAGAAGACCAGCTTGTGGTTACTGCTGTAGATGACGGTGGGGCGGTCAGAGCAGGCGAACACGTTGGTGGTGGACAGAGAGCGGAAAGTCCTCAGGACAGTGGGCTGGGTCCCAAGGGTCACCTTTTTGCGGTCACTCAGCAAGCCTGCAGAAAAGGAGCACTGGTGTTGGGGGCTGCCCTGACAGAGCTCACAGGAGCAGGACAGCAGAGAGTAATGTGGCTGTGACTCGCTGGGAAGAAATGAGTGCGAGTAAATACATTCCGCTGGCAGCACAGAAATGGATATAAGCATCAATCTCCTTTCTCTGCAGTCCCCTGTAGAAATCCACCAACTCACAGTACCCACAGCCAGTCCCACCTGAGCACAACTACCTCACAGGGAGAAAGAAGTAACTTTTGGAGGGAGAGAGAGATCTCCAGAAGGATGAAAAGAAGTACATCAAGCAAGTAAGAGGGCACAAGTCCAGCCACCTTCCCAGGCAGCCTACTTGGTGCTAGGCCCCGTAGTTACCTGTCTCGAGACTGAGCCCAAAGTAGAAGAGCGCCCCGTCTCCCAGGGCACACAGAAGGTAATGGCTGCTCTCAAAGGTCGTCATCAGGATGGAGCGAGGGATAATTTCTGCAGGGAACAGAGGAAGAGAAGGCTGATGTCACTCACGGGTCAGTCAGGTCAGTCCCTGCTGCACCAGCCACCAGCCCCAGGAGAGCCCTACCTCCGCCCAGCATCTCTTTGTGCAGCAGCTCAAAAGAAGGCAGCTTCAGGATGCGGGCGGAGATGTCAGTCCAGAGCCCGATCGCACACAGTGGGGACATGCCATTAGTGTCGCCCAAAGGAGTGATGTCCAGGCAGGCAACTTCATGCTCCATTTCTGTGCAGCTGGCAGGAAGGAGAAATCAGACGACAGTCAGCCCGGAGCCCAAGGACAGACAGTAGAGGCTGAGAGCCTGTGGGCCAGGACGGGAGATGTGCACTCACCTGATCTGCCTGAGCTCCTGGGGTCGGATCTCCAGGTAGTACAGGGCTCGTCCCACAGCCACCACCACCTGGTTGCTGTTACAGGAAGCCACGCTGATGTTCTTCCCATTGGGCTCTTTCCACTCGCTCACCAGGGCTTTGGGCTCCTGACTGACCAGTCTCACAGAGGCAGAGGTGATCTGAGGAGAAAGAATGCTTCTGCTCAGAGCCAGGACACCACCTCACTGTTTACATCTGCCCAAGGGAGTACTGCAGCCCCTGCCACGATGCGCAGCGCAGATCTAAATTACCTCCACAGAGGAGAAGGGCTATGGAGTCAAGATGAGAAAGATGTCTCCTCTAGAAGAAGCATTACCTGGATCAATTGCTGATGTGCCACATTGCCACAGAAGAAAGTCTGCTGGTCATCCACAAATCCTGTGAGCTCCGTCTCTTCTACCTCCTCTCCGTTTAACATAAGAACCCTAACGGGGAAGGGAGACCCTGTTACGTCACGCTCCAACACCCGGCCGAGAGCCTGGCGCAGCCCTAACCCCACCTTACCTGGTCTGGCCAACAAAGGACAGCACCAAGGTATTGTCGGTCTCACGATGACAATCCGACCTCAGGGGCCACAAGCCTGCAACAGAGGCCACGTGCTCACAGCAAGTATTACAAAAGCTGGTGAGTGGAATCCCCCACCCACACCCCAAACCTCAGTCTGCTCACAAGAAGTGTCCCCACTGGGCCCTCTCAGGTCACGAGGTGTATCAGACAGCACCAAACAGCTCACACACCTTTGATTCCCGGCAGGTCAATGCTGGCATGCTCGTGAATCCCAATGCCGTTCCGGATGATCCGCAGAGAACCCTCTTTAAACGCACCTGAGCACGTGACCAGCTGGAAGAAAAGCAGATACTTCCCACTTGCTGCTGGGAAGCACCCCCAGCACTCCTTGCAGTGACGGACTCGGGCCAAGATGGGGTCCCCATCTTCCTTGCTTCTCAGAGGAAGTTCTTTGGCAGGTGACCCTTCCCCATTGCAGGAGAGGAAACCCTTCCTTGTTAACAGGGGTGCCCAAGAAGAAGCCCTCCCACCCATAACCACTCTTCAGTGCAAGACCTCAAAGCCTTCCCTGCCCAGGATAAGACTTTTAAGTCTCCAATAAATTGATTTCAGCCTTTTCCTTCCGTGGACACCCTCCACACACCTTGCAGGCCCAGACATCCCCAGGACAGAGAACTTCAAGGCAGAATCAGCATTACCTGCCCTTGGCCTTGTCTTTCCAGGTCTACTACACACATGTCGACGATGGGACCGAGGTTGGTGAAGGTCTCCATAGCCACTACATAGGAGCCCTGCTCATTGCTGTCCACGTTGAGCTACGAACAAACACAGTCGTCAGTTTCCAACAAGAAAGGTCAAGTGCAAAGCAGAGGGTAGAGAAGGAAAAAAAAGTTTCCACCCATACATATAAACCTCTTGCAAATGGGATGAAAGCAGATGTATGAATCCCATCTGAACACACAGTTAAGCTAGGACAAGGCCCCCACTTACCTTCACAAGCTGGGAATCCCCAAGCCGAGAGCCAACAAACACCACGCCGTTGTCCAGGTAGGTCAAGCACTCTGCAATGGATGTCTGGGAATTGCAAGGAGACAGATGAACCACCTTAGCAGGAAAAGGGCTCTGCCACGCCTCCCAAGCGCTACATCTGAACTGCAGCCCAACAGAAAGACCCTGGACACGGGAGGAATTTCAGGCCTTTGAAGAACCCACAGAGCCCAGACTTCTCCCAGGGATGGTGTGCAAACACCCTGCAAAACCCCATGAAAACGTTGTAAACATTCGAGTGCCCAAATCAGGAATTCCCCAGGCCAAATCCAGCAACTGAAAGTTTGGAGCTGACAGCTGTGGGGAGTGAAACATCACTCCAACCTGGGCTCCAAAGAGACACCGCTCCTGCCATTCGGCTGTCTGCAGAGCCCCGCGACCCTGTGGTGAGAAGCAGCAGGGAGGCCGCGTGGACGTGGCAGAGCCCTACCTCACCGAGCAGTTCCACACGCAGGTCCTTCAAGGTGACCGTGCCGTCCATCTGTTCCTCCTTCTCCAGAAGCAGCATGAAGAGGCGTCCTTCCATGTCCCCCAGCAGGTAACGGGACCCGTTGGGATCCACGCGGTTGTGGCACACGATTGTACTTTGCTACGTGCAAAGAAGGAAGTGTTAGGAAGCCCCTGAAACGGCACCACCTCTGTACACGCTGGAGGGGAAGAACCACATCCACAGCACACCAGCTGCTTGCTGGAACCACAGCCAAATCCCACACCAGGCACTCCTCCTGCATGGAGGGCTGGATTCACCCTGTAATCAACCGTAGCAGCAGACACAGCCAGAAGCTGTGGGCAAGCAGTCCTGCTTTCGGTAACTAGAAAGTGATTCCTAAATAACACTTGTCCCTAACTCGTTCATAGCCCAAGGATGATGCCATCAGAACACCCGAGCCTTTCACAGATGCGTTGCAGTGATGCTGCCTGGGACCCAAAGAGCTCCGAGCCTGCTCCATTTCTGGACAAAAGCCTGCAGACGTTTTGCTTGGTGGGGTAGATGCTGCCTGGCCTCCTGCCTGTGTCTTTGGTTTAAAACCCCTGATCTTGCAGATCTTCACTGGATGCCAGCATTCTACTGGCCTCAAGAGCCAATGTGCCTGCACTCCGACTGCAGGTCAAGGCAGTTTTGCACATCAGCAGTGTGGGAGAGCTGCTCTACTCTCTCCAGTATAACGAACCCTCCGGCACAGAGCCCCAGCAGTGGCCCAGTAGCCTGTAGGCGTTCACGCAACAATTAGTATTTTTTTAACCTACGATTTATAACTCTTTTCCAGCCCATCATTATTTCCTGCTTGAAAGGACCTTTTGATCACAGCTCAGGCCCTCTTTCAGCCCTGAGCAGCACCTCGGCCGTGCCATTTGTGCTTCCTGCACCATTTAAATGTGGGAGCTGGCCCGTCCCTCTGACGGAAACCACAAGCTCAAGTTCCATCACAAACTGTGTGAGTCCTTTTTCCTTTGAACAAGTGCCCCAATCATACATCGGTGGACTCCAGTCTCCAAGGGGCTCATTCATATCTTTCACTGCCTGAACTGAAACCAGGCTCTGGCCTGGACCAGTGCCCAAACCACTCACTGCCTCCTAATTAATCGCTTTCTCTGGGGCCCTAACGGGATTTCAGTTTTACTGCAGCCATTTCCGAGTACTCCACAGAGAGCAGAGCCACATACGACAGTGCAAGCGCACACTGACATCCTTACGAGGCTCACACGTCCCTCAGTCCTCCAAAACTCAGATCAGCCATCGTGCAAAATGCCTACGCTCACCAAAGCCCTGGGAGTAAGTGGCCCTACCAGGCCACACCTGGAGACCAGAGCAGTTTAAATTCCTGACTACAAGTGGCCCAGCAACCCCCCAGCACTCCCAGACATGCCTCAAAGCAGAGGAACTAAAGGAGACAGTTCTAGATGCCGGCAGTTGCTCACCTTGATGATAGGTGGAGCTATAGCCAGGTATTTATCTCCGTTGTGGTAGGTGATGGACTCCTGCCCAATGATGATTGCGCCTCCAAAAGGCTCTGGCACTGTGTGGGGGAGAAGAGAAACGTCTTACCACAGAACCCGTGCAGCACAGACAAGGTGCTCAGCCTCGAGGGAGGACCTTGCACAAGGGACTGACCTGCGATGACCATGGAGGCTTCAGCCTCTACGTTCTCCTGCTTCCAAGGACCTTTGTTGAACTCCTTCTCGCGCAGAGACACCTCGTACGTCTTGACATGCCGACCCTGAGGGTCCTGAAAGAGAAGGCACAAATGACCACGTGCATCCACGACAGCCTTCGTGCACAGCAGCAGAGGCTCCTGAGGCTGAGCTGATGAGTGACCGTGAACTGCCCCATCTCCTGCGGGAACACCACGGCCCAGCGACCAGAGCTGCTGAGCCTTTCCATCCTGCCCACCAGTGGGTCTGAGCGCACGCCCCCTCAGCCACACTTCCCCTAAATTTATCTGTATGTAGCACAACCTTTAGATAAATCCCTGTGCCAAAAGAGACTGGAAATGATTTTTCCATTTTTATACCCACAAGTGATTTTCTGGGCATCGCACTCCTCTGACGCATGGCTCTCCACAGAGCCGGGTACGAGTGGCACTGCACGGCGCTGCCACCGCCTCCAGCTCCAGCAAGGCGCTCAGGAATTCAGCTCCGCTCTAACGGCGCAGGTGCCAGAGCTGCTGAGCGCCCGGCTCAGTGCTCCTCAGCCTGGTTTCCTGAGGCAACAATCTGCTTGCTTGCTGAACAACCCTCCGGCGTCTCTGCCCACCCCGGTGGGCAAGTTCAGCCAAACCTGAGGCGGAACAGAGGCCTCGGAGGCAGAGTCCACGTGGAAATAAAGGGTATAGGAAAGGAGGTCCACACTAAAGGGCGCTTGGGAACCCACGTAGGAACGGGACACACGAGCAGTCAGGGCACAGAGAAGTCTTTGATCGTAACCCACTGGCCTATTTCACGCCTCAAAAGCCGAGACGAGGCTCTCAGCCACGAGGAACCAGGTTTCCTTAGAGACGTTGTTTGCAGAACTGCTTTAAAAGAGCCGTTCATCTTTTTATTTGTTATGCCTTACCGCTTTCCAGACCTAAGTAAAAGTGGGTTTTGCTCCCTGTGGCTGCTGGCCCCGTAAGCAAACACTCACAGGAAAGCCGGGCACCTCCTGGCTCACCCCTCAAAGCCTTGGAGCTCGGCAAACCCTCACCAACAGCACTCGGCAGCCCGAGGTCTGCCTGCGGCGAGAAGCAAAGAGCAGCGCCAGCGGACAGAGAAGGGGAAGTCACGGGGAGAAATAGACCCACAGGGAGGAGAGAGATGGGGGGTTAGCACAACCAGAGCATATCCTGTACGTGTTAAAGCTGAAGTGAGGCTGTTGGAATGGCAGAAGTGTTGTTAATGTGACTTTGGCGTTTCTGGACCTTTTCACTCCACACTACAGAAGTTCTCAAGCTTTTATTTCCCTTTTTTTTTTTTTAATAAACTTGCTCATTTTTGCATCTTCCTCTGGTTTCGTAACTACACGAGAATCACGTCAGACACTCAGTGCTATTCTTCTCGATCCAAATCCTGTGATAATGATTAATAAATTGAGAAGGAATCCAAGAAAGCAGCAGCTTGGAAACGTTCCCCCTCCACACACACACACACACGGTCAGACTCCCAGGAACCAAAGCAAACCCAGCGCTTTACATAAGGCCTCGTGAGTCAGAACTCCCATCTCACTCCTGCTGCAAGGGTAAAATTCATCTATTAGACACGGAAATGGATGATTTACCCTATCTGTACAACACCTATTTATAACTACTGATGAATTGGCTCCCGTTCGTCTGTAACATAAACGTGCCAGATTCCTTGAGATAAGACCCCTTCTGCTAGCTGACTGCAGGATGGCCGAGCTCCTCCTTTAGGATGCTCTTGAGGACCGAGTGGAAACTTGTGCTTCCGTCCAAGCTCTGACACAAGAGTTGAAGAATTTGGCCAAATCACCATCCCTCTCTGCCTGTTTCCCCACCTGACAACGGCAGCACCGATCGAACCCACAGGGGCGCTCAGCGCTTCTCCGAGCTGCACGCCACCACTGCCAGCGTCCCCGTCACCCGTGAGGCAAGTCAAAACCACAAGGAGCACCACCAGCCGCCCCTGCTGCATATTTCTACAGCGAAGACAGGCTCAGAGAGCTTCCCTTCTGACAACAAGCTGCAAAGTGTCACGGGATAAAAATAGGGCTCCACACACGCTCCTCGCTCAGACAAACAAGGACTGCCGCGTGTTCTGGAAGCTTGTTTGGAGGCCAAGGCAGAGCTGAAAGGTGTGCGGATGAGAAGAAAGAGCACAGGGCAGGGGGAGAGCGCTGTCCTGACACAGCGGGTCTGGGCTGCTCTGCTGAGCCCTTACTTACACAGCAACAGGACGATGTCTCCCTGGTCTTTTCTCACTACCTGTCTGGCGGGGTTCAGGAGCACCCACCTCTCTTGAAAATCACAGCAGTGGCTTTTGAAAACAGGGAGAAATCAAATCCTTGCTACCACGTGGTAGCAGCTCCCACAGTGTGAGTTTGTCTCCACGACCACAGCGGAGTTGAACCGAATTCACACGGGATCCTGCGCTGCTGTCGCAGCTCCCAGCCAGGCCCCAGCTAGCGCCGGCTTTGACAAAGCAAAGATAATCCCTCGTCCAGCCAGCACCACAAAGCCTCTTTGGTTCAAAATAGCATTCAGAGAGAGGCCTCCGAGCACAGCCTCTGTGAAAAAACAGAGGTTACGGCCCCTCTTTTCACTGCTGGAGTAGCCTCTCAAATACCACCAAAGACACGTTGCCTTTTTGAAGAGGAAGGGTGAAGTCTCACGGCCGTGTTTGTAAGAAGCAACTGAGCAGGCCCTGATCCACCTGCTCTGCGCTCACTGGAAGGACACGCGTGCTCCTCTCAAGCATTTAGCACAGAAACAGTCCCTCCGGAAGCATCAGCTGCCCAGCTCTCCTGGGGGAGAGCACTTCTTTGCCTCTCCCAGCAATGGAAAAGCACAGCACAGAACACGGGTCTTCCCCGGCTATAAAGTGAGCCTGCAGGAGCCAGAACTGTCTCTTACTCCGCCCCCTCAGCCACAGCACTGCTTTCCGCAGGCTCCAGGACAACACCAATGCTCCAGGCACTTTGGAAAACCTCTGGAGACCTTGGCTCGTGCAGGTCAGCCCAGCAACCTCCAGCACCCTCTGCCCGAGTCACCGATGGAGAACAAGGTACCTGGTAGACGAAGCAGATGGTCGGGGCCTGGCAGCCGTAGAGGAACTTCACGTCGATGACCTGGAGCTCTTCCAGGCGGATGTTAAAAGCCTTCAACTCCTTGTTCTCCCGGTCCAGGGGGATGACCTTGAAGAGGCCATCGTAGAGCCGCAGGCCGATCATGCGGCACTCCGGGTCAATGATGCCGATGATCCCGGTCTCCGAGGGACGACCAATGCGATCCTGAGCAGGAGACCCATGGAGAGGGGAAACAAAGTGACCAGCGTTAGAAAAAGATCCTGCATGGGACTCGGGAACAGCAGAACTGCCTGGCAAGCCAGAGGCAAGTCACGCATCTCCTGAAGCAGCAGGTCCTGTCCACCAGGGAGCCCAGCAGAGCTCCAGCCGCACGTGGCTGCCCCGATCACACCGTTCTGACTCCTGGAACATCTCCAGGGCAATGGGAGACGGGCGCTCCAGAAGCAGAACCCGCAGCTAGCTTTGTAACCCCGGCTCCCCACAAAACGACCTCAGGGTCGCCGGCGGAGGGCAGCGCTCCCCACTGGTGTGAAGTGCTTTGATACCCACGCCCAAAAATCCAGCGCTGTTATCGCCCTCCCGCAGACCCCTCGGCTTTGCTTGGTGGGGGCTGATATCAGCACCTCCATATGTCACCATGGCACAGGAAGATTAAGCATTTTTCCCCCAAACAACCAACACGTCACTGACAGGACGCGTCCACCTACGCTTCCTGCCCGTAACCCCCCGCTCAGCTCTGCTAACAGTCAGCAGAAGCTCGGCACCTGGAAACAGACGGGGGAGATTTTGGCTTGACAGCTGACAGAGATCATTTGGATAACAGACAACAAAAAGCCAAAAAGACATGCGGATCCTCGACCTGCTGGGAAGGCGTGATTTTAACCAGCAAAAAAAGACAGAAGGGAGCACACCTACAGTTATTAAGCTCACTGTACAGCCACAAAGACAAAAGTAACTTCAGCAGTTGTGCTCCTGGTACGCAGCGTGTAGGGACTGGTCACAAAACACCAGAGGAGATGTTTCGGAGAAAAACTTACCTGATGCTGGGTTTTGAGTACTAAACCTCTTTAAAGTTGGAGCATCTCAAATCAACCTTATTATTCCACAAACTGTTCTAAGAACACAATTGGAGCTGTGTCCTCAGTCCCTGAGGCTTGCTCACTGGCTCAGAAAACCTTTAGAAATAACAGCGCCAGCAGGTAAACCCACTTAGGGTCCCCAGTAGGTGAAAAATCCCAAATATCCAGGCAGATGCCCGTCACCTGGATGCACCTCGGCCACTAACAAAGCAAACGTGTCCCCAAGGAAGAGAACGTGCCTCCTCCCAGACCCGAGCAGGAGCTGCAGCGTTGCTCACCTGCACGTTGCCGTGGGCGCGGGTGATGATGTCGATGCTGTCCCCGTTCTGCTTGTACTCCAGGATGCAGGCGTTGTACTTGGCCGTCAGGATAAAGAGCAGATCCTTACTCTCGCCCTGTGTAGGAAGGGCCACGGGGTGCCATCAGGGGGGGTGGCAGGGAGTGACCCCACACCCGGCCAGCAGGCAGCCCCCTCCCGCAGCACCACACGCACCTTGGGGCGGAAGAGCTCCATGACGGCGGTCTTGCCATACATGCCCACCTCCTTGACGGGCCGCAGCCCCTCGGCCGTCACCACATAGATCTCCAGCCGCGTGTTCTTGGCGATCAGCAGGTTCAGGTCCTCCGCCGAGGTGAAGTGCCCTGAGAGGGAGAGAGAACGGGGAGAGGCCGTCAGCCCCCACCGCAGCAGGGGAACACCTCGGGGTGCTCTCATCGAGCGAGCTCACAACCCGGAGGGGCCCAACCCAAGACCCCACCACTGCACCCACCGCCTCTCCCCCAGCCTTTCCCTAGGGAGCCCCCCAGCCACGGGCCCTCCCCAAAATCCTTGCAGCGACGCGAGACCCTGACAGCCACCCACCACCGCCCCGCAGCACCCCAGCCCCCAACGCCCCCCCGCTATGCTCACCCCCAAAAAACCTCAGCCCCCCGCCCCGACAGGGGCACCGCTGCTCCCCGGCACACCCCAAAACACCCCACGGTGCCCCCCAGAGCCTCAAACCAGATCTCCCCCCCGGTGCCCCCGTTCCCTCAAGGAATCCCGAGACTCCCCCGTCCCCTCAGCACCCCCGGCTGCCCCCCACCCCCGGCTCCCCAGAGCCACCCCCCGGTACCGGTAACGCAGCCGTTGACGGCCGTCGGCTTCTGGGCCGTGACCACGTAGTTGTAGGACATGGCGGCGGCGGGGCCCGGCCGGGCAGAGCGCGGCGAGCACCGGGAGCGGGGCCTGGGCCTCGCGCGGCCTCTCCGCCGCCACCGCCGCCCCTTCCGCCCGCCGCCGCCGTGACGTCACAGGAAGGGCCGCTCTGCGCCGCCGGGAGGACCGCCGGGAGCAGACGAGACGGCAGGTGGGGGGCGGCCCCGAACCCCCCCCCCCCCCCCCCCCGGACAGGGAGGGGTCCCCGCCTCTAAGGGGTGCCCCCAGGTCCTCCCCCATCCCGGGAGGGAGGTGCCCCCCGGTCCCCCATCCCCATCCCCAGCTGTAGGGGTCCACCCTCTGGTCCTCCCCATCCCAAGAGGGGTCCCCCTTAGTTGGGGTGCACGTCCTGACCCCATCCCCATCCCAGGAGGGGTCTCCGTGTGTAGGGGTGCCCCCAGATCCTCCCCATCCAGGGAGGGGTCCCCCTTTGTAGGAACGCACCCCCTGGCCCCCATCCCCATCCCAGGAGGGGTCCCCATGGGTAGGGCTGCACCCCATGTTACCCTCCCTCCCATTCCAGGAGGGGTCCCCCTTTGTAAGGGTGCTCCTCCTGGTCCCCGCTTCCAACCCAGGAGGGGTCCCCATGTACAGGGGTGCACCCCCTGTTATCCCCTTCCCATCCCAAGAGATCCCCATGTGCAGGGGTTCGCCCTCTGGCAGCCCCCATCCCGGGAGGGGTCCCCATGTGTGGGGGTGCTCCCCCAGCCCCCCCACATTCCCCCTTCCCCTTCTGCCCAGCCCAGCCCAGCCGGGACACCCCCATCCTGCCGGGGGGGGCTGGACCTTGCCCTCCCTCAGCCCCCGGCAGAGTTTGGACCCAGGCCGAAGGCTGCACGGGAGCCACAGCGTGGAGACAGCTGGCAGAGTCGGGGTGCCCCTCATCCCCCCCAGTGCCACCGGGACCTCCAGGAGCCGCTGCCCCTCCACACCACCATGGAGGTGAGTTGGGGGCAGCACAAAGCCCCTCGCCCCGCTCCCCGTCCCCGTGACACCGCCTCTCCGTGCCCGCAGGCCTCCAAGAAGCTGGTCGACTCGGTGGCCGGCTGCGCCGACGACACGCTGGCCGGGCTGGTGGCCTGCAACCCCGGGCTGCGGCTGCTGCGGGGACACCGCGTGGCCCTGCGCGCTGACCTGGCCGCCCTGCGGGGACGCGTGGCCCTGCTCTCCGGGGGGGGCTCCGGCCACGAGCCCGCTCATGCAGGTGAGTGCCCACAGCCCCAGTGTGGGCTCGGTGCCCCCCTGGGCATCCCTGAGCCCCCCGTCCCTGCTCCTCCGCAGGGTACATCGGGAAGGGCATGCTGAGCGGGGTGGTGGCCGGCGCCGTCTTCACCTCTCCGGCCGTGGGCAGCATCCTGGCGGCCATCCGGGCGGTGACGCAGGCTGGCGCAGGTATGGGGACGCGATGGGGCGCTGGGGAGGTCGGGGGCCGTGCCGTCACCGAGCTGCCCGCCCCTCCCCGCAGTGGGGACCCTCCTGATTGTGAAGAACTACACTGGGGACCGGCTGAACTTCGGGCTGGCGCTGGAGCGGGCACGGGCGGAGGGGGCTGACGTGCAGATGGTGGTGGTGGGGGACGACTGCGCTTTCACCACCCAGAAGAAAGCCGGGCGCCGCGGGCTGTGCGGCACTGTCCTCGTGCACAAGGTCGGTGGGGCCCCCCGGTGCCCCTAAGGGGGACGATGCACGGGGTCCCTCACCCGTTGCTGCCCCCTTTGCAGGTGGCCGGGGCCCTGGCCGAGGCGGGGGCAAGCCTGGATGAGATCGTCAAGAGGGTGTCGGCGGTCGCCAAAGCCATGGGTAGGTGCACGGGACCCTCCCCAGCGGCAGATAAGAGGCACCGGCACGGGGTGGACTTCAGCCCGAGCCGGGCACCCCACGTGCCCATAGCGTGGCTGGGGCATGGTCACGTTCCTGCCTCCCCGTGTGGCTGTCCGCGTGCCCACCGCCTGCCCCCAAATCTGGCACGCATCCCTCCACCTACAGGCACCCTAGGGCTCAGCCTGTCCCCGTGCAGCGTCCCCGGGTCCAAGCCCACCTTCCAGCTGGCTGACGATGAGATGGAGCTGGGGCTGGGTGAGGAGCTGTCCCCTTGCCTCCCCCCTGTGCTGCCGGGCACAGGGGCCACGTGCCCCTCAGCCCCGGGCATCAGCACGGGGTGGTGACGCTGCCCTGTCCCCGCAGGGATCCATGGCGAGGCGGGCGTGCGCAGGATGAAGGTGAGCAGCATCCCCTCGCCCCGCTCCTCTCCCTGTCCCCCTGCCCTGGCCTCATGTTCCCCTGCACCCCCGCCAGGTGATGCCGGCGGACGAGGCGGTGGAGACGATGCTGGCGCACATGACGGACCCTGCCAATGCCTCCCACCTGCCCCTGAGCCGCGGTGAGCCCTCGCGTGGCCTTGGGCACCCCCTGGGTGACTAGGGCGGGGGCCTCACCCTGCTCGCTGCCTCGCAGGTGCTTCTGTGGTGCTGGTGGTGAACAACCTGGGCGGGCTGTCCTGCCTGGAGCTGGGCATCGTGGCCGGCGCTGCCGTGCGTGGGCTGGGTGAGTGTGGGGGCACCCTGGCTTTGCCCTGAGCTCTCTGCTCCCGAGGACCCTTCCTGCAACGCCACCTCACTCGTGGCCGCCCTTATCCTCGCAGAGAGACGAGGAGTCCGCATCGCCCGGGCCCTGGTGGGCTCCTTCATGACGGCGCTGGAGATGGCCGGGGTCTCCCTCACCCTCATGCTGGCAGACGAGGAGCTGCTGGGGCTGATCGGTGAGTGCCTGCGGCTGGGGAGGTGGCAGGGGACACGCGGGGTGGCCCCTCGTTGGCACTCTTGGGCACGTGGGACCGGTGCCCGGCCACCGGCGCTGCTGGATGCGGTGTCGTGGATTGAGGGGCTCCTGAGCTGGCACGTGCCTCCCTCCTCTCCGGCTGCTCTAGATGCCGAGACCACGGCCATGGCTTGGCCCAACCTGGTTGCGGGGCCTGCCGTGAGCCAGAGACCAGAGGTGCCGGCACCAAACGAGGGACCAGAGGCAGCTCAGCAAGCGCCCAGCGCAGGTAAGGGCGGCCGCGGGAAGAAGCTGTCACCTTTCTGTTTCCCTGCCTCCCCTGAGCTCAAGGCCGGGCAGGGGGTGACGTCTCCTCCCTGCAGGGCCTGGTGCAAAGCGGGTGCAGCTGGTCCTGGAGCGCGTGTGCAGCACCCTGCTGGGCCTGCAGGACAAGCTCAACGAGCTGGACCGCGCGGCGGGCGACGGGGACTGCGGCCACACACATGCCCGGGCTGCACGAGGTGCGTGCCGGCCGTCGCCTGGGCCACGGCACCCCCGCTGCCCCTCGGAAGAGCGGGGGCTGCTCCACGACGTCCCTTGGTGGGGAGCGAGGACCCCCGGGCCGCTCTCCCCAGCTGGGGGCAGGGTCCCCCCGTGTTGCTGGGTCCCCACGCCTCCCCTTTTATCCCCTCTGCCCCGCAGCCATCCAGGAGTGGGTGCGCGCCCGGCCCCCGCCGGCAGCCCCAGCCCAGCTCCTCTCGGCCCTGGCCGACCTGCTGCTGGAGAAGATGGGAGGCTCCTCCGGCGTGGTGAGCGCGGGGCGAAAGCGGGGAGCGCGGATCCGTCCCCCCGGCTGCCGCCACGCGCGGTGACGGGTCGGTGTCCCCGCAGCTCTACGGGCTGTTCCTGACGGCGGCCGCCCGGCCCCTGCACAACCGCAGCGACCTCCCGACGTGGGCTGACGCCATGGACGCCGGCATCGAAGCCATGCAGCGGTGAGTGCGGCGGGACCCCCGCGGGACCCCCCGGCCCCTCCGCGGGACCCTGCCAAGCGCTGTGCTCGCCACGCAGGTACGGAGGAGCCGCCCCGGGGGACAGGACGATGGTGAGTGCCGCTGCGAGGGAAGCGCGGCGGGGCCCCGACGCTGCCCACCTGCCGTGGGTGCTGTCGGCGGCCCTGGCGCTCAGCCCCCTGCCCGTGTCTCGCAGCTGGACTCGCTGTGCGCCGCGGCGCAGGCGCTGCACGCCCTGCGCAGCCCCGGAGCCGACCTGCTGACGGTGCTGGGCTCTGCCGTGCAGGTACGGGGACGGGGGGAGACCTAGGATGGGCAGAGCTGGCTAGGAACGGCCGCGTCCTGAGCGCTCCCCGTTTCCCCCGGCAGAGCGTGGAGGCGGCGGCAGAAGCCACCCGGCACATGGAGGCCGGCGCGGGCAGAGCCAGCTACATCAGCTCGGCCCAGCTGCTGCAGCCTGACCCCGGGGCGGTGGCGGCAGCGGCTGTGCTGCGTGCGGTGCTGGAGGGGCTGCGGGGCTGAGGGAGGGCGGCCGGCCTGTGGCTGCCCCCCCCGGCTCCCCAGGGGCTGCGGCGGCGATACGAGACACGGCAGCACACCCCGTGTGCCCCCAATGAATGTTTTGGTTCCCCTAAGTTGGCCCAGAGCGTCTGTCCTCGTGCAGAGAGTGGTGGGTGGTGGGGATTGGGCCCGGGGGGAGGCGGCCGGCCCCTTGGGACCACGTCCCTGTGTCACGGGGGGATCCAGGCAGCCCTGAGCTCAGCCTGAGCGCGACGGCTGGGGAGGAAGGAAGCTGCTGGGCCACCCACGAGCCCTCATCTCTGCCCCGTGGCTGGGTGGGGAAACCATGAGGCTCACATGGCTGCACTCACGGGGTCCGGAGGAGGCTCCGGGAGAGGAGCAAAACAGGAACTTGGGGGCCGGGGCAGAGTCTGCCCTGCACCGCAGGGCTGGGGGAACCATGCGGCGGCCCCAGCACGGGGTGAGCACGGGGACTGGCCTGGGCTGCCAGGACAGCCCAAAGGACACAGGTGCACGAGTGCTGCGGAAGCCAGCGTTTTATTAGGCGTCCCTGAGGGCTGCTGAGCTGGTCCCACCACCACACACGCATCCCCGCGAAGGGTAAGGCACGGTGCGAGAGCTGCCGTCCCCGTGGAGGAGACGGAGCCGGGGCAGCCCACGCTGTGCTGGGTCCCAGCAGCACCAGTCACCGGGTGCTCCTCTGGCAGCTCCCAACCTGACGAGGTGCCCGAGATGGCACCGCAGGGCTCAGCGGCAGCCGATTTGGCACAGATCACGGTCCAGGCGCGAGGGGACAGCTGGACCCCGCAGGAGCTGGCAGGCAGAGGCACGAGGGCGCAGGCAGGAGCACGGCGCTGCAGCTGCTCTCGTCCTGAGGCTGGCAGGAGGCCAGTGCTGGGCCACAAGGGAGGCAAAGAGACGTCCCCACCGCAGCGGCATCTCTGCTGTAAGGCAGCTGACCCCGTTCTCCCCACCAACAGAAGAGCGTTGGGCACAGGCAGCCCGGCGAAGGCAAGGCGGGAAGGCAGTGGGGTCGGAGAGCTCCGGGCTGGCAGCCCCGGGATGGCAGGGACGGATCTCAGAGGCGTCAGCGCTCGGTGCCGAGCAGGGGCTGCAGGGAGACGCGGGTGAGCCAGGAGCCTGCACTCCCCTGCCCAGCCCACCCCGGGGACGGACCCGCTGGGGCCATGGTGGGAGGCAGACCCCCGGCTGGGCTCCTCAAAGCCTCCCTGGGAGCTGAGGTGCAGCACTGCGGGTACCTGGCGCGTGTCCGTGGAGTCGTCCTCGGGGCGCTTCCAGTCCGGCTTGGCCAGGGCGCACAGCACCAGCACGCCGAAGAGGGCGATGAGGAGCCCCAGCGTGTTGGCGAAGACGGCCTCGGGGGGCAGGCGCTTATACGGCACCGTTGCTGTCCCGTTCTTCCTGCGGAGGAGAATCGCAGCACTCGCCTCGCTGTGCCTGCTGCGCATCACCCTGGGGGCTGGCAGGCTGGCTCTGTGCCCCCCGCACAGCTTCACGTGCTACAGCAGGAACAGCCCCGCTACCCCAGCAGCCCCGTGACACCGCTCCCGTGGCCATGACAGTCTCCTGGCCGCTGAGGGTGCTGCTGCAAGGAGCCGGTGGACAAAACAGCACAGGGCTGGAGGTGACATCTGGAGGGTTCAGACCCTTCCTCGGCACGTCCAGCCTTCCCCTCAGCCCACATCACCCTTTATCCACCCTGCAGCAGGGAGCTGTGGCAGTAAACCACGCACCTGGGGCGGGGGGGAAAGTTTTCACTTCCCTTAGTTAAGCCCGTGCTTAGTTTCGGTTGATACCGCTGCAAGCACAGAGATAAAAATACAGCCCAAACTCCCCAGCCTCTCTCCCTGCGGGGGCTTTCCCCGCGGTTGGTCCGGCAGAGCCCCGCTGCAACACTCACAGGCTGAAGAAGAGCTTCTCGTTGATGCCCGACACGCAGGATGCCACGGAGAGCATGAGGATGGTGGAGCCGAAGAAGACGTGGACGGGCTTGTAGAGCGCACGGAGCCAGGGGGGCGAGTAGGGCAGCAGGAAGGCGCTGAAGCCGGCCAGCCACTGCGGGGACAGGAATTGAGAAAGGGAAGTTTGGGGGCGCCGGGACGCGGGGGAACACGCACCCACCTGGCAGGAAAAGAGCAGCACGGTGGCCAGCCCCAGCCAGCTGTGCAGCGAGTACATGTTGGGCGTCTTGGAGGCGTTGTGGAAGCCGAAGACGGCCACCAGCCCCACCACGGCGAGGCCGAAGGCCGTCAGGGCCAGGGCGCCGTGCAGGACCTTCCAGGGGAGCTTGGGGCCGCGCCAGGCGGGGGGCAGGCGGTACACCAGGGCCGCTGGGGAGAGAGAGGGGTCAGGGGGAAGCCGGGGGGTAGGGAGCCGCCCGGCCCCGCGCGCCCCGCTCACCTGCTCCGTACAGCACCACCATGCCCGTCACCATCAGCACCGGGTGCCAGTTGAACATGCGGGCGCTGCCGTCCCAGGCGAAGCCGCCGCGCCAGCGCTGGCACCAGGCGCCCACGAAGGCCACGCAGAGCAGCCCCAGGCCGCCCAGGGAGGCGCAGAAGGGCTGGAAGGGCACGGCCAGCATCGCTGCCGCCGGCTGCCGCCACCGCCTGCCAGGGAAGCGACCCCCGTCAGCCTCCCCGCCCGGCTCCGGGCTGCGCGCAGCCACCCGGGGGAGGAGCCGGGCCCCAGACGGGAACCGCTGCGCCGGGGGCGGCCCGGCCGCCAGCAACACGCCCCCGGGGCTGCCCCCCACAGCATCCACAGCCTCCTCGGCTCCTGCACGCCTCATCCCCGCCCCCCTCACGCACCCGCCGGCCCCCCCCGCTGCCCCTCACCGGCTGCGGATCCCCGGGTCCTCCCCCACCGCCCCCTCGCTCTCGCCCTCTGAGGGCGCCGCCATGTTGGCGGGGGGCGCTCTGGCCGCCCGCCTCGGTGGTGCCCCCGCCGCGGGCCGGCGAGAGGCGGCGAGAACCAGCGAGAGCGGCGGCTAGAGCGGCCCTCCCAGCGCTTCCGCCCCCCTCCTCGCCGCGCCGTCGCCATGGAGACGCAAGATGGCGGCCGCGGGTGAGCGCCGGGCGGCGGGACGGGGGCACCGGCAGCACCGCGGGGCGCCGGGCACCGCCGGGACCGCGCCGAGGGACCCTCGGGGGTGGGCCGGGGACGCTCGGGGGTGGGGGGGCGGCGAGACGGGGGGCGATCCCCAGCCCCGGGTTTCCCCTGTCAGGCAAGGGCCCTCCCTCCCCTCCGCTCCCCCCCGGCCCCTGCCTCACCCGCGTCTCCCTGCCCGTCCCGGGGCCGCTCCTGGGCGGGGAGCGGTGCTGGGTCACGGCGTGCCCCGGCCCGGCCCCGCAGCGTGGCCTGCTCAGGGAGAGGTGTGAGTAAGCTGCCCGCACCCCCAGGGCTCGCACGTCTTCCTCGTCCCTGCCTTTATTTTCCTGGCTGCTTCATGAAATCAAGGGCAGTGGAAGCTTGGAGGGTGGGAGAGAGCAACCAAAGAGAGCACAGCTCGGATCTGTGCCAGGAACCGTCAGGACGTGCTGTGGCTTTCACCCTGCTTTGGGTTTCCTGGCTGAGGAAGGTTGCAGGGTTCAGGAGCTGGGCCCCCCTGTCGTGGGGGGTTGCGTCCAGCCCTACCAAGCCCTACTGTCCAGCCCTCTCTGCTCCCCCCTCAGGTGCCAGCTGTAGGGAGCGGCGATGCTGAGCCCCCGGCGCCACACCATGAGCTGCCTGCACCTCTGGGGGTGCCGGGGCTGAGGGCTCCAGCCCCCAGGGAAGGAAGATGCTCCAGACCAGCAACTACAGCCTGGTGCTGTTCCTGCAGTTTCTGCTGCTGTTCTACGACCTGTTTGTCAACTCCTTCTCGGAGCTGCTCCGCACAGCCCCCGCCGTCCAGCTCGTCCTCTTCATGTGAGCGCTGGGCGGGCAGGGCTGCGGGGCAGGAGGGCCGGGCTCTCCCTGCCACCGGGGTCTGACTGTGCCTCTCCTCTCCCTCAGCATCCAGGACATCGCCATTCTTTTCAACGTCATCATCATCTTCCTCATGTTCTTCAACACCTTCGTCTTCCAGGCCGGGCTGGTCAACCTCCTGTTCCACAAGTTCAAGGGGACCATCCTGCTGTCCGCAGCCTACCTGGCGCTCAGCATTTCCTTCCACGTCTGGGTCATGGTAGGCTGGGGGCTGCCCACTTCTCCCCAGGGCACGCGGGCAGCAGCCTCCATGCCCTGCTGCCTTCTGTCCCTCTCCCAGGAGAGGCGGGACATGGTTTCCCACTGCTGGGGACGTTTTGCTGTGCCCCATCCCTGTTGTCCCCCTGGGGTTCCCCGCCTGCCCCCTGCAGTAGCTTTCGGGCTGGCAGGGAGCTGCCTCATCCCAGCCCCCACCCTCAGCGCCGTGACCTGCTGCAAAATCCTCTTTCCCCAGGGAAAGCGTGGTGGCTCTGGCTGCGTGCTGCCACAGAAGCCCACGCTGGAGTGATCCCTGCTGAGGGCTGTGGCGGCAGCTCCCATTTTACCTGGGATTAATCCCCCGCAAACGCCCGCGCAGGGAGGCTGGGGGCAGCCCACTTCCTGCTGGCATCAAGCCCTGGGGGTCCCTGCTCTGTCCAAGCAGCGTTGTCCCCTTCTCTCCCCTGTTCCCTGTCCCAGCTGCCAGTCCCCAAAACGGGGACTCTGCAGGGCTCGTCCCCACCCCGCTGCCCCGGGGATGTCGGGGTTGGCCCGGGGCCGTCCTGCCCACGCTGTCCGGGCAGGGGATTGATGGGGATTTGCAGGGATCTGAAGTGTGAGGCCAGAATAGGTCCTGGCTCGCTGGCCAAATCCCCTGAGCTGCTTAACCTTTGGGGTGCGGGTGCTCCCGGAGCCAGCAGCATCACATGGGCCCCCGGGGCACAGGTCCAGCCCCCTCCCGCCGGGATCAGCGGCGTGCCCGGCCGCAGGAGCCGGAGGTGCTGCCCCCAAGCCGACACACGGGTTCTTCCTTGTCTTTGTCCGTGTCAGAACCTGCGGTGGAGGGACTCCAGCCGCTTCGTCTGGACCGAGGGCCTGCAGACACTTTTTGTTTTCCAGCGGCTGGGTAAGCGCTCGCGTTGGCTGGGGCAGCGGGAGCAGCCACCTGGGGGGGCTGGGGGCTCCTGGACGGCGTGGGCACCCCTGTCCCTTCTGGCCGTAACCCCAAAGGCCTGCTCTCACCTCCCTCCGTCCCGCAGCGGCCGTGCTCTACTGCTACTTCTACAAGAGGACAGCGGTGCACCTCGGCGACCCCCTCTTCTACCAGGACTCGCTCTGGCTGCGCAAGGAGTTTGCACACTTCCGTGGCTGATGGCACCGCTCCAGCTTGTGGCCCCTCTGCATCTCCTTGCCCCGAGGGATGGATCGAAGAGGTTGGGGGGCTCAGCCAGGCCCCTCAGCTGCAGCCCAGCCGTGCTCCTCAGCCTTCCAGTGCCCAGAGCTGCTGGCGCTGGCACGGCTCACACGGACTGCAGGGGTCGGCAGGATGCTCGTGGCGTGTCCTGGTCTGCCCCTGCGTCACAGCCCCTGGTGGGACTTGGGTGTTTTTGGGAGTAGTAAAGAAATAAATCGGCTGAGTTTTCCAGAGGCTGGCTGTGCGTCCCTGGTGTCTCCTGCCCTTCCTGCCACGGCCAGCGTCCCTGCCTGTGCCCAGAGCTGAGGGGAGAGCAGGAAGCTCACGCAGCCATGGCCTGCTGTGGGGGGGTCACAAAGCGGGCTGGGCCCTCGGGGTGGCCCCGTGTGGGGCTCTGCGGGCAGCTCGGACGGACACACGGACAGCGGAGGCCGCGGCTCGGACGGGCGCAGAGGAGCAGGGAAGGCGGCCCCGGGGCCCGGGCGGCCGCGGGACTCGAACCCACGGCTCGGCGTCGGTCCTCCGGAGCCATAGAGAGGCCGGCCAGAGCGGCGCCGCGCGCCCCGCCGGTTGCCATGGAGACGCAAGATGGCGCCCAGGGGTGAGCGCGGCGGGGCCGGGCCGGGATGGGGGGGGGGGGCAGAGCGGGACCCGGGCCCCCCCCCCCGCTCCCCTCAGGCCGCCAGCGCTCCTCGGCGCCGCTGCAGGTGCTGCTCTTCCTCCACGGCTGGTACAGCGCGACGTACTTCGTGGCGGAGGCCTTCATCTTCGCCTACAAGGGTGAGCCCCCCCCCCCCCAAATCCTCCTCCTCCTCCTCGCCCCTCGGCGGGCAGGGCGCTGAGGCGGCCGTGCCCGCAGCGCTGCTGCTGCCCTACCCCGCCAGCAACCTGCTGCTGGACGCGCTGCTGCTGCTGCTCTACCTGGGCACCGAGGCCACGCGCATCTTCTTCGGTGAGTCGAGGCCTCCAGACACCGTCCCCCCAGCCGCCGCCCCATCCCGGGGGCCGTGGGGGGCCCCCGAGCCGCTGACCGGGCGCCCCGCAGGCTCCAAGGGCAACCTGTGCCGGCGGAAGGTGCCGCTCTCCGTCAGCCTGGCCCTCACCGTGCCGGCGGCCGTGATGGCGGCCTACTACCTGCTGCTGCAGACCTACGCCCTGCGCCTGGAGGCCATCCTCAGCGCCATCCTGCTGCTCTTCTACGCCGCGGAGCTGCTGCTGGGCGTCCTGGCGCTCATCTCCTTCTCCAGGTACCGCGCGGGGCGAGGGCAGCGCCGGGCTGCCGTGGGCTGGCCCCGTGCTAACGCGTCCCCCGTCCTTCGCAGCGTTGACGTGTACTGAGGCCCTGCACCAGAGGACCCGAGGCACAGGTACGCGGGGCAGCCGTGAGCCAGCGGCCCCAGCCCGGCTCCCAGGCCCACGCTGGCACCCGTGGGCGGCCCGAGGAGCGCTCTCCCCGCTGCCCGATCCCCCCCGCTTCGCCCGCAGCATGCGCGAGCGAGCGACGCGCCGGGCAGCGCCTGCCCTGCTGCCACCCGGTCCCCGAGGCTTGTGACACACAGGTCGGTTCAAGGTACGGAGAATTATTTTTTTCTACTGTGTTCTCAGAATCGTTCACTATTTTCCAATAAATATTTATTTTTACCTGGTGCCTGGGCATCTGATGTCCCACGGGGCAGCAGGACGGGCACGGAGCGCTCAGGAGCTTCCAGCACGGCCCCGCCTGTGCTGACCCCTGCCGATGTCACTGCCCAGAGCTCACCCGGAGGGCACAAGGAGCCCCTTGGAAGTGCCAGAGGACAGCGGGGGCACTTGGCACACCGCACCCATCCCCTCAGAGCCCTGACAGAAGCTCCCCACAGCGCCATATAAAAGATTGACAACGTCATCAAGTTTATTACACAATTTCCAACCTATCAGAAAGACAAACAAATCTAGTCACTGCGAGCAGGAGGGGCAGCGCCTCGCCGGGTGGTTAATAGGGGTTTGCTCTGCACTTTTCCCCACTATTTGGAAAGAAACTAAAAATTTGTGTCATTAAGTAAAAAAACAGAACTCTCCCACCAAACGCTCCCCCCAGCACTCACCCGCGAAGCCGGCACCTCGTGGTACTTTACAGAATTATTCTTTTTTTTTTTTTCTTTTCTTTTGTGTGATTTTAGCCTAAAAAGACCTCTGGAGCCGGGTTTCTCCCATCTGGCCGCAATTCAGAGGGCAAGACCACCCGGCTGGCGTCCCCGGGGGCTGGAAGTCGCTCTGGGTCTCCTTAGCTCGCCCCGACCCCCTTGGGCTTCTCCTCCAGCACTCGGCCTGTGCTGGAGGGACCCGCGCGGGGCTGGGGGCTGCTCCCTGGCCTCGAAGCGGCTGCACGCAGCTCTGCGCAGCCCTGCCAGGCATGGAAACCTCCTGGTCTCGTCCCCGCCACCCCCGGCCCGCAACTGTGCCCCGCAGCCGGGGTGCCACCGCCCGTTGGGAAAGGGCGGCGAGTGCAGCCCCTCGCAGGGAACGCTCGGCCCCAAGGCCCGCTGGCTGCAGCCCGCCCTGCCTCCTCCGCTTCCTCTAAAACAAGGAAGGCTCTGAGGGAGAGGCCGGCTCCACGCGGGGCCCCGAGCCAAGAGCTGCTGCTTCGGGAGGTACGCGTGGAGGCAGCGATCCCGCTGGGAAAGCCGGGGCAGGGGAAAGGGGCGACCCCAGCCCAGCTCCCAGCCCAGCACGCTGCCCCGCGCCCCAACGGGAAGGCGAGAGCGGGACCGGGCTGCGCTTCCCCTGCACCTCCTCGGCCAAACACACACCGGGCACGAGCTGCGCGCACCTGGGGGGCATCCGGCCCCGTCCAGCCCCCCCCAAAGGGCTGCGGAGGGGAAAAGGCTCCCCAAGCTCCCTCCGTGGTATAAAAGCACCATTTCTCTTTGGGTCCAAGTAGCCGTGGAGCGGGGCAGGGGGCCCCCAGGCTCCCCGGCTTCCAGCCTGTCCCCAGAAGCAGAGGCAGCCGTGGGTGCGGGCGAGGGCTCAGGCCCCAAGGCCACGAGGTGTCGGAGGGAGTCCGCGGGGCGCGGTGCGGCCCTGCCTCGGTGCCCGGAGAGAGCCGGGGGCGGTGGGGAGGGGGCGGGGGGCGGAGCGGCCTCGGTGGCACAGTCCTGGTCGAGGTGAGGAGATACGAGTCCATTAAAAACCACTTACTGCCGAACTCCTGCGGGGGAGAGAGGAGAAGGGTGCTCAGCTGTGCTCAGCGCCGCTCCAGAGTCCCCGCGCCTCCCCCACGGGCGTCCTCGCCGCCGGCTCACCTGTCTCAGTGGTGCCGGTCCCTGTCTCTGTCCCTGTCCCGATGCCGCTCGTGCTCCCGGTTCCGCTCCTGGAAATAGTCCTCGTGCCGGTCCTCGCTGTGCAGCAGGTCCCGGTGCCGCCGGCTGCTCTCGCGGGACCGGCTGGGAGAGCGCTCCCGAGACCGGTGTCGTTTCCTGGGGAACAGGAGAAAAGTGGGCACCTCCCGCGGGGACGTGGCCGGGTTTCTCCCCGCAGAGGGGACAGAGACCGGGACCCCGAGAGGGTGCCGTGATACCTGGAGGAACTGCTGCTGGCGCCCGTGCTGTAGGACTTGGCTTCGATCCCGTGCAGGCAGTCTTTGAGGGAGGAGAGGAGGACGCGGCACCGCTCGTCGTTGGCGACGCGGGACTGCTTGATGACGGCGATGGCCGTGAGGAGGGTCTCGATGGCGTCGCTGTAGTCGCCTGGGCGGGAGCGGAGCGGGGCTGAGCGATGCAGGCGAGCTGCGGGGTCGGGGCGGGGGAAAGGGGCGCGGGGACACGGTCACCGTTACCTGCGCTGGCGCCCGACACCGCCTTGGAAATGGCGCTGCTGGAGATGGCGCGGTTCCTGTTCATGATCTCCTCGAACTCCACCTCGCTCACGGCGGAGGGCGGCGGGCCCAGCTCCCGGCTGCGCGGAGACACCCGGGGCGGGAGTCGGCACGGCTGCCCCCGTTCGGTACCGAGCGGCCTTCGGCCCCCCGCCCCTCGCCCCCCGCTCACCTGCTGTGGTTGTAGGGGGCCACGGCCTTGCCGTAGGTGTCCGGCGGAGGACCCAGGGCGGCGCTGGGCGGGGGGAAGAAGGCCGGGTTGAGGTGCAGGGCCGGGGGGACGGCCCCCGGGGGCGGCACGGCCAGGTGAGGGGGCAGTCGGGGCGGCGGGGGCATGAGGTGCTGGTAGTGGATGCCGGGCGGCGGCGGGGGGACGCCGAAGCCGGAGGAGAGGGGCGGCGGGGGCGGCATGGGTGGCGGGGGCAGCCCCATGAGGGGCAGGGCGGCGGGGGGGGCGGTTGAAGAAGGGCAGGATGGAGGGGGGCTTCTCCAGGCGGGCGGGCGGCAGCGCGTTCTCCGTCGGCGTGGCGCGGCCGTCCATGGAGTCCATGGAGTCCCGGGAGTGGGCCCGTGGCGGCACACCTGCAAGCGGCACGGGAAACGGCCGTCAGCTGCAGCCCGAGGCCCCGCGCGCCTCGGAGACCTCCTCCTCGTCCTCCTCCTCCTCCTCCCCGCCCGCCCACACAAGGTCTGGTCTTGGAAGAGCCCGAGGTGCCCGGAGACAGATGCAGCCAGCCAAGTGTAGCCTCCGCTTCCACGTGCCTCTGGGAGGGTGCTGCGCTCCCAGCGGGGCGCCGGCCGCCTGCACGGCGTCCCGGGGACGCTCGCTGCCAGCCGAGCGGGTTGCACGCACAGAGGGGAAAAGCCCCAAGGAACAAGGGGAGGCGGCCAAGTCCCGAGTCCCAGAAGCTATCAGACAACCCAGAGCACCTGCGAGCTGCGGACGGGAATGGAATCAAAGCTGGGCGTGGAGGGACACCAGGGGACAGAACGCGAGCGCTGACAGCAGGAGGAAGGAAAACTCGGTGCCCGTGTGCCCTAGAAGAGGCGGGCAGGAACCCTTGCTGCGTCCGAAGAGGCTCTGAGGATGAGCCGGGAGAGGAAAGAGGGGGCAGGAGCCCCGGGGGAGCTGCCGAGACCACCACAAAGCCTCTTGAGGGAGGCCAAAACTCCAGAAGGGGACGCGCTCTGCTCCACCAAGCCGCGAGGGCGGGCGGGGAGGCCGTCTAACGGCGCTGCCGAGCAGCGGTCAGAGCTGAAGGGGGGGCGAAGGGCAGAGCCTCCCCGCTGAGCCTCAGCCAGCGCGTTCAGAAAGAAGGGCATGGAACGGGTCACGGATCTACAATGGCCACAGCTGGCCAAGACCTCCTCGTTCGTGCTCCTGCCAAGTCAGTCCCTCCGGCTCCGCAGAGCCCCCGGCGCGGGGCCGGGTGTCACATCGCTGCGGAGTGAGGCAAGGAGCACCTATTGCCATTGTAGAAAGCCCACGGCCAGGCCCCAGCTGGAATACTGTGTCCAGTGATGGGCACCTTACCTCCGCAGGGATGGACAAATTCTGGAGGAGATCCAGAGAAGAGCTACTAATAGATATGGAGGGTCTTAGCTATGTTGGTAGGCTGAAGAGCTTAAGCCCATTCAGTTTGGAGAAGGAGGAGGAGGAGGCTACGAGGGATCTTCGCAGGGTGTGAGCACCTAAAAGGGGATCATAAAGACTCGAGTCAGGATCTAATCGGACTCGGCAGCAATAGGACATCACCCCCAGAGGCTGCTGGCAGCGTCCCCCCACCCCGAGGGCTCGGCCTGACAGCTCGGCGGGGTCCTGCGGGAGCCTGGAGACCCCCCCACCCGCGGCGCGCCTGCGCCCCACTCACGTTTGCGAGCCTGCGCCTCGAACTGCGATAGGTTCTGCCGGGTGGCCAGCCTCACCTCCACCTTGTCCCCGTTGAGGATTTTGCCGGGCAGGAGCTCCAGCAGCTTGTGGACCGAGTTCTCAGAGGCAACCACCACCTCTGCGTACCTGCGGGGAAGCCCGGTGGTCAGCGGCGAGGAGCTGGCCCCGAGCGCCGCACCCCTGGTAGGAGCAGCACACCCCCGGAGCCCCCGGCCGCCCCCCGCAGCACCCAGCACCGCCACGCGTGCCCGTGGGTTCCCTTTCCAGGTGGGAAAGGAGCCTGCAGTTCACCAGCCTGCGGTTCACCATCCCGTGCCTCCCCGCGCCCGCCGGGGAAAGCTCCGGCTGCTCCCAGGACGTGGCCGCGGGGGCCTGGCTCCTCACCGCGTTTCCTCCGCGCTCCCCCTCGGCTCTCACCCTTTGGACTGGCCGTTGGCCCGGTTCTCCGCAAACTTCAGCTCCACCACGTCGTAGACGCCGACCGAGCGGATGGTCTGGATCAGCTGCTGGTCCGTTGTCCACTGCGGGCGGCAGGGCAGAGGCCGGCGTCAGCTCCCGCGGCCCACCCCGCGTGGATCCGAAGCCTCTCAGGGCCCCGAATTCCGTTCCCGTTCGCACCCTAGGGTCGAGCCCAGCTCCGAACGCCTCGCCGACGGGGACCGAGGCCAACCGGCACCTCCCAGCAGCTCTGTGGCCCTCGGTCTTCCCTGCAGGACCCCCATCGGCGTCTGTGCCCCACGCACTCACCCAGGAGAAGCTGCCCACGTAGACGGCGGCTCTCTTGTTGCGCAGCCCGCTGTAGGTGTACAGGATGGCCGGGGATTTGTTGTTGGGCTTGGGGGACGGCTCCTGGCGGATCTCGGGGGGCGGCTCCGAGCTGCTGGTGCGGCTTTCGGGGGGCTGCGAGCTGGCTGCGAGCACGTCGTCGTACAGGTCCATCTGGTCAGCATTACTGAACTCAGAGTCCTGCCAGGGAGGAGACCGTCAGGGGACGCCCGGGGGTGGGACCACGGCTCGGGAAGGGGTCCGTGGCCACGCACAGGGCTCTGGAGGCCTGCCCTGATGTGCTCACGTCCTCCAGCACCCCCCCAGCAGAAGCCAACTTTCCTCCCCGCCCCGGGGTTTCACACTCCCGCTGCCCCAGGGCCACCTCGGCCAGGGCAGAGGCAGAATTAACGCCCCCCAAGCCCAGACGCTGCCCCGAGAGATGCTGCGGCCACCCCATCGGACGGCGCTCCCCTGGGACCGCTCTTCTCAGATCTGTCCACAGCCAGAGGAAGGCGAATCCCAGCCACACTGCAGCTACAGCGCGCTGCAACCTCCTCGAGGGTGCGTTCGCCTCCAGGGCTTCGTTTTTGCAGCGATAACCCCCCCGGGCCCAGCCACCCCTCTCTGCTACGCCGCCACCCCGCCAAACCGCGCGGCACCCTGGGCTTGCAAAAATATAACAGCCTCGGCGCGTGGAAACCCCCGTGTCTGCGCTTCCTCCCCGCCGGCACGGAAATCCCTGAGCTGCCTCTGCGCCCAGCGAGGAGGGGCAGCGGGCTCGGCCCCGCGGTGCTCGGCGTAACCCCGAGCAGGAAGGGAGGGATGCTCCCCGGAGCGGAGCCATGGGGCTGCGCCTCGCCGGCAGCCTGCGCGGGCTTCGCTTTCCCCCTCCCGATTTCAACCGCAAGCCTTTCGCTTTCCCCGTGCACTTCTGCACTCGGCTGCTGCCCGCGCCCCCCACGTGGGCAAAGCGCTGGCTCACTGCGACCTGTGCGCCCGGGCAGGACTCAGCTTGCTCCTCGCACCAGGAAGAAGCTCAGCTCCCGTCAATACGCATTGGGACGAGTTCAGTGGCGGAAAACCAGATGCCCTCGATGAGCAACGCCTTGCCCGTCGGGCCCATCTGTCCCGGGGTACGGCTTCCTCCTCTCCCCCTCGGGCCTGCTGAACTCCTGTGGGGCCGCGCGCGCAGCCCTGCGCGGGACGAGGCAGCCACCAAGCTGCGAACTCGAGCGTCCTAGATCCGCCTTCCGATTCCCACTCCTGCTCCGTGCTATATTTAATTGGGAGCGTACGGCGAGCGCCGCGCTTACTACGTCTCCTCGTGCCAATGGCTCGCCCGGAGTCAACGCGCACCGAGCGTCATTTCTTGCCCCTCGCTGCCACAGCGCTGCCCCCAGCTCGCGGAGACACGGAATCAAGCCCTCTACCCGCAGACACACTCTTGACAGCCTAAGGCACGTGGTAGCGCTCAGCATCCGGCAACTTCAGCTGCGGAGCTGATAAAAAGCTTGCAGGAATTTCAGCAGGGAGAAGTATTTTCGTACTCATTCTCAAAACAGCCCGGCCGTTCGCTTCGGCTGCCTCCCACGCCGCTGCCCCCCTGGCCAGGCCCAAGGCTGCAAACTTTCTGCCTGAAAGGCGACTTCTGGGGTTCCGGAGGACAAGAGCTGGCTGGGGCAGAAATCCCTCGGCAGCCCTCAGCTGTGCTACGGAGGGGACGCTGCGGCTCGGGAGCTGCTGGGGATCCTCCGGCTCCGCTCCGCTTTGGGTGCTCTCCTTTTTCAGAACCGCTGTGCTCCCAGAAGCCGGCACGCAGCTCGTGGTCCCGGCGCTCGGGGCGCGCTCCGGCAGCCTCTTGCCCTCGCCGCCGCGGGCCAGCCGGCCGTAATCGCTTCCAGCTCCAAGGAGCCACCGTCCGCGGGTGGGATCAAAGCCCTTTTGTGTCCCCTGCCCCAGACCCTCCGGATGAACCTTTCCGTGCTGCTTCCCGCTGCGTGCGGCCAGGCTTGCACCACTCCGCTGCTTCGCTCCCAACGCTCCCCGAGGCTTCACCGAGCCCTGCCGGAGCCGTCCCGGTTCCCGCCGCGTGCCCGAGCCTCGCGGGCGGCACGGGGCCAGATCAGAAACGAGGCCGGTGCTTTCCTTGGGTGCCCAGCCCCTCGGCTCTCCCTGCTGCCCACGTTCCGGGGCTGGGGGGTTCCCTTCGGGAGCCTACCGGGAAGCTCCCGCCGGGCCCCGGGGAACGTTTGGGTGCCGGGGCTGGTGCCCGCTACCTCCCGGTGCCGTGCCCGCCCCCGGTACCCCGGGGAGCCCCTCACCTGGTTGAACTCCTCGTCGGCGTAGATGTCGATCAGGTCCACTCCCTCGGACATAGTTCCCGACGGGGCCGGGACCGGGACCGGGACGAGCAGCAGCAGACCAAGGGGGGGCACTGCGGGGGGGGG
>CM021769.1:29326556-29352104 GCA_011076525.1 Nettapus auritus
GCGGAGCAGCGGCTGGAGGTGCGCGGCGGGCGGCTGCCGGCGGCGCTGTGGGCGCAGCGCGGGCTCATCAAGCTGTACCTGAGCGGCGCGGGGCTGCGGGAGCTGCCGGCCGAGCTGGCGGCGCTGCGGCACCTCCGCACGCTGGCCCTGGACGGCAACGAGCTGATGGAGGTGCCCGAGGCGCTGTGTCGCCTGCCGCGCCTGGCGCACCTCTACCTGGGCCGCAACGGGCTGCAGGGGCTGCCGCCCGCCTTCGCCCGCCTGCAGAGCCTGCGCTGCCTCTGGCTGGAGGGCAACTTCGTGGCACGCTTCCCCCGCGCCCTGCTGCGCCTGCCCGGCCTGCGCAGCCTGCAGCTGGGCGACAACCGCCTGGCGTGCCTGCCTGCCGCGCTGCCCCGCATGGCCGGCCTGCGCGGGCTCTGGCTCTACGGCAACCGCTTCGAGGAGTTTCCCCCGGCGCTGCTGCGCATGGGCCAGCTCCGCGTCCTCGACCTGGACCGCAACCGCATCGCCCGCTTCCCCGACCTGGCCGGCCTGGCCGGCCTGCGCCTGCTGTCCTACGACCACAACCCCGTGCGGCAGCCGCCCCACGTGGCCGACGCCGTGCGCCTGGTGGGCGACGGGGCGCAGGAGTACATGGAGGCGCGGGAGGAGCGCCTGCAGGGCCTCCGCTGCCAGGACCAGAAGGAGGAGGAGGAGGACCAAGGCGCCGAGGGCTCCGCGGCGGCCCCCGGGGACGGCTCCCCGCTGCTGGGGGACGCGGAGGGCAACACCGCGGCCCTGCCGGGCTCCCCCGGGGAGACGTGAGGCGCAGTGCTGCAGCTGGACACCCCTGGGACGTGCTGCAAAGGGATGGGGAGCCTCCGCCGGGCTGCTGAGGACCAGTGTCTCCCACCTAGGGCAGGCAGAACGGGAAGCCTGTGACCTCTGCACAAGGGAAAACAGTCCACAGTTTGCTGGGACTGCAAAGAGTTGCCTACTGGACCCACAGGGCTTGTGGCTTGCATCTGCAAGTCCACCTCAGAGCACCCTGCTAAGCATTGGGCTCGAGCATCAGACAAGGGAAACCTTCCTCTGCCTGTCGGGTGGCCCTGCAGACCCCACTCGCCCACAGGACAGGCAGCCAGGCGTGCCTGAGAAGCCAGTGTCCCAGGAGCACGGCTCTGGGGACTTTCCTACAACGAGGTGCAGGTGCCTCACTGCCCCCATGGGTGCCTTTTGCTCCTGGTTCCACGGGGCAAGACAGGAAGAAGCAATGCTGTTTGCATCTTTGCGTGCAGACCCCGTTGCCCTGAAGAGCGTCAAGGTTTGAGACAAACGCACAAACCTCTTCTGCACCCAGGGATCCCCCACCTGCCGCTTCCAGGCTTGGGAAGATGGAAAGCCTCGCCTGTGCACCCGCTCCCAAGCCTGAGAAGGGGTTTGCCTCTCTGCAGTGGGAAGAGGAGTCCCGTGCCCTGCCCAGAATCAGGCTCTGGAGACAGGGCTGTAGGCTCACCATCCCTCTTCTCCTCCTCGAGCCCCATTTGTACCAAACCCTGGCAATAAAAAGCACAAACCCAGCAGATCTGGTGTGGAAAGGCTTTGAGTTCGGCTCTCGGGGGGCTGCAGCAGGGAAGGGGGAGGTATTTGGGAAGGGTATTTGGGAATTTGAACTCAGCCTGTCAGTGCTGTGCAGCAGGACCAGCTTATTCCTATTTTTAGGGCTGGATGCGGTCCCGTTCCCTCTGCCCACCCCCGTGCCACCTCTGAGGTCTCGGCTCACCGGAGGGCACAGACCGCGCATCCGCTTTTAATCGCGAGGGGTTGGGCTGGGCTTTGCAGCCAAGCCCGCGTGCCCACCACATCCTCTGCCTTCTTCGGGGCTTTTTCCTCCACTTTGCAGCAGGAACCGCGGCTCTTTTCAGTGCCATTAAGAAGCTGCTTTCCCTTGAGCAGGGCAGTGCCACCGCCGCAGGGTGACAGCCGGGGGTGCCGCCAGCCTCTCCCCGCAGCAGGGACTGGATCCACGGACAGGGTGACACCAAAACAGCACGGAAGGCAACGCTTGCAGAGGGGGTCCCTGCCTCTCCAGTGCCTATTCCCACCCCGGATCCCGATTCCCAGCTTGGGTGTGGGTTTTGTGCCTGTCCCGGGCTGGGGCTGGTGTCCGGGACCTGCTGTGGGCGGCAGAAACCCCGCACGTTTCTGCTACGCACGAGCCTTCGGGGCTGCTGGCATCTTCGGGCGGCGTGCGTGCAGTGCATCATCCATACGTCTGCCTCTATATATATCCCTGCCTCCTCGCAGCTCCCCGCGCACAACGCCGCGTGTCCTCGCCGCAGCTGGGAGCGTGCTGCTATTTCCATCTGCTCCTGCTGACTGCGGGCACAAAGGTGCAGGCACCGGGAGCGCTGCGGCGAGGACGGGCTCCACATGACGAGAGCACCGGCACCGAGCGCGTCACCTGCTCTCCTCCTTCAAAAGACCCCGGTCAGGAGGAGAACCAGGCTCCGGCGTCCCCCCAGCACCCCGGCCTCATCCAGCACCGCTGCCCCGAGCACATCGCCCCCCGCCAGCCCCGCGTCTGGAGTTTCCTTTACTTATTCAAGACCAGCGCCCGCTCAATTATTTATCACAGCAACTCGAGCCTTTGTGGTGCTGCTGGCGCCCCGGGCTCGCAGGAAGCCTTTGTACTCCCCGCTATGGGGACAGGCGCCCTGGTGGGATGGCTCTGGGCACGGTGGTGTCGGACCCAGCGGGTACAAAGCCTCCCGGGGACCCCCAGCCCGCTCCCCCCAGCCCAGAGACGAAGCACGCTGGCAGTTCTGACTGTCCTTTATTACTGAGAGCAGGGGCTGCCTCCAGAAAACGAGGGGCCCCGCTCCCCAAAAATAGGATTCTGCAAAGAGGCGCCCCTGCCTCCGCTGGGGCCGTGCCCCCCCTCTGCCCCCGCCTGCTGGGATCACCCAGCGCGCCCCATCCACAGCACGCCCGCTCGCTGGCCGCTCTGGGCTTCATCTTTTTTTTTTTTTTTTTTCTTTCATTTTTTTTTTCTTTTTTTTTTTTTTCATTTTTTTTCTCTATTTTACACACCAGTTGGATGTTACCGTCACATGAAGAAGAGAGATACCTGAACAAGATAACGGCTAAGAGCTCTAGAGTTAAAAATGAACACACAGCCCCGGGGAGCCCACCCTTCCCCGAGGAGCAGGGGGGGCAGGGGGGGACGGGCTCCCCTGCCCACAGACCCCGCTTTTGGGGACTCCGGCACAGCCCGACGCAGTGCCTGGCACTGGGGACCCTGCCACCCCTTGGCTTTGTGCGCGAGCCCAGCTGCAGCCCCTTCCCCAGGTGCGTGAATCTCCTCTGTTATGTTAAAAAAAGAGAAAAATGTGATAAAAATACAAATGTCCCTAAAAGCATTATTATTACTGTAGTAGCAGAATTATGACTTCTCTCCAGATTGTCCGAAATGATCTAACGGGGGTCTCCAGTGGCTTGCCGGACACTTGCTGGCGGCAGGACAGGGACGGTGCCACCGTGTCCCCAGGGCCACCTGTCCCCCAGCAGCGAGTCCCCTGTGGCAGAAGGAGGGCAGGCAGCCGGGCGGGGGGCATGGGGGGACAGCATCCCCTTGATGGCTGCTCCTTGTTTTTTTGGGGAGGTCTGGCGCGGGGTCCCCCATGCGATGAATCGACCCCGGTGGCTGGGGCTCAGCCCGAAGGGATGGCACCGATGCTCGTGGGGGTGTCCCAGATGCGGGGCACCCCAGGGTGCCCGTGCCGGGGACGCTGTGATGCAGGGACGATGCTCGTGACCGTTCACAGCCCGTGGTGCTCTCGGTGGGTGGCACCCCGCTCTCAGGCTGGTCCCCATGGCGGGGCGGTGTCCTTGCACGTGCTGGGTGACACTGTGGTGGCCACAGGAAGACTGGGGTGCAGAGCCCGGCCCCTTCGGTGTCCCCGCGGTGGGCAGGGGGTGGCCGTGCCCTACCTGAGATGGCTGCAGAGGCGGCAGCAGCCCCGCTGCGGGAGGGCTTGGCCAGTGTCCCTGGCATGGGGACACCCCAAGGATACACGCACGTGCTGGCCACGGCATCCCTGGTGGAGCAGGGAGCCCTGGGGAGGGGCAGCGAGCGGCGTCGCCTGCTGGGGACATGTCACAGCCAGCGCTGCTGTCATCCTGCTGCCTCCAACGCCACCGGACCATGGCACATGGAGGACCCCCAATGCGGGGAGCCACCGGAGAGGTGTGGGCACCTTGGGGACCCTGCTGCTGGATGCCAGCCCCCTGCAGCCAACAGCGGGGACAAGGACACCGCTCTGCATGGCGTGGGGACGGTGGCACCCGCTGCATCCTCATGCAGGACCCCCCCCGCTGGGCACTCGTGCGGGCCCCGGGCCACCCCGCAAGGAGACGGCCAGGGTGCAGCACCCCTGGGTGCCACCGCGGGGGGGATGCAGTGGCAGCACGGGGGACGTGCTGGGACGGAGGTAAAGCAGCAAACCCCGCTGGATGTGCCCGCTTTGGCTAACGAACTGTGGCATGGCTTCCGATCCCTTGGGTGCCCCCGGGGCTGGGGGGGTGGGATGGGACAGGGTGTGGGGACGGGGCAGGGTGTGGGGACATCCCTGGGCGGGACGTGGCTCCCGCAGGGGTGACACTGGGAGAGGTTTGACTGGGCTGAAAGGGGGGGAGGCGGGACCCCCCCCCTGCCCCCGCCACCCTCCCAAAATGTGGGATGCCCCTGGGGGGGGGGGGGGACCGGGACAGCAGGGCCCTGGGGATGCTGGCTGGAAGCACTCACACGAGACCTGCCCGGCGCTGGGGATGGGGACGGGGGCACTCCGTCTGTCTGTCCATCCGTCCCCCACCCTCCACCGCAGGGCCACCGCCATCCCGCCCCTGTCCTGCCCCAGGGCCGGCGGGGGGGCTCAGGCTTTCAGCTGGTGCCACTGTGCCACCGCCTGCCGGGGCCGGGCGATCATGTCCTTCCAGTGCTTCACCTCGCCGGGGCCGCTCTTCCAGGACAGGTAGATCTGCGGGGACACGCACCGTCACGCGCCATCCCTCTGTCCGTCCGACCCTCTGGCTGCCCCCCGGGGACACCAGCACCTCTGCCCCTCACCCACGGTGTCGTTCCCCCCCCGTTCGACCGGGTTCGATCGGGTGCTGCCGCGCCAGCGGATAATTGCCTCTCTGCGGCAATAACGGGGATGACTGCGCTCGTTTGTCATCGTTAGCGTAACGAGCCGAGCGCCGTATGGATGCGGCGTCCATCAAACCCGTGTTCTGGGGCCGGACCCACCTTGCCGATGACATCGTTGCGGCTCAGCCTGTCCTTGTCCATGACGGTGATGACGATGGTGGTCTCGCGCAGCCGCTCCGTGGGGATGTCGAAGGAGAAGGACTCATTGAAGACGGGGTTCAGGCACCGCTTCATCACCACCGTCTTCTTCTTCTCCACCCGCTTGTCCTTGTACATCAGCCACACCTTCACGTAGGGGTCTGCCGGGGGGGACAGCGTGGTGCTCAGCCCCAGGGCTAGGTGTGGGGACAGGGCCCTGCCCCCCGGGTGGGTGTTGGGGGGCGATGCCTGGGGTGCCCGTACCTGACGTGCCCCCGATGTCCATGGCTTTGAGGTTCCGCGCTTTGATGATGTTCACCACGATGGAGTTGGCGGAGGGGTTGTAGCACAGTGACAGCAGCAGCTCCCCGCGGCTTCCCTGGGGGGCCACAGAGGCCGTTAGGGCCCCCCCACCCCAAGATGTGCTCCCCAAAGGCGCCCGCTCCTCGCTGCGGTGTGCCCAGCCTGGCCACAGCCCCTCCAGGTGCCCAAACCCCTCCGTGTCCCACCACGGGACCAGGTCGGTGGGCTGGGGGCACCCAGAGCCACCCCAAAGGTGGAGAAGAAGGGGACCTGCTTGCTGGGGGGACATTTCTGGGGTCATTGCCAGTGGGACATTTCAGGACCGTCCCAAGTGGGACTTTTTTGGGGCCATCCCCAGTGGGATGCTTTTGGGGCCACCCCCTGCGGGATGTTTTCTGCTCCTGTTAGAGGCAGGAGAAAAAGAAAACTTTAATTTTAGATCTCCCTGAAATATCTCAGCCTGACCCCAAATGAGACGCTTGGTTTGGGCTACTTAATGCCTTTCTGTAACTGCTAGATGGGGACAACAGGGCACGAGCAGCCCCGTGTGGACACCCCGCAGGAGCACCCGAGCCAGCATGCGCCCCCAGGGTGGCCCCAAGACTTGGCCCCTTTGGGACACTGCGGGGACAGGGGCAGCCCCCCCGAGGACTGTCCCCACGGGCCTTACGCTGCCGTCGCTGCACGGCTTCAGGTCCTTCCAGAAGGTCTGCATCTGGGTGAGGTCCACCTTGTTGAGGGGGATGGACACCTCCCCGATGGGGTCGTTGCGGCTGAAGCGGTCGTAGTCCAGGACCTGGAGGTACAGCACCCGCTGCACCACCTTCTCGTAGGGGAACCCTGTGGCGGAGAGACGGAGGCGATGAGGAGGCAGCCCAAAAGCTGGGAGAGGTTGGCACCGACAGTAGCTGGTGGCCCCTCTTGTCACCGGCAGCCACCGGAGAGCCTACCCAGGTCGTGGGACAAGGCAGCTCCCCCTCTGCCATCCCAGTCCCTCCCAGCCCTTACCTTCGAAGAGGAAGGTCTCGTTCCAGTGCGGGTTCAGGTTCTTCCGCTTCACCTTGGTCTCCAGCTTGTGCTTCTTGTCAGGGAGCAGGTAGATCTTGACGAAGGGGTCGCTGGTGCCGCTGAAGTCTTTGGCCGGCAGCTCCTGGGCCTTCATGATCTTGACGGTCAGGGTGGACTCCTGGAAGTTGTAGCCGACGCTGAACTGGATGCGGCCCAGGTTCTCCCGGCTGGAGCCATCGTGGCCCTCATCGTCCTCGGAGCCTGGTGAGAGCTGCGGCAGGGGAAGAAGGGGTTGTGAGTGGCGGACGTCTTGCTCGTGGCTGTTTCGGCCTTGCTGTGCCGGGCTGGAGCCACAACCACTGCAGGGCCCTGAGCGCCGGCGTCTCTGGCTCTGCATCGGGAGCTGTCAGCGGGCATCAGCCTCTCCCGTCTCACCCACAACCATCCCCTCGGATGACTCCTGCCTCCGCTCCGCGGGGACGGGGAGCACCAATTAGCCAAATCCCTCCTGACAGCCCGTCCGTCACGGCCCCGGCACCGCTCCCCGTGACGGGGACTCAGCAGCGCAGGCTGGGACTGCCGCAGGGGGTGCGAGGGGATGCCCAGATGGGCGCAGGCGAGGGACAGAGGCCGGCGCCCCTGCCCACCCGGGGCACCCACCATGAGCATCTCGCTGGTCAGGGAGTTCACGAGGTCGGAGACAGAGGAGCGCGGCTCCGTCTTGCGGTCGGACTCGTCGTTCTGTGTCTGCCCGGGCACGGGTGCGGTGTTCACCGCCTTGCCGCCGGCTGGCAACCTGGGGAAAGAGAAGCAGCACCCTAGAGCGGGGCCGGGGGGACCCCAAGGAGATGCCCGCAGCCTGGGGTGCCCTGGTGGGCTGGATCCAGGCAGAGCCGGGCTGCGGAGATGCCGGCCACCCACAGCAGCCTGTGGGCATCCCTGGTGGTGCCAGCCCGGTGCCAGAGTGCAGGTCAGTCCCTCACGGCCAGCTCACCGGGCACACCGTCAGCCCGACAAGGCAAGCCACCACCCCCGGCCACCTCCTGGCCCCAGGGGTCCTCTCCAGCACTCCCGGCTCCTGGCTGTGTGGCCGAGCCCTGGTGCTTTGTGCTGCAGCTCAGTGCCTGGCTGATAACCATCCCCTCTTGGGTCACCGCTGACCCAGGGCCACCTTCCCTGGTGTCCTGCAGCCAGAACACCCACCCCGTCTGTCCCGGGGTCTCGGGCACCTGTCCTGGCGGCTGCAGGGACGCTGGGCATGGAGCCGGGGGGAGCTGCGGACGGACAGAGCAGCAATGGAGGCGGGTGGGCACACACCGGGACCACGCTGCTGTGAGGCACAGGGACAACAGGGGACACAGGGGACACCTGAAGAAGGAGGGGACTTGCACCCTGGCTGTGGGGATGGCACAACTCCTACACAAGCCAAGGCATGGGGACAAACTAACAGACGGACAACAGGCGCAGCACCAGGACGCACGGACCTCAGCAGCGCTGACCCCGGGGTGGCAAAGCCACGCATGCACACAGGACGCCCACCGACACGGCAAGCACACGCAGGCACGTGCCAATGGAGACGCCGGAGACCTGGGAGCAGTGGGGATGGAGGCGGCGCTGGGGAGGGGGGCTGTGGGCAGCCCCCTCACACAGGTGTGACGGCGCATGGGGAGGATGAAGAAACTGAGAGAGCTGGAGAGGCAAAGTCAGGTTAGAAACAGAGTGAAGGCGGAGGAGAGACAGCGGCGGCGGGGCCGGGCAGGTGTGGTGTCGCTGGAGCTGCCTGGGCCGCGATGTGTGCCAGCGGCGGTCGTGGGCCAGCAAGAGAAAGGGAGGAAGAGCAAGAGAGGAGGAGGAGCAGCGTCTTCCACCACGGGATGGCTGGCCTGGAGGGAGGGAAGGGGAGAAGAGAGGAGCAAGGTGGACAGAGAGCTTGGCCAGAGGAACAGGAGACGAACCAAGGCGCTTGGCTGGAGCCGCTGGGGATGGGCTAGAAGGAAGAAGCCAAGAGATGGGGACGGAGGAAACATTTTGAGGTGGAGGAGTGCTGGTGGGGAGCTGTCCCCTCCGCCGGCTGAGCCCCAGGGGGCCGAGGGGGCAGGGGAAGGAGATGGAGGCATGACGGCCATGCTCGCACTGTGATGGTGGGGCCGGGGCTGCGAGCAGCTGCGCGGCGCTGGGTAGGGGGGGAAGTGCTAAAACATGGAGCGAAACCGAGCCGAGCAGGGTAAAAATAGCCGGTGGGCGAGAACGGTGCCGGTTCATTAACACGCCGATCACGCGGGGAGGCAGCACCCGCCTGCTTCGCGCCTCCCCAAAGACAGCATCGACACTGCCCAGGGCTGCTCTGCTCCTTGCCGCTTGGGTCCAGCTGGGCTCTGCCACCAGCGCCAGCCACAGGAGCTTTGGGCAGCCCCCAGCAAGGAGCCTGGTGGCCAAGCTGCCCCCACGTCCCAGGGAATGCTGCCCAACCCTGGGCACCAGTGGCGGATGAGAAGCACGTTGGGATGCGAAGCGTCTCAGCTGCCAACGCTTTATGGGGTCCCCGCAAGCCTGGCCGCGCTGTGCCCGCTCCCTGCCCGCCCCCGTTCTCCTGGCACGGCGTCTCTGCCCTGCTCGGTGCCACGGCCGCCCCAAGCCCCCCCGGCATGCAGACAGCACGATGCTGGAGGCGATGAGGATGGGGATGGACGGAGGGAAGGCGGGGAGGGAAGGAGGGGGAGGAAGGGGTCGGGGTCTGCTCGGCGTCGCCGCTCCAGTGGCAGGACCGCGGGGGCCGGCGAGGAGAGCTGCCAGCGTCTGCAGACGTCGCCGTGCCCGCTGCCTGGCCGCTCCAACCTGGGCGCTCCGCGAGGCCGGCCTCCTCCTCCTCCTCCACCCTGGGTGAGGCCCTGGTCTCCTCCTGCTGCGGGACTGCCCTCTTCCTTACTCATACCTCTTGTCCCCCTGAGCGTTCGGCTGGTTCGGCTGCGTCCCAGCGGGTTGCAGGTCGGGGATATTGGCAAAGTCATCTTGCTCTGAGAGTCCCAAAACCAGGGATAACACCACCATCCGGCCTTCCCTGCCCAGGCGGCCCCGCACGCGGGGAGGAAGCAGAACGGGAGAGAGAGAAAGAGAGAGGAGAACAGAGCGTCAGGCGGAGGACCCGCTGCAGCGGCGGCCCCGCGGGCAGGGACAGCCGGGGACGGCAGCGTGGGGAGCACTCCACCACCGGCCCCTGCGGAGGAAACGGCGTCTGGGATGGGCGAGGGCTGTGGGGAGAAAGGCGCCGGCTCCTGCCCAACTCGCTCCTGGCACCATGGCCACCCCTGTCCTCGGCCTGTGCTGCTGGCACAGCATCCTGGGGCCCAAAACTGCGCCCGCACTGTGGTGCCGGGAGCCGGGCAGGAGGGTGAACAGAGCAAGGAGCAGAAGCAGCGTTAATGGCTCCGCAGCACGGCGGAGGTCAACAGCAGCGGCTCTGTAGTGGGGAAGCGCCGCACGCTCGGCACGGCCCTGCTCTGCGGGGCCCCCCCGGCAATTAGGGCTGGAACCGGCGACAAGGCTGGGTAAACAGAGAGGAACACGACCCTGGGGATGGCTAATGAGCCTCATCTATAAATCAGGAAGCCGGCAAATGGAGCCGGCGAGGAGGCTGCCGGTGGGAGCAAACAGGCTGCGCAGCGCGGCGGAGAGGGGCCGCGGGGCTGCCGGAGGTGTCCCCACCAGCGGTGAGAAGGGGGCAAATGAAGGGGGGGCACAGCTGGGAGGGACCCCCAGGGCGTCGGGGGCTGGCGGAGGCACCGCGGGGAGGACAGAGGAGGAAGGAGGGGACGGAGCGTGCTGAGCAGCGGCGATGTCATGTGCCGAGATATGGGGACAGCGCGGGGCGCAGATTAGTCCTCGCCGCTGGAGGCTGAAAAGCCAGCGTGATAGGGGAGCTGCGTTTGAGGCAGATTAAAGATCACACGCCTCCGGCGGCTCCTGCCCTGCCGCCTGTGCAGATCACAGCCCAGGCGGAAGGCAGGCGGGCAGGCGGCGATATCGGGGCCACACAGCTGGTTGCCTTGCACGGGGGCTGCCCCCCCAGTGTCACCCCCATCGCCCCGGGGACAAAGCCGGAGCATCCCTGCATCTCTGCGCTCCCTGTGGTGCTGCGGGTGGCAAAGCCAGGGTGGAAGACGAGCCAGGCGAGTTTGGGACCCCCTTCCCCAGCCCCCCGCGCTGGGGACAGAGTCCCAGCCCCCAGGGAGGCAGCGATGAGACAGGGGGGACCCTGTGCTCGCCGCCAGCCGCGCGCAGCGTTTACCCGAGCCTGGAGGCACCGCCGGGGAGAGAAAAGGACCGAGAGCGAACTTACAGGAAGGACTTCATGTCCAAGCCGCGGTTGCGGATTTGCCCCACCACGTGGTCCCAGCTGCCGGGGTTGGAGCGGCTCCGGCCACCAGCTGTCCGATGCTTGGAGCCGGCGGCGATGCCCTGGCGCCCCTGGCCGCCGCGGGAGCCCCGGGGGTTGCCGGCACCAGAGGAGCCGCTGTGGGCCTGGAGGTGGCCCAGGCTCTGGCTGGTGGTGGGCTGGCTGTGGTTGCCTCGCTGGTGCTGGCTGAGGGGCTGCTGCAGACTTTGCTGGCGCATGAGCGTGCGGGGCCTCTGGCATTTGGGGTCGCCTGCTGAGGTGGGGATATACTCAAGGGTAGTGGCTGTGGACAAGGTGGAGTCCTCGAAACTTAGGGAGAGGAAGGGCAGAGGAGAGGAGAGAAAGGAGAAGAAGGTGAAGGGGCAAAATTGGAGGAAGGAAAAGAAGAGAGTTAGAGAGAAGATGCCCCAGCGCAGGGAGCGCTCCGGCAGGGGCCAGCGGCTGCAGCGAGCGGTTCCTCTGCCTCCCGGTCGCGGCACGGCCTCCCCGACAGCGCCGGGCTCCCGCGCTGCCGCCATCTCGCCGGCCGCCCCGCTGCTGCCTCCCGGGCGCCGGCAGCGAGGGGCTCGGTGCCCTCCTGCTGCCGCGGCGCCTTCCCAGCGTGCCGGCCGACCGACTTCGTCTGCGAGCTAATTAGGCTGCTGCGTGAAGGCGAATCCCTCGGTGCCCGCTTGGCGCCCGCTCACGTGCTGCCAGCCAGCCAGCCCCGTCCCCGTCCCTCCCAGCCCAGCACCCAGCCCGTGCCGCGGGGTCTCACAGCCTCGCCGTCCCCAAAAGCACCGTGCCAGCTGTGGTCCCTGCGGTGATGGGGACTGAGCCCCAGGACAGCGAGCCGGGTGTCCCCGGGGCCAAGCCAGGCAGCAGGGGGGCAGTGGGGACACAGCACCGGGGAACACAGATGGGCTTTGCCCCGCCAGTGAGGGGGGACAAGCAGGCGAGCAGCGGGGATGCCCATCACTGCCCACACAGCCAGCCCTGTGCCGGGGCTGCAGGCACACGGGGCGCAGCCAGCGCAGACCCGGGAAGGAATGCGATGCCCATGGAGCCTGCGGAGCTCGTGGCTTGTACCAGCGGTGGGACAGGGACGGGGACAAAATGCGAGGCCAGGTGTGTGCCTGGCCGCACCGCAGGCGTGCAGAATGGCACCAGGGAGACGCAGCGCTGACAGCGGGATTTTGCAGCAGCCGCCCAGCCCACCAGAACAAGGGGTGTGCAGCCCAGCCAGCCTGGCAAAAGCCCTCTGGGGGTCCTTGGTGCGCGGGGAGCCCCCCGGCACAGGAGAGTCGCCTTCAGCAGCAGCCCCCCCACCACAACCCCGGTCCCTGCGCTGCCCTGGGGCTGGCCGGGCGATGGCTGCAACTGTGGGGCGAAGCTGTGCCATCGTGCATCGCAGCGGTGGGGAAACAGAGGGGGAGAATAAATTAAAAAAAAAAAAAAAAAAAAAAGAGGTGAAGATAGAAGTGAGAGGTGAGAGAAAGAGAGAGAGAGGGAGGGGAGTGGAGAGCTGGGACGGATCCAGCCCCATGGCCGGGGCCTGGAGGCACGCGGGGTGTTGAGCCTCCCCCGCGCCAGCCGCCGACCTCCTTTCGGTTTCCTATCAAATCCTAATTTAGTTCAATTTACAACCTCTCCGTCACAGGAAACTAAATCTGGCTCTGCTCGGCCCCGAGCCAGCTGGAGGTGCGGGCTCTGCCAGCACCATGCCACGCGGGAGCCGGCTGGGGACGGGGCACTGCAACCCCCTTAGGCCCCCCAAAACCGACGCCCTGTCCCCAGCCTGGGATCCCCTGGGGCCACCGAGTGGCCGTAGGATGGTGGCACTGGGATGGCACAGCAGCCTGCTGCTGGCACGGATCACACCAAGGATGCCCAGTACGAAAGAACCCCCCCAGAACACCTGAAACGCAGCAAAACATGTCCACGAGCAGGCTCTGCAAAAAAGAGGCTGAAAAAGCCTGCAGGCATCACAGCCGTCCCCTTAACCCTGCCCCTGCCAGGCTGTGCAAGCGGAGCCCGTGGCGGCAGCTGTCTGTCCGTCCATCCGTCTGTCTGCCTGGCTGCTGGCCACCCGCAGCCCCTGCCTGACTCCCTGCCATGGTGGTGCCGAGCCGCACAGCAGCTGGGCGCTGCCTTTCCTCAGCACGTCCCGCAGACCCCGGGGGTCTCCCCTCTCCGCTGGCACCGGGCAGGGAGATGTCCCGTGCTGGACCACCTCCTTGCGCCCTCCTTCCCCTCTCGCCTCCCGGTGCGTCCCAGCACTGCCCGGTGCTAGGCTCAGCGCCCGAGCGAGCAGGAGTCCTACGCCGAGGCCGTTTTTTCCCCTAGCTCTGGTAACGCTCGAGCTTTGCCCAAATCTGCCCCAGCACCAGAGCTGCAGGAGAGGTGCCGGTGCCAGGTCCCGCAGCGGCACCACGGGTAGGAGCAGTGCCATGTGGGGACGGGGCCGGTGCCGCTGCGCATCCCCACGCTGTCCCTGTGCTGTGGGGACACGGCTCTTGCCCCAGGGGTGTCACCGAGCTGCTGCCCCCAGCCCGGGCACCCATCCGGGGGGGCTGTGCCGGAGCGTGCGTGCTCACTCACTTGGACAGGCTGAGCTTCCCTGCGGCCAAGTGGCTCTGCACCGTGTGCCAGCGGCCCCTCGCCGCCTTCCCCATGCTGGGCTCGCTGTGGGCAGAGATGCTGCTCCTCATGCCGTCCTCGCCGCCGCGCTGCTTCTCCCCGGGGCGGCCGTCGCGCTCCCCCGCCAACCCCGCGGTGGCCGACGCTGTCAGCTTAGCCCCTGATAACAGAGAGCCACTGGGCCGGGCCGGCGGTCGGACCCCCCCAGACAGACATGAAGAGGGGCCGGACGGACAGACGGACATGTGCGGGAGCCGTTTTGTACGGGGAATAGAGGGGTGGGGGGGACGAGGAGGGGGGAGAGAGAGCCAGAGGTGGACAGACAGACAAGAGACGGACAGACAGAGAGAGAGAGAGAGAGACATCAGCACTGCAAAAAAAAGAAAAGGGAGGCCCCTGGCCGGAGGGTGCGCGGGGGGGCTGGTGGAAGTGGCAGAACCAAAAAAGTCCAAAATGAAGGGGGGAGGAGGCGGAGGGGCCCCAGGTCCTGTCCCGAACGCGCAACCCCAACCCGTGCTGCCGGGGGTCCGGGGCACCGGGGAGCGGGTGGGGGGGGGTTGCTCGTCTCCATGGGGCTGCCCATGGGGGGCCGGGGGAGGAGGAGGAGGAGGAGGAGGAAGGCGCGTGGGTGCTGCCCATGTACTCACTAGACGCGAGCAAGCCCGGTAAGGAGAAACTCACTTGAGGGAAAGGCGCGGGTCACCGTACGGGGCGTAAGGTGAAATGTTTAGTATAAACTCCTTGGGAGGGTACGAGCTCCATTTCTGCTGCACTGTGTTGTCATTGTTATTCCAAAAGTCTCTGTCTAGATCGCTACAGCAGCCGGAGACGAGGGGAGAAAGAAGAGGGAAATACAAGAGAGAGAAGCTGAATTCCTGCCGGGGGGAGCGCAGCCCCCCGCCCCCGGCCAGCAGCTGTGGCCGAGCCCTGCGGAGAGAAACGGACAGACGGACAGGCAGGCGGGCGGACGGACGGACGAAGCGGGGCAGAGCTGCGGAGAGACAGGCTGGGAAGGAGAGAAGGACGCAGAGGGGTTAGAGAGCTGCCGGCGCTGCCACCCCGCACGCAGGCTGGGGCAGGGGGCCGCATCCTGGCGTCCTTGGCAGCCGGGTCCAGAGGCCGACGCTGTGCCTTGAGGGGGGTGGGAGACGAGCGGCGGTGACGGGAGGGGGCTGCACCCCGATGCTGGGACCCCCCCATCCCCTCCCTTTTGCCAGTGTGGGGAGATGGGAGCGGATCCCGTGCCTCCTGCTGCCACCGCCACTGAGCCATGGGTGTCAAAGGCAGTGCTCTGCCCTTGCGCGGATCCCAAAATGCTGCCGGCTGCACAGGCAGCGCCGTGCGGGATGTGACCCCATCCCAGATTGGGATCTCTGGTTTCTGCACCCCACCGAGGCCAGGGTTTGCAGCAGCCCTGGTTGGGACCGTGGCAGTTTTCTGCCCAGGGTGAGGTGTGCTCCATCCCCATGGCGCTGCACGGTGCCAGGGGGTGCAGGAGTGGAGCCGGGGGCCCCTGGCTGCCAGCCCCCATATGCACCCCAGTTCTTGTCCCTGACACACCCCTGGTTGTCCCCGCTCTGCAGGGCACTCCATCCGTGGGGCAGGGCTCAGCATGCCCAGCCCGGGGACACCCCTGGGGACACCACAGCAAAGGCAAGCTGGCAGGGGCACCCCAGGGTGCTGGAGAGAGGCGCAAGCCCCCCGGTGTCCCTGAGACCCTCTCCTGCAGGGGCTAGGCGATGTGTGAACACCTCCGCCCTGACCGAGGGACCGATAACTCCCCATGGGTGACCGCAGGAGTGGGGGATGCTTTGGCACGACAGGGGGACCACCCACCGCCCAGTGTCCCCAACCTAAAATCAAACCCGCAGGAGAAAGCTGGGCATCTGCTGATGCCCTGTTGAGCAGAGGGGACAGGGGTCAGCCACCTCTGTCCCCAAGTAGGGTCCTTCTGCGGCTGGGAGGGACGGGGCACCTCGATCCCGGTGTCCCCGCACAGGTGACGGCGGCAGGGCGCTGTGTGGGCTGTGGCTGTGCCGGGACCCCCACTGGCACCGCAGCCCCTGCCCCTCTCCCCCCGCCCTGGCACCTACTTGATGGTTTTCTTCTCGCTGCGGCCTCGGCTGGAGTCTGGGGTCCCCACTGTCTCCAGGGACGTCTTGTAACGCTTTCCCTGTGGGGACAACAGAGGGTCAGGGGCAGCATGGAGCCCCCACCATGACGGGAGGGCTGTGCCTCGTGCCCTCCATTGCTTTGGCACCAAATTTCACCCTCGCCTTCATGGCCTCCTGTGGGTGCCACCTGCCCAGCGGCTGGCTCCGTCCCCATGCTGGGCACCGTCCCCAGGACGGAGCAGCAGCTGCACCCTGCACCCCGCCACAGGGCAGGAGCGTATAATTCTAGGCTTAATTGAAGTTGGATTAATTGAGTTCACCTTCCCAGCAAACGGGAAGCGGTGCCATATGCTAACAAAGCCGCGCTCGCTCCTAACTGGGGCTTGTAATCAGGGCACTGTGCTGTGATTTCCTACGGTGGGTTCGGCGTGCCGCTCTCTTCCAGGGCGGACAAGAGCGCAATTAATGCTGATTAGTGAACGATTAGGAGCGGCGCTGCAGGTGCCCGGAGACTGCAGCAGGATAGAAGAAGGGTTAGGGGCACAGACCAGCCCCACCACAGCACCCCGGGGCCTGTCCGCGGCATGGTGCCCATGGGCACACCGCTGCCACCATCCCCCAGGGTCTGCCAGCACAGCGCTGGCGGCTCAGCCGGCTTGGCCATGGCTCCCACATGCCACCGAGGGTTGGGGACACGGCTTCCAGCTCCCAGCCTGGATGTATTCCCGGCCCATTTCGACTTCTTTGCTCCTCTGCCAGCTTTGCCCTTCTCCTCCTACGTTTGGCACACGGGCACGCTCGCAGGAGCCGCCGCCTTGCTTTGCAGGCAGCTTTGGGTCCCCCTCCCCGCCATGCCGCCGGGGCTCTGGCCGGGGGGGTTCTCCCATGCAGAGAGCCTCAAGAGAGAAACCGCTGCCTTCGGAGCACTTGACCCAGATTTGGATCTCGTGGCAAAGGAAATGCAGTCAGGGCCGGGCAGGGCGGCGAGGGGGCTCAGCGACGCCGGGCACCCTGGGGTGCAGGAGGTGCTGGGGAGCACAGCCCACGGAGGGGACGGGGACAGGGACAGGCTGGCTGCCTTCCTGCTGGGCTTTAGCAGGAAAGAGCACGCTGAGCAGGACAGGGGCCAGATCGTTGCAGCTTGTCACAAGCGTGTATCTATACGTATTTGGAAACTTCCCTCCACGCCGCACAAACAGTTTCACCCAAACATTTAATTATCGCCTTTCCTAAAGAGCAAAATAAAAGCTGCAGCCGGCATCGCCGCAAACTGTGCTCGGCAATGGGCTCTGCCTGCAGGCAGCCCCGCACCCCCCGGCCCCCCGTGGGGCACGGCCACCCTGCTGTCCCCCCCTGTGAGCACCCAGCCCCGGGGCCACTTACCAGTCTGCGCTGGCACCACTGGCAGATGCCACACAGGACGATGGTGACGCTAAGGCTGACGGTGATGATGGCTGAGACGAGGATGACATCGCGGGAGGGGGCCCCTGTGGGGGAGCAGAGAAGAGCTGAGGTGGGGGACGGGGGAGGGACGGCCCTTCTGGGGACCCACGGCTGCCCTATGGCACCCACAGCCACCCCAGGGCACCCCGCTCTGTGCCCTGCATTGCAGCCCGAGAGCCCCCCACATGCACCCCTCTGGTCAAACCGCCGGGGGCCATGGCACAGGGAGCCCCCCAGCACTAAATGCGATATGGGGACCTGGGCACAAAAGGGGATGGAGACACTGGGGCCGTGTGGTGGCCCTGGCCGAGAGCCCCTGGTGCCACCCCGCTCCTCCCCACGCCTCTCCCCGCTGCAGCGTGGGGCTTTGGCAGGACCCCAGCCCCATTGAGGCCCACCCGTGTGTAGGACCCCCCTGTGGCGGTGTCCGTGCTGTGACATCCCCGCCGCCAGCGTAGGCTGGGGACCGGCCGCCGCTCGCGCCCCAGCCAGAGGTGGGAAGCAGGGAGGCCGGAGCGAGCGTGCCCGTAGCTGTGCTGCAGTATAAATATTAAACAATAATCGTTAATAATTAATTCGCCCGCAGACCTTGTTATTGTAATGAAATTTGCCAGCGGCTCAGGCGCTTGCATGAGTCAGAGAGGCTGGATCCAGCGCCCCGGCATCCCCCTGGTGCGTGGCGGGAACCCCGGCGCCCCGCTCCCACGCCTGCCGCCCGCAGAAGGATGAGGGGTGACAAAGCGGCCCCAGGCTGTTGGTCCCCGGCCTCGGGGGGGAATAAAACACAGAGGCAGGGTGAGGGTGGCCATGAAGAGTTTTACAAATGCCCCAGAAGCGGCTGCCTTGGCTGGAGCTGTGTGCCTGCTGGGGATGCAGGGTGGCAGTGCCAGCCCCGGGGCGGTGGGGATGGGGCTGGGGGCTCCCTGTGGGCTGGGGTCCTGGGACCCCCGTCAGCCCCAGCCCACTCACACGCTGCCTCCTTCCAAAACCAGGCCGGGGGGGCTCCAGCGCTTGGTCACGAGGACCCGTGAATAAAACTTGCTTAGCAACTGTTGCCTAGGAGGGAATTTGGGACCAGCCCTTAATTTCAAACATTTATAAACTGCAGCCAGAGAAGCTGCTGGGGGCGCAGAGCGCTTGGCATGGGTTAACTGGGCAGCCTGGTGTGGGCAGGGACGGGGGCAAGCTCTCCCTCTGCCCCCCAGCTCAACCTGCCGCTGGGCCCCGCAGCCCTGGGACCTGCTTGGTGACACGGTGACACTCGGGACACCTCACCTGGCACTGCACCGGACCCCAGGCAGGGCAAGGGGCATCCCAGTGCTCCCAGTCCCCAGCATCCCCATGCCCTGCCGGCCTCCCCAGCAGCTGGGGCTGAGCTTCTGCCCCATCCCTGTGATGTCCCCAGCCACCATGTCCCTTGTGTGTCCCCAGGGTAAGGGAGGGGGGAGCCAGGCAGGACAGCGAAGGGCTTTGGGAAGGCTCAGCATGCCCTGAGCAAGGCCAGGCTGAAAAATGCCAGCTCAGCTGCTCCAAAAGCGGCGAGCTAATGGATGCGGTGACAGTGACCCCGTGCTGGTGGCGGCCGTGACCCCCCAGCTTAGCCAGCAGCTTCAGGAGGTGCCACGGTGCTCGCAGGGTCAAGTTCATCTCCCATATAATCCGGTAAAGGGAAATAAAAGGGGAGAAGAAAAGCGGGAAGGGATGCGCGCTGCCCGCGCCGTGGAGCCAGGGCTGTGAGGATTATCCTGCTTAGGAAGGAGAAATCGGGGATGCTGTCACCGAGGGGACTTTGGCTCCTGCCGGCGCCACGCAGTGCCGATGCTCGATGCCTGCCCCGGTGACACCAGCAGGGACCTGCCCCCCCGTGGGGCCACGCGCCCCCGGCACCAATGGGGAAACGCTAGCCTCCGCTGCAGCAGAGGTTTAAATGACTTGTTTTCTGGGCAATTAGCGTCGCTTAATTAGACAGAAAAGCTGAGCTCAGAGCTCCTGGCTCGTCCCCAGCCACGGGCGCTGCCTGGGGCGCAGCAGGGTGGCGGGGCTGGGGGTGGCACGGGTGGGGACACAGCCCTGTGAGTGGATGGCAAACACAGCGCTGCTTTCTCCACGGGTCTCCTGCGTGCGCCGCTGATGGAAAGGGCTGCGAGCGGGGGGCCAGGGCTGGGGGGGGCTGCAGAGCCACCAGCCACTCCTGAGCACAAGCGAGCACGCAGGGAAATGTGAGAGGGATGATGGTTTCCTAAGCGCCGCGTGAGCCGGAGATGCCGTGAGATCGGCCCGGCGGAGGCGAGAAGTGCTGATGCCAACGGATCTGACACGCAGCGGAGCGGCGGCACCGGTGCTGCCGGGGGGGTGGGAGGGGGGACAGGGGGTGCTGGCGCTCCCTGGCCTGGGTGGTGCTGCATGCCTCAGTGGCCCTGCGCACCTCAGCTCTGCAGGATGGGCTTTGTTTGAGCTCAGCACAGACAGACCCAGACCCCAAAAGCCCCCCCGGGGTCACCAAGCTGCCACCACACACTGCTGGCCCCAGGCAGTGCCGCGGCGTGGCAGCGGGTGGGCAAAGCACCTGCAAGGAGCACCTGGAGGGAGCACAGCTCCTGGCTGCTCTCCCTGGTGGAAGGAGCTGGGAAGCTCTCCCAGGAACAGAAAGGGCTTGGGTGAGCAAGCAGTGGGTAAATGCCAGCAGCATCTGTGGGCACGGGGCTGGCTCTGACCTCCGATGCCTGCTCCACAGGTGCCCTGTGGATGCCCACCCTGCACAGCCTCGCAGGGCTTTGGTTTTGGGTGCAGAACCCGAGGAAAAGCCAATTTCCTGAACGATTCTGAGGGAGGAGAAACCAAAGCTGTGCAGAGCTTCCCCCTCCCCGCTTCCAAAATCCATCCACACCCCACCGCGCCTGCTGCGCTCTGAGAAGCGCCATCAAAGCCTCTCCCGCAGCCGGCGTGCCACAGCTCCACGCAGAGAAACTTCTCCGTGTGCCAAGCCGCCTTCCGCCACGGCGCGGGTGCCCAGCGCGCCCGCCCCATGCGCCAAGCCCCGCGCCAGCCCCGCGCCTCGCCAGCCCGGCAGAGGAAGCGCACGCGCTCGCGGAGAGGGAGAGAGGGCAGGGGTGCCAAGCGAGCCGTGCCTCGCAGCCGCAGCAGGACACGACGCTGAGCCCAACTGGGGGGAATGGAGAGGGGACGTGGCAACAACGAGGAGAAGAGGGAGCTGATCCTGTCCAGCACAGCCTTGGAGCGTCCCTGTGCTCTGCGGGAGGGCCGTGCCGTGCCGTGCTGTGCCGTGCCAGAGGCTGCGGGGCGGGGAGCGAGGTGGCTGCTCTGCCACACCGGGGCTTCCCAGATGCTGTTTGCCTGGCGCCAGGCCGTTAATTCCTCCTCTGCTCATCCTCCCACTCATTTGCTAGATATTTCCCAAACCTCTTATTTTTAGGTTGCAGCTGAGAAGCTGTGAATTTGCAGCTTTCGCTCCTGTGCGGGATGCCGGGCGCAGTGTGGGTGGGATGGGCAGAGCGGGCGGCGACACCCGGGCCCCACGGTGGGCAGGGGGAGAGCGGCCGGGGTGCTGGGAAGGAAACCCCCCGAGGAGGGGGCTGGGACCGGTGCTGTCCCTGGAGGGGAGCACGGCTGCATGTCAGGGATGTTGGAGCCCTGAGGCCGTCCTGCTGCCCTGGCAGGTTCCTGGCTGTGGTTCTGCCACCCGGCACCCGTCTGCACAGACAACGCGCCGAGCGCCGCTGCTCACCGCACCAGGCGCGCCCGGGGCGAGAGGGAAGGGAACAGGCGTCTGCTCTCCATCTGTGCATCTGTCTGTCTATCCGTGCGTCCTCCTCTCCAACACATCCATCAATCTCTCCATCCATCCATCCCTCATACACATCTGCTTCTCCATCCAGCCATCTGTCCAGCCCCCGGAGCTGTCAATCTGTCCGTCTCTGCCTCCCCCACGTGGAGCAGCCTGCCCTGGGGGGCTTTGTCTTCAGACCCCTAGGGACCCCCCAGCACCTCCATCCCGGTGCCCGGAGCCCTCCTGGCGTGCAGGCTGTGTGCACGGCATGGTCACTGGCACCTGCACATGGCACGTGCAGGGCGGTGAGGCCAGGTCCTGCTGCCCCCAGGGCACAATGTCCCCAGGCCCATGGCAGCCGGGAGCACCCGTGCCCCACTCCAGAGCAGAAGCTTGTGGTGGAGGCAGAATCTGGCACGTGAGCACGCTCTTCCCCCAGTGGTCTCCCATGTCCGGGCTATTTTGGGCTCAGGATTTCCGGAGAGGCGTGTGGTTTCTGCGCTTCGTGGTCCCCACCGTGCTGCTCCTCCCGACAAGTGCCCGCCCCCCCAGCCCCTCAGGACTTTGCCCGTGGGTTTCCATCCATCGCACGAGGCGTCACCCTCCCTGTTTCAGGCCCAACTCCTGACATCCTTGTGCCATCCCTCACGGCTCCCCCCACCCTGACCTCTCCCTTGCCATCTCCCCCAAAACGCAGGCACACTCGGGTTGAGCACCTGCATGCCCAGCCTCGGCCTCACCCCCTCCTCCTCCTCACCCCTGCGAGCCCCGGCACTGCCCAGGCAATGTCCCCAGCCACCACTGCGAGGACGGGAGCCCCTCGGAGGCGAGCACACGAGGGATGCTCAGCACGGTGGCAGCCCCCTAGAACAGAGCGATGCTGGTGGTGCTGGGGGAGGAAGGAGAGTGCATGGGAAGAAACACAGCTGGGAGGAGAAGAGAGAGGAAGGGAATAACAGCCAAGGAATGCCCTGGGGACATGGAAGGGACTGGGAGACCCCAGGCTGCACCCTTAGCTATGTGCTGAGACCCCAGGGACGGTCACCTACGGGGCAGCGGGGGCAGCCACCCGTCCCCCCCCAGGCAGCAGTGTCCCACGGCACGCAGGCGGGGCGACGTGCATCCCACCGCGCCCTGCACCGCTGCGCTGCGCCCTCCCTCCCTCGCCGCCCCAGCCCCGGCTCCATCTCTGTCAGCGCCACCGGCCGCTTCCCTTTCAAACCTCATTAACTCCCCCCAAGGTGACCCGCTCCCTCCTGCAGCAGGGCCGCACGCCGAGCCACCCGGGGACGCTGCGAGGGGACAGGGGAACCCTGCACGCTCACGGGGCACCCCGAGCCCACGGCTGGGCGCACGGCAGCCCTGCACAGCGAGAAGGCCAGGGCCGTGGGGTACGGGAAGAACCCCCCGAGCCCTCCAGGGACACCCCTCCGTGCCCCCGGCCCCCCAGCCCTGTTCCCGGGAGCCCAGGTCCCCGCTCGGCCCCCGCTCGACGCCCCGGCTGGCGCTCTGCCTTTGCACACAGTCCCTGCGCGCCAGCCCTGCTGTCGGCTCTTCGAAAGCCCTTCCCCTGCTGAATTCATCTATAATAGATATTGTAGCTGAGCCCCCAGGGGCCGGGGGGTGGCAGCGATATTATCTGCATCTGTCTTCATTCCCCTCTCCCCCGCCCTTCCCCAGCAGGCTGAAAAGCCGCGAGATCAGGCGGAGGAAAGCCGCCTCCAGCTCCTCTCCTGCTCCTTGGCGCGGGGGGATCAGCCAGACCTCCCCGTCCCCACGCCCCCCGCAGCCAGCCCTGCCCGTCCCCGTCCCCGTCCCGCCACCTCTGTGGGCAGCTGAACTGCTCGGGGGTGGTGGGCACAGAGCGACAGCACCCATGGGTGAGCGAGAGCCCGGGGGGCTCAGCACCCCCACAGGCACCCCACTGCCACGGGGGATGGGATGGAGCCACGGGGGGGGGACTTGGGCACTGCCAGAGCTGCAGACAATGGGGTGAGGCTGCAGAGGATGCTCTGGGGCACAGGCAGCAGCACGAAGCCCGCTATGGAGGGGCTGGGGGCCCCCCAACCCCCGGCGAGGCAGGGACACGGGGGGGGGGGCAGGACAAGCAGGGGACAAGGGTGCCGTGCCCACGCCGTGCGGGACGCGTGGCTGCAGCAGGTGCCTGGCTCCCAGCGAGGCTGGCCAGCCCGCGAGCGCTGCCAGCCCTCCGCTCTTTGTCTGTCTTCCCCCGGCTCCGCGCTCCCCCCTTCCTCACAGCCCCTCCGCGCCAGCCCCCCCGCCCGCCCCCAGCCGTGCTCCCGCCGGCATTTCGTCTCATTTCTAACCCGGCTCTCCGCTTTTGTCCCACCCTCGGCACCCGCTCCGACGTCCCCCGGCACCCGCCGTGCCAGCACGCAGCCCTCCCCGAGACAGCGCCGGGGGAAGGTGCACGCAGCACCGGGTTATTTATCCACCGCCTCCCGAGGGGCCAGCAGGAACGGAGCCCGTGGGGACGGGGACGCAGGTGGGGACCAGCGGCCGCAGCTCCCAGCACCTGCCCGGTGTGCGGGGATGAAGCTGCTGCCCAGAGAGGGGACAGCTGGCACTGGCAGCAGGGACGGAGGGGACATCTCGCCTGGCAGCACGGCGTGCGGCAGGGCAGTGGGGAGGGGGGGCAGCGGTGTGGGGGACATCACCCCCGTGACACAGAGGGCACCTCTGGCTTCAAAGCCAGATCTGCAAAGCTGTGCCCTCGGCCACAGCTCCCCTGACACGCCGCAGGGCGCGGTACCGCGGGCAAGGGCCCTGCTGGCAACACAGCCCCCCCAGCCCCACAGCAGGATGTGGCTGCTGTGGGAAGCCCCCCGGCTCGGTCCCGGTTTCGAACATCCCCTGCAGCTGCCCCCTCGGGCATCACCCACAGGTGGCTCCCTGCCCTCTGAGGCTCCTTTGCCCCAGGCACATCACAGATGGTGGCAACCTTTCCCAAATCACCCCAGACATCCTCCCCCCAAAACACACCGGGAATGCCAGGGGCCACCGCCACCGCCCCGCGCCCCCTGGGTGGGCTTTGCCACAGAGGAGCGCAGCACCGGGCTCGGGAGGGCTGACAGCACCCTCTGCCTGAGAAGGGTCTCTCCCAAAAACAGGGCACCCCCATGTTCCCCACGGCCGCCCAGCACCCCACGCAGCCTGGCTCTTCCCAAAGCCAGATGGGCTGCCAGGAGCAGGGGCAGTCGCGGGTGCCAGCGGAGCAGAGGGAAGCAGGGGCACCGACGAACGAAGCAGATGGTGTCCTGGTGCTGTGCACCGCAGCACCCCGCTGCCCCAGAGCCAGCCTTGTGGGGACACCCGTGTGTGGAGGGAGAGCCAGGGACAGATTTGGGGGAACAGAAGGGGTCTGCGCCCCGTTCCCACCCCAGCAGCTCAGGCTCTGCCGTGCAGCCTGGCACAGCAGCCGGTGGCCCAGCGTGTGCCAAGGGGGACACATGGCGGGGGCAAGGGGCAAACTGGGGGCAGGTGCAAAGTTCGGGGGGAAAACCAACTTGGGCGCAGAGCTCAGGCTCTGGGAGGGAAGAGCCACGCGTAGTGCTGGCGGGGACCAGGCTCACGTCCCCCCTCTGCCACCACGCCGCCAGGTGACCTTGGCCAGGCCATCGGCGGTGTCGCGCTCCCCTGTCCGCAGGGCATCCCGGTGAGCCTGTGGGGATGGAGCGCCGTGCGACCGAGCTGTTCCCAAGCTGCAGCAGGCGGGAGTGCCGAGCCCCATGGAGGCGACAGCTTCCCCTCGAAGGCTGCTCACCGGGGCCGCCAGCTCGTGGGCAGCCCCGGCACTGTCACCCACCACGGGTGACGGGTGTGTGGCGGTCCCCGGCATGGCCCCACGCTGCCGGTTCCCGCAGGCCTGGCTCCGCCGGCTGCCTGCAGCTCGCCCCAGCAAGGCGCGCCGGCAGCTCCTGCGCTCCCTGTGCTCCGCCACATCCCCGCCGGCACGTCCCCTGCCACCGCAGGACACGCCGTCCTTCTGCCCTCTCCCTGGGCCCGGGGACCCCAAGGGTGCGGGCTGCCGAGCCCCAGCAAGCCGCCGCGTGCCAACAGCATCCCTCCTGCCACCATTGCCCGAGACCACCCCGGTGGTGTCCCGGAGCCCTCGAGGCGAGGCCGAGCGATGCCTTCAGAGCATGAGCTCAGCAAAACGACGGAGGCCGGAGCCCCCTCCCCAAGCCCTAGCGCGGTGGTGGCGGTGCTGGAGGAACGGGGCCGGGAGACCCCGGGAGGCGAGGGCTGGGGAGGGGCTGCGGGGACGGCACCGGGCGCTCAGCCTCGGGCTCAGGGCAATGCCCGGGCTGGGGGGCGCCGGCCCCGAGGGTTGGGGCAGCGGCGGTGTGCGGGGGGGTGGCCGGGGAGCCCCAGCCCCAGCGGCTCTGCAGGGCGGTGACTCGCCTGGGAGCCGCGGCGGTGACTTTGTCCCCAAAGTGCCGTAACTCCCGGCCGGGACCTCCGCAGCCGGGGAGGCGAGGGGGCAGCCGGGCAGCCCGGGGAGGGCGGCGGGGGGCGGCGGCGGCGATGG
>CM021769.1:29352504-29371632 GCA_011076525.1 Nettapus auritus
CGACGCCCCAGCCACGCAGCTTCCCCGAGCGGCCCCGTTCCGGACGGCTCCAGGCCCGGGTTTCCCGGAGCCGGGGCGCGGCGGCCGCCGGCGGGGCACTGCGGGCAGGGCGGCAGCGGCGGGCGGAGGAAAACCCGGAGCGGAGCCGTGGAGGCGCGGAACGGCTGCGAGCCGTGCGCTGGCTGTCCTCCCCCCCACACACACCCCCCATCACGCAGAGGCAATTTCTGCCCGGCTTTTATTGCCTCGTTACCGTTTGCTAAAGCGATGCAGGAGAAGAGCAAACAAACGGGAGCGCGGCTCTGCGGAGCGCTGGGGGTGTGCAAACACCGGCACCTCCGCCTCCATCCCCCGGGGGAGCTGCGGGGCACGGGGAGCCCCCCGTGGGGGCGGTGGGATGCTCACCTGGACGGCCAGGGAGCCCCCAGCTGGCCTCGTGGGATGGAAGGGCTCAGGTGGGTGCTCCCCGGAGCCGTCCGGGGCTGGGCAGAGCCAGGACCCCCTGCCGCGGTGGTTCAGAACCTCTTGGGACCAAACCTGGACTTGCCGTGCCTGCAGGCTGGGCTTTGAGCAGGGAAGGGAGCAGGGAATGCCCCCTCCTGAAAGAGGCTGCAGAGGGGCCCTTCCCCAGCAGGGCTGTGTTTGGCGATGGGACTGAGCAGGGGGCAGGTGGGGGTGTGCAAGGACCGCAAGGCGCCAGGTCTCACGCGCCCAAATCACACCACCGGCTCCTTGCAGCCTGCTCTGGCCCAACGGCCTGGCATGGGGTGGGTGCCCATGTGCACCCCCTGGCCCGGGGCCGTGTGCCAGGCAGGCTTCGGGGCATGCAGCCCAGCCAGGGGATGGCTGGGTGTGAGCCTTGGGGCTTGGGGGCACGCTGCGGAGTGGGCAACAACCGGCACGACCCTCTGCCCCCTCCGCTCAGGGGCTGCCAAAGCCTCGTCACGGGGAAGTGCAGAGCTTTATTTTGATTTTTTTGTTATCCCCCTTCCCTCCGTGGGAACCTTCTCATTAAGCCCTTGGCACAAACCCCTGCTTTCACTCCGCTTTTCTCCGCTCGCTTCCCACGCACTCTTCAGCGAGCGCTGAAATCCCCGTCCCCGCACGCAGACGTCCCGGCAGCGCCGTAACCTCCCGCACCCACGCAGCCGCGCGCCGCCGCCGCGCGCCGTCACTTCCACCGGGGCCGGGTGGGTGTGCGGCGCTGCTGACTCACGGCGGGGCCGGGCCCGGCACCTCGCGGCTTCGGCTGGGTGCTGAGCAGCGCTGGGGAGCTTTTCCCTTCCCCGTCCAGCCACGGGGGAGCGAGAAGGTTGGCCAAAGGCTTGGCTCAACCAAGGTGGTGCAGGTGGACCTTGATTTGTAGCTGGGGGCCCCGTCGCTTTCCGCCTCACTGTGTTGGAGATATGAGTCCCACCCCCATCTTCTCCAGCCCTTCTCCTGGTGAATGACCTACACGCCCTGGATACCTCAAACCCCTGGGCATCCCAAACCCTGGGCATCCCAAACCCCTGGCCTACCTGAGCCTTGCCACCCCAAACCCCATGGTCTGCAAGAGCAGCCCAGCATGTCCCCCCTGCCCTGTGGCCGTGCTCTCCGGGGGCCGTGGGGCAGGGAGTTGCCCCTGTGGCTCTGCCATGGTGCTGGCCGTGCCCCTCTGGGCACTGCAGGGACCGCCGTGTCCCCCGGGCTGGCACACTTCTGTCTGCTTCTCAGGGCTCGGCTCTGGGAGCGGAGCGGCTCCAGCTCCCGATGCTGGCAGCATGGGGACATGGCAGCCCCTCTCCGGCCTCCTGGTCCTGCACCAGTGTCCCCATCCCTGGGCCAGCTCTCCTACCTGGCCATGGCTCTGCCAAACCACCCCAAATTTCTGCGGGAGGTGCCAGCACAGGGTTCCCCAGCAAAGGCGGCTTTTGCTGCCAAATTGCAGTTTTCAGTTCCCAGCCGCTTCGTCTCCTGCGCTGTTTGGAAAAGGGTCATTATACGCCTTTCTTCTCGCCTCCTCTTTTATTTTGTCGATGGGGAGAAGATGGGTTTTTCTTATTCTCCCTTTGCACTGAAAGGGGAGAACCTTTTCTTTTCTTTTCCCTCGTTTCAGTCTTTTATACAAATTAATCTTTGGGCGGAGGCCAAGCCTGGGGAAATTTCATGTAAAATGATGAAATTTTCAGAGCCTAATGGGGGTAATTACAGGGGGTTAGAAAGCAAACTATTTTGCAACTTTAACAAGAGCAGGCTGTGACCTGGCACTTGTTACAGCTAATAAAAATGTTAATGAAGCGGCAGCAACGAGGCGGCTCTCCTGTTCCTCCCATCTCCTTCCTTCTCCTTTGGGCATCTCGAATCTCTGCCATTGTCCCCAGGGGTGACAAGGAAGGGGGACCCCAGGGCAGGGGACCTGAGCACCATGCCTCTGCCCCAGGAGGTGGCCGAGAAGGGACAGGGTCCCTGCCTGTCCTTTATCCGCCAGCCAGGTGGAAGCAGAGCCGGGCGGCACGGCGCAGTGTTTGCCTTCCTGTGCAAACAGTGCAGGACAGAACCAGGCGGGCAGCTGCACAGGCTCAGGGCTGCCGAGCTGCCCCTGTGGCTCTGCCCACACCCTGGGGACCTGCATGGCATCAGCGGCGTGGGGAGATGAGCCACGAGCTTTGGGGCAGATGAGTGCTGCCTCTCCTGGGGAGGCTGGCATGTGAATAATTGGGCTGGCAGTGGCCGAACGCCCTGGCGTGTATTTTAATTACCGGCAGAGCATCCGTCATGGGCTGCTCCTGCAGCGCAGATGCCGGGCGCCGCGTTTGCTCTGGGCTCGGAGGAGGTTTCCGTCGTGGCTGGCGCTGTTTGCTGTGGGCACAGCCTGCCTGTTTGCTTTGCCTGACTGGCGCGAAGAGACCAGCCCTTTGGGATGCATGCTGCCGTGCCACACCAGCCACACCAGTGCAAAGAGACAGCAAGTCCCTGGGCACAGCTCAGCCCAGGTGGTGGCTCCCCAAGAAGGCATGTTGGGGATTTCGGGGTGGCTGAAGCCCTCTGAGGTCTGGGTGGTGATCCTGGGAGATCCCGGCATGGAGAGTGCTGTCTGCAGCATGAGCACATGGCACCAAGGTTTTTCCCAGTTCGGGTGCAGCTCCAGGGCAGTCGCAGGCACTGGGGGCTGTGGGCAGCGGGGTGCTGCACTGCAGCCCTCTGGCCCTGGTGCGGTGCAAGCTCCGGTTGGAGGAGTTACTTGCTTCTCCTCTCCCAGGCAGCAAATGTTGTTAAAAGGACAAAAGAAACACAACCAGAACCATGAATTATAATCAATGTGAAATGCTGCAGACAGTGGCGTGGCTGGAGAGATGCAAGCCGGGGCAGCCACGGCGCCATTCCCACAGCCTGGGGCTGGCCGAGCCGGAGGCACCAGGACAGCCCCGCCACAGCCCCCATCTCCTCTCCTCCACCTGGATGGGACTGGGCACCTCTTCCCTGCTGAGTCTTGGGCAGATAAGCGCTGCCATGAAGCTGACGGAGCCTCACTGTCACCCAGCCACTCTGCAGCCCCATGTGTGCCCTCTGCTTGGGGCTGTACCCCATTTTCATGCCCCTTTGGCTCAAAGCATGATGCAAGGGAGGATGAGAAGAGAGAGCAGCAGTTGTGCACGGGGCTGCCCAAATCCCCACCTGCTCCTGGCCAACCTCTCTGGCCTCACCCCGAGCATCCTCGGTGCTGCTGCAACTCCCTGCTTGGGGATGGTGCTCGGTGCTGCGGGGGTGATGCTCAGCACCGTGATGCTCAGCTGGCAGCACTGCTGTGAGACCTGGCACGGCAGGGTGGCTGCCAAGCAGCAGGGCCAGCAGGAAAGGCGGCAGGTGGGGGCTGAAGGTCGCGCCGCAGACTTTGCCCACGCTGGCAGCAGCTGCTCGGCAGGTGGCACGGCGCTGAGGCTCCACTGCCCCTGCAGCAGCAGCCACGGTGTGAAAGGGACCCTGCAGTGGTGCCCCGGGAGTCCTCGCAGTGCATTTTGGCAGTGCTGCCCCCCGAACCCCACATTCGGTCTTTCCAGCAGCGCCAAGCCAAAAGCTGGTTGGTGCCGGCATCCTCCCCTCCCCTGCTGCCGGCTGCAGCCGGACCTCTCCCCCTCCTTCCACTGGCGCTGACGGCTGCACTGTGCCCTGCTCCCGGGTGGTGCCTTCCCTTGTTTGAGTTGCCATTAAATAAAGGGATGGGTAATTGCTCCAGCTCCCAGCCTGACTCGAAGGACGTGGTTGCGTCTCAGCCCCACACCAGGGTCAGGGGGTACAGGGCAGGGCAGCGACGCAGCGGCCGCGCAGCAGGCAGCAGTCTCTGGAGCACAGCTTTCGTGGTTTGGGAGTCAGGTTGCGATCAATTAGAAAATGCTCACTCCAGCCCCGCTGGCCTGACTCAGCAGGTCCCGCCGCCTCGCTGGACGGCTGAACTGGACACCGCAGTTGTGCCTGGGTGCCAGCGGCTTCCTGACCCTTGGATGGGATGCTGCGCCTTCGGGACGTGACCGGGAGGGCTGGGAGGGTGATGTGTGCTCCCACCTCCAGGGACAGAGCAGAAGGTGGCCTATGGAGGTGTCCCTGGCTGCCTCAGGGAGATGAGTGCTGCTGGGCTGGGGACAGCCTAAGAGCAGCTCACCAAAGCATCTACCTCTGCTCTCCCCTTTAGTACCCACCCAAAGCCTGTTGAACCCCGTCCTCGCCCTGCTGCTTCCCGAGCCCTTCAGGGCTGCCCCCGGGACATGTATTTTTCATGAGCGCTGGAAGGCGTTGGCGGTCGATGGCTGGGAAAAGCAGCGCTGCAAGAAGATGCTGCCCTTGGGCAGGCGCAGCCGCTGCCCTTCCTGCCCGCCCAAAGTGCTCCTGGACGCCGAGCCGGGCCCCAGGCTCTCTCTGCGCACCAAAGAAAAGCTCTCCACGTCCTGGCGCTTGTGTAATTTGTGGTACGCGGCGCCGTAATGAACAGTGACCTCTATTAGGCATGCTATTAGCCCCATCAGGAGTTCCTGCAGTACATCGTTGGGTTTGCTGGTGGGTAGGAAGGCAGCCAGCTTCTGCCGAGTAGCCGTGCAATTAGGGATGGGCTGATGGCCGGCGGGCAGTGGGGGCATTGGGGGGGGCAACACTTGCTGGTTCCACTGCCGCTGGTGGACACACTGTGAGGGTGGGCATGGGACCGCCTGCTCCATCCCACATAGGTCACAAATTTGGTTTCCTTCACCACCACCAGTGAGATTGGGCCGGTGTGGCAGGAAAAGGCCCAGCAGCTGCCCAGGAGGGAGGCAGAAGCCCTGGCCCTGACGTGGGGAGGAGCAGGGACAAGGAGGTACCTTGGCACAGGGAGAGAAGGTGGGAAATGAGCCGGCCATCCCGCCCCAGCGAGGCACAGCTGCCCGCGGGGAGTGCACTCGGTAATGCGAGTGCTTAGGAGAAAGGTTTCTAATAGCCAGCGAGCAACACGGGTTTATTAAGAACAGGTTGTGCCAAACCCCTCTAATAGCCTCCTTAAACGTAATCACTGATGAAGGAGATAAGGGAGCAGAGGGCAGAGCGGCTCTGCGCCTTTCAGCGATGCCACGGTGCACGCATTAAGGAATTGGACCCTGCCCAAGTGGATGGAGATGCCGCTGTTCATCCTGGCTGCCAGCAGCCCCCACCCGAAGCCCCCTGCCCACGCGGGGCTGCGGGACACTGCCTGCCAGGGGGATTTGGCGGTGGCACCCAGGGCAGGGACCCTTGGTTGGGGATGTCCTGTCTGCAACAGACCTGCAAAACCCAGATGGGGCCATGCCTCTGTGCCCCCAAGGCGTCCCCCACCCTGCCGCCTCCCTGGGCCACAGGTGTCCATCCTGGGTCATTCCCCAAGCCAGCACGGGGACAGAGGCTTCACCCCATCCCCTCCACAATGGGGACGGCATCAGCGGGCACCTGATTTCCCCCTGAACATCACAAATGGAGCTACCAGCACCACATTTCGCAAGGTGGGAGGATTTGCATCTGTCTGGGGATAAGGACGCTGGAGAAGGCTGCCCGGGCAGTGGCTCTGCTCCACACCAGCCACCACCAGACACGGGACCCATCGGAGAGCTCCCGGCAGCTCCCGCAGATGCCAGCAGCCGCGCTGCCGCTTGCCAGCGGGCCCTGGGACTGCTCGTGTACCATCAGCACCCGCTGCTGCCTGACACCGTCCCCCTCCCGTCCCCACGCTCGCAGCCTGAATTCCCAAAGGCACTTTAAAAACAGCGTCTGGCTGTCGAGCAGCTGCCAGCTTCGCCTGGATGTGTGAGCCTCAAGCATCTTTTTGAGATCGGGCCATTTCGTCGCATGAGCATGAGCTTGCAGTGCCTGCCACTCCCCCCCATCGTGTCCCCCTGAGCACTGGGCAGGGTACGGGGGGCCCCGGGCGTTCCCCAGTCCCCAGACATCCCTGGGGGGAGCAGCAGCGTGGGGCTGGGGCGCGGGCAGCAGGATTGTGCACTCTGGGGCTGCGTCATACAGCAGAGGCAGGAGCTGGCGGACGGATTGAAGCAGCGCGAGGATTTCTCTCTCCTCCGCTCCACCGATGGGCTCACGACGCCATCCCAAGGAAGCACTTCAGGCACTGATGTGCATGTGCTGGGGCAGTGCCAGTGCTTAATTGGGCTCTGGTATGTCTTGCCTTCGTTAGAGGCAGCCTGATTGCAAAGGGAGAGGAAAGGGAGAACAACCCCTACAGCCCAGGGACGGACGGGGTTCTGCCCCCTTGGGACTTTGGGGCCAGTCTTCTCCACCCGCTTGGTTGAAAGCCCCTGGGCAGGCAGGGGGTGGGGTGGGATATAGGAAAGGATATTGGGTGGGCTAGGCAATGGGATAAGGGGTAGGACCGGGATGGGATGGGATGGTTTAGTAGTTTAGTGGAGGACTTGTTAGTGTTAGGTCAGAGGTTGGACTCAGTGATCTTGGAGGTCTCTTCCAACCTAGATGATTCTGGGATTCTGGGATGGCTAATGTGCCCCCCCCGAGGAGTATCTAAACAGGGTGTTTCTGGTCCTGTTTGCAATATTTTGGGGTTTAAAGTGTGGGTGAGCCCATGATCCCTTCCAGCCAGCAGAAACACACCCCAACATACTGGGTGGTACAGAGGGAGCAGAGGGGGCTGGCTCAGCCCTCCTGGGCTCTGGGGAGCCCCAGCAGCCAGGGGGTCCCCATGCATGGCTCCAGCCCAGCAGCTCCAAAGCCAGGAGCTGGCAAAGTGCTGCTGCAGGGGGAGCACAGCAAAAGGCTCCTCTCCCCCTTCCCTCCACCCTCCTCTTCTCTGCACATCCTGGGGCTGCCACAGGCCCTGTCCCACCCCAGGGAGCTTCTCCCTGTGTGACTCAACCGCAGCTGCCTCCCCTGACGGAGTCCCCCTCCACGGCTGAGTGTCACCCGCTGACGCAAATCCTCCCACCCCCAGCGCCGGCACAGGATTTGGATGGGATTTACGGAGGGTGGCGGGAGGAATCGGACGCCCCCAGCCCCAGCAGCAAGGATGGTGCAGGGCTGCTGGGAGCAACTCGCCTCGACAGCAGGGAAGAAGTCCACGCTGCCTTGAACCCCAGTGCCTGCAGGAGCCTTGCCCAGCAGCACAGCGTCTGGCTCCAGCACCGTGCACGTCCCTGCCCAGATGTATTTGCGGATGTGGGTGCTGCTCCCATCTCCCTTGTACCCACCTGCCCGACGGCGATGCTCCACATCATGCTGTCCTGCCACCTCGGGAATCAAACCCACGGCAGCAGCCCCCCAAGTCCTCTAGGGACCCGGGGAGGGCTCTGGGAAAGCTCCGTTCTGAATCTGGCCCTTCCCGGTGGCTTGCCATGGGACAGCCGAGTGGGATGTGGGGTCTGGGGGGTGAGAGTGGGAATGGGGCTGGAGTGCTGCTGGGTGCTGTGGCCTTGCCAGCGCCCCTGGGAGGGCAGAACGAGGGACCAGTGTGAAGGGGCGAGGTGAACTGGGAGCACTGGGATGCACCGGGAGTATGAGGAACCCTGAGAGCAGCAGGAGGCGCTGAGACCAGCAGGAGCATTTGGAGCTCTGGGATGCTCTAAGGAGCAGCAGGCTGCACTGGGAGCACCCGGATGGGAGCACTGGGAGCACTGGGAGCAGCAGGACGCCCTGGGAGCACCGGGATCCCCAGCAGCTCCAGGAGCAGCGGGATGCGCCTGGGGCAGCGGGCGCGGTCTGAAGGCTCCTCCTGGTGGCTCCCGCGGAGAACAACCGGGCACCGGCGGCGGGACGCCCAGCGGGGATGCCGGGTGGGCTCTGCGGGACCCTCCGTGTCCCCGGCCCGGCAAGACCCTGCTCCTCCGCGGGAGGCTGGAACCGGGGGGCGGCGGCACCCGGGGAGCCGCAGAGATGCTGCCGCAGCGCCTGCCCCCCGGGGTCCCCTCGCTGGGGAGCAGGAGCAGCGTGGGCACAGCTGGCAGCCGGGGGGAGAGGAGGGGATGGGGCCATTCCGGGGGTTTGGACCCCGAAAAATGCCCGATAAATGCAGGTTCTCGTGGGAAGGGGGCTCCCAGGCCGGCAGAGGTGCCCCTGCCACGCCGTAGCAGCCGGTTGGAGATAGGCAAGGGAAAATCGATACCTGGCTGCACGGAAAGGTAGCGGTGCTCTGCTTTTTATAGCAAGCTGTCCCATTTGCATCCTTCCTCAGCCCTGACCCAGAGAGACCGACCTCTGGCTAAATTAGCTGCCTCGTCCCGGGGGAAGCAGGCTTTAAAAAGCAGCAGCCGAAAATGAGGAGGTGAGGCCGGCCGTGCTGGAATATTCCACCACTGCCTATGCCGTCCTGGCCCACGTTCCTCGCACGGAGACCTCCCCCTTCCCCGGGATCGTCTCCGGGAGGGGGGCAGCAGCGGGGGCAGAGCAGGGAGCAGGGAGCTGCGGGGAGCAGCAGCAGCCCTGTGGGGAGCGGGGATCCCCGCTGGGATGGAGGGGGCCGGCCCTGATCCCCCCTGGATTACAGAGGCGCTGAGGCGGGGGAGCAGAGCACAGCAGCATATCTAGGTCAGCGGTGTGAGCGGTTAAATGAGCTCCCTCATTAGCTGCCGCTGCCTCCACGCTGCACCTACGTGGGGCTGACGCGTGGAAATCAGCCTCTGCCTGGATGAGGGGGGGGCTCAGGAGAGAGGAGGGGGAGAGAAAGACAGGCAGGCCTGTTATTGCAAGGAGATTGGGGCAAAAACGTGGGGGTAACACCAGAGAGAGGCACGGCATGGTGCAGGAGGGACAGACAGTGGGACCCCAGGTGTGCTGCATCAGCCTGATGGCTGGAGAGGAGGGGTGGTGGTGTGGGGCTCCCCTGATAAGAGCAGGACCGGGGCAGATACAGCTTTTCTTCTGTTCAGAACTAGGCAGCCTCTGGCTCCTTGCTGGGCTGCAGGGCCAGGCGCGTGCTGAACCCCAGCGTGTGGCCCTGGGCTGGCCCTGGCACTGCGGTGCACAGGCTGTGTCCCTCCCATCAGAAGGATGCCACCCTGCTCAGGGACACGCTGCCTGCATTCCTGTGGGGCTGGCCCAGCACCATGCAGGAGCCCTCCCGGCTCCCTGCAGTGTCACTCCGTCCCTGTGCTGGTGGCACAGGTTGCTGCTGGCCCGGCCCTGGGAAACTTTGGAGCTAGCAGTGGCCGTGCTGTGCTCCACGGTTCGTGAGCAGCTGCGGTAGCAGGATGCTGGGGTGAGCCGCCGGCAGCAGCAGGCTGCAACTGCGTGGCAATGGGTGTGTAATTGGTGTCACTGCGAGCAGATGAGCCCGGTGCTTTTAGGATGTGAGTAATTACACCAGCCTAATTTTGAAAATCAGGCTCTTAACCTCTTGCCAGGCTCATTTGCAGGACAGCCATCTCAGTCGGAGCTGCTGTGCCAAATTCCAGGCAGCTGGCAGCTTTTGTGCCATGCTGCCTGTGTGTCCCCAGCCTTGAGGCCACCAGAAGTGGATGGAGCACATCTGTCCTGGCTGAGGGATTCCCTTGCTGTGGCAGTGCCCTGTGCAGGAGGGGAGCTTCCCCCAGCTGGTACCCGAGGGCTGAGCCTTCAAAGAGGGGCTGGAGAGCACTGGCACCCCAGTGGATGCAGGAAGAGCTCTGGGTGCATGGGCAGAGGGAAGCAGATGGAGTGGGACAGCTTCCTTCCCTCCCCTATCCTCTTTGTTTATTTTGTGTGTATTTTCAGTGCCTTGGAATTGGGGTGAGGAGAGAGGACTCAGAGAAGCTACTTGAGCTTTTCTGGGCTTGAGCTCCAGTTGTATTTGAACACCCAGCCAGCTGTATGTGGGCTCTGCCAGGCTCTTGTGAAATACTTACTCCCTTGCTTTTAGGGCAGTTTTCTGCCAGTGAGAGGTGTTGTGTCTCCTGGAGGTGGTTTTGATAGCCAGGCATTGCTGTGGTCTTCATCGGCTGTGTCCCACGAGCTAGCAGGCTGCTTCGGTCCCTGGGATCTTTGCATCCTGTGTGGAAGTGGGCAGGTGGAGGCATGCAAGGAGAGCACATCTCATCCCCCTGCCCCAGGCTGAGCTCGCCACATGGGACTTGACCAGCAGGAGTGAGATGACCCTCCGTGGGTCCTCAGCCAGCAGGAAACACGGGCTGCCCAGGCTGGAGGAGAGCTGTGACCCCTCTGCAGGCTCTGCCAACAGCACGGGGCTGCTGCATGCCTGAGCTTCACTTCGGGCTGCTGTCACCCAGGCACAACAGGGGCTGGCGAGGAGGGGGCTGTATCATTTGCAGACACCCCTCCCACCCCCCCAGTGCCCTGTTGCACAGGGACAAGACATGCCAGTGGCCTCTCCTCCCCAACAGGACAACAGGGAGGGGACAAGCTGGAGAGCAGCCAGCCCGGGGACAGCCCGTGGCATGCGAGCGGCATTGATATAATATATTTTCTTGGCTTGCCTAAGCGTCTGTTTGTTTGTGTGGGTTTATCTCAACAGCAGCCTTGGCAGTTTGGCACGCAATATGGTAGCTGCTGACATGTGCAGCTTCTCAGAGTGTAGCTCTGAGATGTAGCTGCCCACACAGGCAGCGGGACGGGACAGGCGAGTGGCTCCGGGCTGGTGCTTGCGCCCATCCTCACCTTCCTCTTCCCTGCTAACCCATGGTGGCCCTCAGCAGACTCGCCTGGTGGACCTTCCAGGTGGTTCCTGGCCCAAGAGGTGCCTGTGGCAGTGGTTTGGGTAGTGGTGCCATGCTTGCTGCCCCTGGAACCCGGCTGTGTTTTGCAGCTCCCTCTGTTTCGTGCTGCCCCGTGAGTGGTGGGGATGGGGGGCAGCTTGGTTCGGGCTCCCCAGCCCTGGTGCTCTGCCTGCTGGACCCCTGCACCCCAGTGCAGAGCTGCTGCTCAGCGCCGTGGCAGTGCGTGTCTCAGGCTGAGCTCTGCCGCCTTTGCTGCCAAAGCTTTTTTTTTTTTTTTTTTTTTTTTTTTTTTTTTTCCCTTCTCAGCTCTTCCCTTCAGAGACTTGTTTATGGCCGTCAGGATCTGACAGGCTCTTGGCACCTCTCCCACCCCCAGCAGATGACACGGCAGCAGAGCCTCCCGCCCTCGCCCGCTTCTCCTTGCCCTGCCGCTGTGGTTTGGGACCTGTTGGGACGGCTGCCTCTGCAGGGAAATCGAGCTGGAGACTTCTAGAGCCAGAAAAGACCTGGCACCGGGTTGACAGCAGCAGAAGCCAAAAGGCTCAGATGGTTTTAAATGTCAGGGAGAGGTGTGAATGCATCTCAGAGACAGCATGTCCAGGAGCGATGGCATTTTGCAGACAGCCTGAACTCCAGAGCCAGCATCCCCCCTCTCAGAGTCGTGACTTTGCCCTGTCCTGTGGCAGGGCAGTGCTGTGCCCGTGGCGTGGGGGGGTGTGGGTGTCCCTGGCCCCCCGTGCTGAGGAGGGCGATGGGGCGCTGCCGGGGGCAGAGCTCTCCCTGGGCTGATGTGCAAACACCCGGCATCTCCTGCTGCTTGTCTGACCTTTCTCGTCAAACAGTGATCTGCTCTGACACTTGGAGGCGGAGCGGAAGGAGGTTGTGGTCATCTTCTTGCTTTTGTCACTGCATGTTTGCCTGCTTCCCTCTGCCACCCTCCAAAAAGAGTTTGAAGTCTCCAGGAGTCAGCAAGTTCTCCATGCCAGCCATCTGTCCCATTTCCCCTAGCAACCATTTGTCCTTTTCTTCTTCATTAGGTAGCTAAAGCAGATCCTGACTGTCAGACCCTCTCTCGGCTCCCTTTTCTCCTGCGTTGGGCTCTCTGGATCACTGCTCCTGTTTGTCACTGTCACACAGGCTCCTCACCTAGAGGCATGATGCCGTCCCACGCAGGGACGTGTCCCGCTCGTGTTGTGACAGCTCTGCGTTTGCTCACGTTCTGGGCGGGCGCTGGTGTCTCTCCGCCTGCATGCTGGCTATTTCTTTACAGCCTGATCTTTTCCAGCTCCCTCTTCCTGATCCACATGCTGCTTCCTCATCCTGCATCATGTTTCTAGGTCTGCGCAGGGACGGGGGGCTGGCACTGCTCATGTCCCTGCAGCATGTCTGGGCCCTGGCCTGCCTGCTGCTGCCGCAGGGCGAAGATGAGACACTAATTTCTAGGGAAGTGGCTTTGGAGAGGTAGAACCAGAGCTGTGCCATGCGTTAATCCGATGGCTGCTGTTTTAGCAGATGATGTGGGTGTTGAATTGGCAGCTTCCAGGACAGAAGAGCTCAAATCACAGCAGCCAAGGTGCATGTACACAGCTGGGGCTCAGGGTGGTTGCAGCTCCCCAGCTCCTCCGCCCTGTTTTGGGTGCAGCCGAGCAATCGGGGTGTCTGGCACTGCCTGCTCAGGCTCCCCATCCTCATGCTGCCTCTGCTTCACAGCACGAGCAGGCGGGGGAACCTGGCACCCCGCAGATGCTGCACATTTGCTTAACAGCCTGCTGCCTCACCCCAGCCGCTTACTGTCTTTCTGCTGTTTCCCTATGCTGTGGTTCGGTGCCCAAAGAAGGAACAGCTGGGGATTTGCAGCTTTTCTCCCATCAGGAATGGGTTCTGGGCAGTGAGGGCAGCTCCTGGAGGCCGCCTGGATGCAGTGCTTTGGTTGGGCCATCTTGCCCCTCTGGGGTTGAGGGTAAGGCTGGTGGTGTACCACCGAACCCGAAATTCCTCCTGGAGGAGAGACCCCCAGAGGCAGGCTGCCCTCCTCAAGGCCAAGGCCACCTTGGGCACTCAAGGCACACGGGTGACACCTCTGCTGCTGCTGGAAGCGCTGAGCAACCTATGTTTGAGAGAGTCTCATGTGCTGCTGTGCTGCCTGTACCAATGGGAGCTGCTGCCTGCAAGAGAAAATTGGGAATTTTTCCATGGGGGAATTATTCTGGGGTATTTCTGGGAGAGATTCTCACTGGGGAACACTCTCTGGGTGAGAGCAGATATTTCCCCTCCATCAGGTCAGAGCTGGGCTGAAGCCAAGTGTGTTAGAAAGGTCTTTGAGGTTCTGGAGAACTGAGGGATGGCCCCGCAGCCTGGTGTGAGGAGTGGGAAAGGAGCCAGGAGCAGAGCCAGAGAGGAATCCCTGATGTGAAAGCTCTCTGTTCAGTACAACTGCTTAAGTCCTGCTAATGATCACCTCCAGAAACCAGCACGGATTCCCAAGCTAGCAGAGACAGGAGAGCATTTGGCCTAATGAAATTATCCAAGTGCCCTGGCTCCAGCTGCTGTTGTTTAATTGCATCTGACTGATGTCCAGACGAGGCGACTGGGGAGCAGCGGCATCCTCTGTGCAGCACCTGCATCCTCTGGGCAGTGCCTACATCCGACAGCGGTGCTCACAGCCACCTTGCTTCCTGGGAGGCTGCAGGAGCTGCGTGGTGAGGATGTGGCAGGCTCAGTGCTCTCTTACGACCGCTTCTCTCTGTCACTGACAGGCACAACACAGCTGAACCGCAAAATTTCTTTCCTGCTGCAGCGATGATTGCCATTGCAGGAGCTTCGCAAGCCACCAGCAGTAGGGAAGGTGCTCGTTCTCGGTCAGCCCATGGTGTGAGCTCCTGTGGTTTGGCACCTTGGCTGCTGCTCCTCTGCAGGGAAGCTGTGCTCATGCCACCTGACTGAGTCCCGCAGGGCCCTGGGAAAAGGCCAACTCTCCTGCTTGTGGGGGTGAATGCATCCCACGTCCCTAAAGCTCCTGTTAAAAATCCTGATTCATTTCTGGGCTGGAGCTCTCCTTCCAAGTGAGGTTTTAGCAAGGAGGATGGAGCCAAGGGCATTTGAGAGGTGGGCGGTGGGGAGGAATTAGAGCACACAGGAATTCAGGGGGGTCGAGCAGACGAAAGCGGCATTTGTTGCACCCGAATTAGGCAGCGCCGTGCTGAAGCCAGGCCCTCTGCTGGGCTGCCAGCACTGCAAGCAGAGCACCTCGAGTCAGGCCCCCAGGATGAGGAGCTCACGGGCTTGCATTTTGTCCCCTCTCAGCCTCTAGGGTTCATTTCTGCTTCCTTTTCCTGCAAAGCCATGAGGCTTTATAATCCAAGGCAAGCTTCAACACAAGGAGGAAAAAAAAAAAAAAGCTTGCTGAGATTGAGGGGTTCCTCCAGGAGGGAGGCGGGTGGCCAAGGTATCAACAGCCCCCAGCACTGCTCTGGCCACCCACCAGCTCCTCTCTGATGGAGAGGCCACCTGCAGCTGATGGCCAGGAAAAGGCCCTGAGCATTGCTAACCGGCCTCAGCAGCAGGGAGAGCTCCAGTGAAACGTTATTTAATGTTCCTCTTCAGTGGAGACGGCTATTTACCAGTGAGAAATTTCTGGGCTGAGGAGTCACAGCTTGGGTAATGCTGGATAATGTCCTTGGGAGGGGGAAGCGCTGGCGGGATTTATAGCAAGTCTTTGAGGCTTGGCTTCCATAGTTAGATCTGGCACAGATTTAGAAAAGCAGCTGGAGGATGAGTTTGTGCTTGGAATCATTAGCAGCGAGGGTTGTGCTGAATTACCAAGCGCAACCCTGGGGAGGGGGGAAACGGTTTCTAGGCTTTTTGTCTAGGCCGGCACAATAACTGCATGTGCACACATGTATTTCCCTGCCGAAAGTGAGCCCAAAGCACTGAAGGCGTGTGGTGCCCTGGCTGCCTGTGTGGTGGAGGGCGGCTTGCAGGAAGGATGGATCCTGTGAAGCAGAACCCGGAGAGCAGCAACGAGGCAAGGAGCTGCTGGGTCAACCGGGAGCATGCTGGCAGCACACTGCCTGGCTTGTCCTGCTGGGACCTGGCTGCAGCCCCGCACCTCGGTGATGCTCTGCCTCTTCAGGTGCCTGGCAGATGCTGCTGGAAGTGAAGAGGTCCTGGTCTGCCCTGCCTGGTTTTGGGATTCAGCTCCAGAGCAGCCTGTAAACCCTGACGTGTCCCTGTAGGAGCCTGGCTTTGTGCTCCCAACATCTGCAGAACATTTGTCCCCAGGTTAGAGTGGCTGAGGCTGGTGAGCTCTGATCTCTGAAGTGAGCCCCAGCTTGCAGGAAGGAACTTGTTTCAGGGACTCGAGCAGACAGCATGGGACAGGAACAGATCTAGATGCTGGGCTACTCCAGGCTGGAGCAACCCTAGCTTTCTGAAAAGCATGAATGGGGACAAGAAAGAGCTTGCACTGAATGAGTTTGTGGTTTTGTCCCCAGCAGGACCTAAACATTTCTCCTTGGATGTGCTGGCTGTGTGCGTTGGGACTGGGGCTGCTTCTGTGACCATCGAGGCAGAGCGGGTTTCCAGGGAGCTCTGACCATAGGTAGTGATAGACCTGGTGGCCAGTCTGTGGGGAGCTTCTCCTGAACTGGGTAGAATCAGCCTGAAGGCACTGGTTTCAAAACACTTGGGTAGTAGGCGACAGAGCTGATGGCACGGGCTGATTGCAGGCAGGAGCTGACGCTGGGTGGTGAAGGAGAGCTGGCAGGCCGGGGAGGCACGGCTATGGCGGTGCTGAAGGCGAAGACAGGCACTTGATACGAGGGAAATGGGGGCCAGGGCACCCTCCTGGCTCATTTTTTAAAGTTCTCCAATTCTGGTTGTATCTGACATTGGCAACAGTGCGATGTTTCTCTGATTTGCAGGCACTCTCCTGTGGAAACTTGGTAGTGAGAGACCTGGAATGAGAGATGGCAGGTGAGGTGTGGGGGGCATTCCTCCGAGGGGAATACTAGGGTAACGTTATCCCTCATCTGCTGCTGACTGCCTGTCCTAGCAGCCTGTCCTTTGAATTTAGCTGCGTAAAACAGTGCCCAGCACTGGGGTCCTCCGCAGGGGCTGGGTGCTGGCTTCTCTCTGCACCACAGAGCAGCTGGAGATGGCTCGCTTTCCCAGCACGTGTGGTGGAAGAAGCTGTGGGACAATTGTCTGGAGGTGAGACCCCAAAAACAGACCTCGAAAGTGATCTCGAGACAGTTTTAACCTGCAGGGAAGCGGAGGTGAGCCTGGCACAAAGCCGGGTGATGGGGTTTACCCCGGTTTGGGGTCTCACAGGGCTTGAACAGGAGACAGGAGGTGTCTGGGTAGCTTGGGTGTTTGAAACCTGGTGTCAAGGAGGCTGCTGTGCTCCTGGAAAATCCCATGTAGGATTTCTGTTAATGTGGTGTGTGTGTGTTTTTTTCCCTGTGATATTACAGTAACTCTTATGGAGGAGTTCAGGGAAACGGGTAAGGCTGTGACCAAGGAGAGGGGTTCATTACCACAGAGTAATGAGCTGTCTGGCTCTGTGAGGCAAGCAGGAGACTGATTTAAGAGCAGTTCAATTGGATGTGCTGTGCTTGGGGGTGGTGGTAACTAAAACAAACTGAATAATAATAATAATAATAAAACAGCTTCCCATGTAGGCAGCTATTTTTAGAAGCTGGTGGCTCCTGGGTTTGTACACTTCAGAGCCTTGATACTTTTCCAAATTTCCTGTGGAGGATCTTGTTTTGCTTTAAGGTTTAGGATGATGTGATCCTTAACCCCAGCATCCCACTGGCTTTCCGCAGGATGCTCAGATCAGCAGAGCTGCTGGTTCTCCGCTGATCACATCCTTCCTGTGCACTGCTGGCATGCCACAGAGCTTGCCAGAGCCCAGCCGAGGCCGGCTGCAGCGGTCTGGACTCCTTGCTTGTCCTGGATGGCTGACATCAGTGATCCAGGGATGTGGTGACAGACCAGCTCTGTGCCATCTTTTATCCCTGGGTTATTTTTCAGCTGAGCTTGACTGCACGAAGTGGGGTACAGTCCAAGCATGAGTAAGGGGCAGCGATTTACTAAACCAGAGTTGCTGCTAAAGGCTTTCTTGAGAAACCAGCGGTGGTGTCGGTGGAGTTGATTTCCTGATGAAGAGGCAATCAAGCAGCCTGTGTAAGTGAGCCCTAATAGGCATGTGTCTGAGCTATCCATGATGATGACCCAGATGATGTATGTTATCTTTGATGTTGTAACTCTGTTCTCCTATATCTCTCCTAAGATGTAGGGCTTGTCACTGATGCATGTACATTTCTGTGCCATCGCCCTGGGCACTCGAAGCTGAACTCTTTCATTTTCCCCAGGTTGGGAAGCTTGTAAGGTAATGTTCTTGCTACAGAGGATGTAGGTGAGGATCAGGTTCAGCAGGGCTGAGGTGGTTCTCTGAGGCTCAGCAAACATCTCCTCTCTTATAATGCGCTCCCATTAATATCTTAATCAGGCAGATTTTCTGGCAAGCAGTCATTACCCGCAGTGCTCCTCCACCCACCCTCGCAAGGAGGACAGAGGGCGATGCCAGTGTGGTGCAGGGGCAGAGATGGGGGACTTCTGAGGGGTGTTGAGTCCTTCCCTTAACACTCGAGGGAGTGTTAAGGAAACATCATTACACAAAAAGTCCAAATTTGTTTGCAAATTGTGTCACTGCCACGGGAGTTTTGATGAAGAGCTGGCAATAGCTGTGATGTGCTCTGCTGCTGGGGCTGGGCTGTAAACGTGGTCTGATCCTCGCTAAGAAGCAGCTCCAGTTGGACACGGATGGCTGGGGCTGCTCATGCTGAACGCCTGAGCTGGATGAGGCTAATTGCCTGTGATGAGTTGTGTAGGTTAATTGCCAGCATCCGGACTGTTATATACTCCTTACCACGGCTTGATTTGAAAGTTTTGGACGGGGCTGATTGCTTTTTCATTAACAAAAGTCAGGTATAGCTTTCATGAGATGCCTGCTTCTGTCTGCTGCAGGTCTCAGAGCTCCCAGGGGCGTCTGCCCACCGTGTTGGCTCAGCTCTGCTGGGAACAGCTCGTGCCCACAGGAGGTCTTGGAAGTGCCACGACGCGGGGTGAAACGATTTCTCCACATCCTATATTTGGCACCAGCTTTTCATCTAAACCGGAGCCACTTCACACCTGTCTGGCAAGATAAAGGGGCTTAAAATGAGCACTATTGCCTGCATGGTATGCAAAGATCTCAGCATCAGTGAATACCGGAGCTTCAAAGCTTTTGCTGTAAGTTTTTCCACCACCTATAGCTCTGTTGGGCTGTTTTATTTTCCAGGTACGGGTGCTGTGCACCAGGTGGGCCATCTGAAGAGCTCTGCGGTGGAGTGGACAGAAACGTGTGTGCCGCTAACCCCTGCTGGATGAACCTGCCTGGTTTCTGGGACCTGTACGCGTACCACCAGAGATGGGTTTTGCTACTTTCCTATTCTTTTGCAGTAAGAGCCTCTAAATCATGTCCTTGGGCATCCCTCTGAGCCGCAGAGTGGCCTCATTTCCCTCTCTGTCCCGCTACACCGGGAGGGAGCTTTTGGCTGAGAGGTGCCGGGGGGCACCGCCGGTGGATGGGGCTGCGGGAGGGGGACCGGGGCAGCTCTGGGGAGCCTCCGGGGGCACCTCCCCGCAGGGGCAGGCGGAGGGCGGCCGTGCCGGGGCCGCCGCGGTGCCCCCCAGCCCCCGGGCCCGGCTCCCCCCGGGTCCCGCTCGCCTCGGGCCGCGGCCGGTCCGGGCCCGCCAGGGGGCGCCGCCGCCTCCCCCCGACCTTCCCGCTCCCCCTCCCCTGCCAGCCGTCGCCATGGTGACCGCTGGGTGCGTAGCGGCCCTTACGAAGCTGACGCAGTGGGCGGCCCGGCGCGGGCGGGGGCGGCCCCGGCACGGGCGGAGGCGGCGTTGGAGAATCGGGGGGCCGCGAGGC
>CM021769.1:29372032-29451712 GCA_011076525.1 Nettapus auritus
GGGGCAGGCCCCGGGACCGGCCCCGTGGAGGCGGGCCCGGTGCGGAGGCGGGCGAGGTGCCGGCGCCTCGCGGGGCCGGGGGGCGCCGCCGGTGGCTCGGCGGCGGGGCGGGGCGCGGGTCGGTTCCCTCTGACGGCCGTGGCCGCTTCTCCGCAGGGACCGGCGCCTGAAAAAGTTTCCCGGCTCAGCGGCGCTCCTGCGACATGCGTCCGCCGCGGCGGGGGGCGAGCCCTGGCCAGAGGAATCCGCGGCGGAGGTGAGAGACGCGTGCTGCGCCGAGCGGGGGAGCGCGCGGCGCCTTGGCATCGCGCGGCCGGGGGCGCCGGGCTGCTCGGCCAGCGGGCGCCCCCGGGGGCTGGTCCCCACCTGGGGCAGGCTCGGGTGCCGCTCGGGGTATGTAGAACCGGTGGCTGCACAGCCCGCGGGTCCCGGTGTAGGCAGTGTGCTACTTGCAGCCGGTCCCGAGTGGGGAAATAGCACAGGGATTGCCAAAGGTAGCATATCCAGCTCCTGGGACGCTGGAGCGCGTGTAAGTGTTGCGCATGGAAAGCCGCAAGGCTCTGTTGGATGGATTAGCCAGCTCGTTAAAAGAAAATGGGTCTGGAGGAAAGCATAACCTCTGCCAAGGTGGGAAGGAGATTACCCGCCTGCGAGGATAAAGCCTCGTGTTACCTGGTGAGGAGTTGCCACATCCCGCTGACTGTCGTTCTCTGGTTGAGCAGGGAGAAGCATCTGAGCTCTTGCGGTCAGGCTGAGTGTTTTTATAATAGTCGTGGTTGGGAGATAATGAAATTGTAGGAAGTGGCTTTTGTAAAGGCAGATTCTTTAATCTCTGGGTTCTATGACATTTGCTTCAGTGAAATGTGTGTCTAGTGGGGAAGTGTCTACACCGTTAAGGGGGTCTGCTTGTGACTGGGGAGGAAGGGACATCTATTAGGCACGGCTGGAATGTTTTCAGAATGGGATACGTGGTCTGGATGAGGTTGCCAAGTTATCGTTGTGCTAGGTGTTGGCTTTCTGTGGCATATAAGTTGCATCGGGTTCTTCAAGCTGCTGATTGTATTACTCTTAGCCTATCGAACGCGTGTCTGTGCAGCCCTGTGATGACTACCAGGCAAGATCCTTAGAGAAACGCAAGATCCTTAGAGAAACACGAACGGCACCTGCTGTGCTGTGGGTAAGGCATGTAGTCCAGTACCTCTGTAACCAAAGCTCTTTGGAAAAGAGAAAAACTTTTAATCAGTGGTTAAATAACAGACTTGGGACTGACTTAGTGTGTCTACTGTTTTACAAAAATTTTTACTCTATAGCATGTTACGAAGGGATTGAAGTTCTGGCCTGACCTTTTGAGCCACGTACATACTGCTGTGCCAACCTCGATGGCATTGGCCTGTAGAAGGAGATTTGATCAGAATTCTATTTGAACGTAAGGCATCGGGCTAGATCCCTTTGATCACTGTCTGCAACATGGAATCAGAATTATCAGAAACTGAGATTTCTGTAACTTCCTGATGGCTCAGTCATTGCCAGAAATGGGCAACGAGAAAGGCAAACTTCACTCTGCTGTGTCTACCAGTTCCTCTTCTCAAGTCCTAGGAAGGAGCGGTTGCACAACAACATGATCCAAATGGTTAAAACTGAGAAACCTACTAGTCACAGAAGAAAAGTGGAAGGGTCAAAAATAGCCCCTCCGATGACAAACTTGTGGTAAGAGCTAGAGGAGAAATAGGGTAAATGAAAATACCCATTGGCCTGCCTTATAAAAAATGGATGTAGATAAGAAACTGTTTAAAAGAGTTGAGAAGACTTGTCTCTCAGTGCATTCTACTAAATTGTGGCAGCTTTAATTTTTATGAAACTCAAAATTCCTGCAAGCAAATAATTATGACAACAGGAAAATCGAAGTGTACGTGAATGCGCGGATGTGTTTTTGGATTTCGTGTGGAAACAGATGCTGTGTTCCTTGTCCCATGTCTGCCTCAGTTTGTTCAAAGACAGGGAAGATTTTTATGCATCCCTTGAGCACTGTGTGCATCTAACCAGAGGCTGGCGAAGAAGACTTGCAAGCTGTCTAGCTACCCTTTGACAGACCCACATAATTTGCATGTTTTTTTTAGCCCCGCCTGTCTTTGCTTCCCTCTGCAGAAGTTTGGCGTTCCCTGTGGGATCCGAGCATGCCAGCTGTGGATTGTCGTGTAATCCAGGGGAAGTTCGGGTTGTCTCTTTGGGATGCAAGCTTTAATCCTACGGTGCTGAAGATGCAGATGTTCCTTGGCTTTTTAGAGTGCCAAGAGCAAAACTGGGTGGAGAGGTGTTTCATATGCAGCCTCATTCCAGCAGTGAATTAATTTTGAGATAGATCATGAAAACTAGGTCACTTTGGTTTCTGAGTTGCAATAAAATTGTATGAATTCACAAGCGGGATTTGTGCACTTCTTCCAAGCCTTTGTGACTTACAAACTCCCCTTAAAGCACTGCAAATCTCAATCTTTTTGCTTTTGTGGGTGCCTTCCAGGGCAGGACCAGCAAGCTGGGGGCATGTAGGAAACAGATGAGCACTAACATTTGAGCGTGAGCCCCGTGATGCTCGGTACCCGCGCAGCTTCAGCTAGGTAATGTGGCACTTTGAGTCATTTATGGCCCTGCCTAGAATTTCACGATCTTCCTTGCATTAAAACAGCAGGGGTTCTGTTCAGCTTGCTGGCAGGGGAAAGTAGTTTGAGACTTCTTTCCTTGAGTAGCGAAGCCTTATATCTCCTCTGGAACACGTCGTTTTTATGTTGGGCAGTCTGCCTGTACCCTGCTTTTCCTCCAAGGAAGCACCACACTTGGCTTTTCGGCTTGCCACCTAGGTAGCCGTTAATAATACATGGTTAAAGCTGGGAGCCTGGCGCTGACAATGATCCAGCAGATGAATAAGTACATCCTGAGCTGGATTCAGTGCTGCAGTTTGAGGAAGTTATATTTAAAGAGACAGCGGTGGAGATGCTTAGAGGAGTGAAACTATTTTGGTTCTCTCTTCGGGAGCTGTGGGCCAGTGACTTCTTTGAAGGAAGACTTCAGGCAGGGAAGGGGTTTATGAAAGTGCCCTTTGTGCTATCGGGACTGTGACAAAGGGACTCTTGAGATATGTGGATTGCTTTGGGATGGTTATTCCTGCTGGAACAGATTCTTCATGAGTAAATCAAGCTGTTAGCTGCTTCGTGCCTGTATTTCTCTATTCTTCAGTGTATCTAGCTTAAGTGCATGTCTGCCAGAACAAACACGCGTGGCACATGCTGGCGGTGGTGGGAATGGTTGTAATACTTCTAGTTAGAACTACACTCCTCCAGCTTCAAGCTAACGCTTGCTGGCTCTTGTGTTTTTGAAGTGAAATCTCAGGAAAAATAATATATATATATATATTTTTAAAAAGAGCATGCTGCACAATCTTTCTAGCTTTGAACTTTTAAGAAGGAAGAAATTAAAACTTTTTTTTCCCAGGCTTTAATAAGAAATACAGAAAAGTGTATGCTGGAAAAAGTAAAAACTAGGATCCTGTTCGCTAGATCTCAGCCTGCTCTCCAGTGGTACTGTATGTGTTTCGTCTGCTCCGAGTGCAGTTGCTCTATGTGTAATTCTGTAGTACGAGATGCTCAGCACTCTTCTTATCCTGCATGCTTGTTTGGGTGCCTGAGTTCGTCATATGGTGCCTGGCATCTGGATCTTAAGCGCGTTATAGAACTGAGCGTATACAGGAATGTACCCTTAAGCGATCTGCTTAAGGAGTCCATTAACTGTTTGAAGCACTAGTGCAAGCTTTAAAGAGGGATAATTAATAGTGAACGTGCAAACTGACATTTTTGTTTGAGAAGCAACGTCCAGTAAGGTGGAATATCCTCATGTAAAATGTGTACACAGTTTGGTTTTAAACGCAGAGCGTAACCCTGCTGTACCTTGGTGGTGATTTTGAATTAAATTCCTACTGAGCCCGGGGAAGAAATGTGCCCTCTCCTTTCAGTCGTGTATTGCTTCTTTTCTGTTCTTTTCCATCCTCCTCCTTTCTTCCGCCCCATCCAGTGACAGGTTGAAGGTTCCTTACCTCATAGACTGGATTTGCTTGAAAAGATGTCAAATTAAAAGCTTGCTGATTATTTTACTCTTCCTTGCAGCAAGAGTAAAAAAATGTGCGTGGCAAGCAGCAACTGCCTGTGGAACAAGGAGTTTTGTTGTGGGCTCTTAGCCCCCCGGTGTACGGTCAGTCTGCTTCTGCACGAATGCTCCTTTAACTGGGCGCATGTTCCTGTGGACGGTGTGGCTCTGGCAGCCCCCTGGAAATTCTCCCTTCTCCTGCACTGCAGTTTCTGCCCCTCCTCTCAGTCTCCCTCAGGTTGCCTCTAAATGTCTGGGGGAGTTGCATGAGGAATCATTGCTTTCAGTTCCAGTCAAGTTAACTCGATAGCCAGCCCTCTTTTGGTTCTTGCGCGTTCCCCACGTGTGGAATTAAAACTACAAGTGGATTCCTCGGTGAGATCCATGACCTTAATAAGAATTTCTCCCTGCAAACAGGATGGAGCAAGATACAATCTAGAGCTTCAAAAATTGTACTTTTCCCTGTGCTTTTCACATAGCAGTTTGTCAGGCAAAGGTGCTATTCAGCAGGCAGCGACACAGGAAGCAGCTGGTGCAGCGGTAACTTCTCTAGCAAGCTAACAGTAAGGTGCATCGCCTCCTATGGAGTTGTTTAAGCTGCTCTCCTTTCCCTGACCTTATGCACAAACACGGTGCATAAAAAAGAGGTAGGATTGTGCTGCTGTGCATGCTTCCATCTTCGGAGCGTTCCTCGCAGTGGGAGCGTCCTTGTGCCCCGAGGGGCCCCGAGACGGCTGCCAGATGTGCTCAGGGCGCCTGTGCCAGGCCCTGGCCCTGGCTCCTGGGTGAGTGCTGGTGATCCTTTGTGGGAGCCTGCTTGCCCAGCTTTGCTGCTGGGCTCCTTACGTGGTGCAGCCTGGTGACGTGTGAGGTGGGGAGGTTTGCTGGAGCATCCAAGCAGTGAGTCTGTCGTGTTATTGAGGAGCTTGTAACTATGCTCCTTGCTGAAAGGGAGGCTCGCTGATACTGGGTGGTTTGTACGAGATCCTCTTGTGGAGCTGCGGTGAGACGGTTTTAACCAGTGTTTGTAGATCCGAGGAGTCATTAGTCAAGAAATGTGCAAGGACTACCTGAAGTGCGTAGGTGCCCCACGCCTGTGCCGTGTCTGTCTTGTGTAACGTCTGCTCTGGGTTTGTTGGCCTGGAGGTGTGGTCGTCGGCACAGACCTGGGAGATCCCGAGTTCAGATGCAGGCAGGCTGCTAGACTGAGTCAGTCTCTTCTGAAGAACAACAGATGTGCAAATGAAATGGTGAATCCCTTAGGCCAGCTTAAATAAAATTGAACTGGATAATAGAAAGAAATGGGGAAATTCAGGACCTTGTTACTGTGTCATTGCACTAAGTACAACAGAATTGGGCAGGCTGGAATGGATAAAAACTCGTAAGTGCGCTTCTCCCCTGAAAGGTTTCCTGCCAGATTTATGTATATAGCTGGAATTTACTGAGCTCTGCATCTTTTAGGAAGAAGAATAAAGACGATCTGGCACAATTTCTGTAATGTGCTTGCTGGTGTTTACAGCTGCAGATACAGCCTCGGTGCATTTTTGGAACATAGATTCCAGCTGAAAAGTCTGGAGGCTTGCCTTTTCCCCAGGTGATCTGCTCAATGATCTTGCAGAACTGTGCTCTTTTCTCGTGTGGGAGATTAACTACTTCACCTCCCGTAATAGAAGAGCAAGTCAGATGTGTTTTGGGGAGTTTGCGGTATCTGTCAGCCTGCGATTATCCTGAATAAGGCAAATCCTGTCTTCTGTTGTCTTGCATACTCTGTTAGTAGAGCACATCAGGACCTGTTGAAAGCATGTTCTTCCTCAGAATTCAACCTAGTACCATCCTGTAACATCCCTTTATGCTTGGCATGCTTCTGAATGGCCCAAATTTATATTCTTTCCCGTTGAAATGCAGCTCAGATTCCGGCGATCCAGATGTGAGAGGCAGTAGCTGAGCTCCGTGTGGCTCTCCATAGCCGAATGGCTCGCAGCAGGAAGCGGACCGCTCTGTTTGCTCGTCTGCTGCTATGTTCCAGAATATCCCCGCCGAGACAAGCTGTCCTTCCATTTTGAAGGTCCCGTGTTGCTGCGTTACCTCTCAGCCAGATTTAACCTTGTAAACCACGGCGCCCTTCTTCTTACTGCGCTCTGCCTGCTTCAGGTGTTTGTCACCGGCTCCGTGGTACCCCAGTGTCAGCTGGCGACAGCCGCTCCCCTACAGGAGGGTGTTCAGGTACCAGCCTCGGCTTCTGCTTGGGGTAACCTGTGCCCGTGATCCTCCATCAGAGGAAAGGGACAAGTTCCCGTTTGCTCTGTTTAAAGGTAAGTTTCTTCCTTAAAAGAAGAGGAAGCAGCAGCACTTGGTGACTTGTGTTACGTTCCTGTTGTAGTGGATGCTCTTCCCTGCGCAGAACGGGCAGAATAACGACAGATTTCTTTAATGAGAGATTCGCTATTTGCATGCTGCGGGGTTGTTCTTCCTTTGTCATTTTCACTTATTTTCCAGCAGAGAAAGAGGCTGCTCTTTCTTTCAAGCCTTCCCTCCAAGGTTAGTACGGGGCTAGAACTACTTGGCAAGTGAATAATGAAGCGCAGAGGGAGGGAGAGGTGCTTTTCCTGAGATGTTACGTGCGTGTTCTAAAACCGGAAAGAGCAGAGCTTTCCTCGAACTTCAGTGACATTATTGGAGTGCAGGGCAAAATGCCCTTGCATAATTGTGGTGTTAAAATTTCTCTCTGCAGGAAACCGTGGTATTCTTCCACCAGAAGCTCTTTCCTCTCCAAATGTCATGCTTATTCCTGGTTCAGTGCTTTGCTTTTGGAAACCCGTCTTTCATCCCTGTTGATTTTTGTGGACAGAAGAAAAAGTAGCACATGTTTTTCCAGATCGCTAAGGGCGAACCCTTTTGAATGCCTCAGGGGCCGTGATCAATTTTAACTCCATGGGAAACTGGGACATCCACAAATGCGATGTTGTCCTGGATGCCTTCTGCAGGCTTAGAAGAGTCTGAGATAAAGATCTTTGTGGGCTGCATGTAGCTAGCTGGTTAATTGTTTACCTTGCTTTTTATAGGACCGCAGCTCGCTGCTGGTGGGGAAGAGAATCTATCAATTCCCCGAGGCCTCGGTCTGACTTCAGATGAAGGTGGAGGAATTAGTACAGGCGGTTTTGGAGGTGGGAGCCATGTGGGACGCTGCAGAAAATGCTCGTTCCTCTGTGAACGGGCGGCTGAGTAAGTGTGGTGCATGCATCTCCAGTGCCTCATGGGAGCCTGCTGGGAATATTTACAGAGCTGGTGAATTCGGAGTTTGCAGCGTCTGAGTTTGCACGCAAGCACAGGAAGTAGCAAGTATGTTTAATGTGTGCCAGTGAAGGGTGATGTGCATAAGCTTGTTCAGGGAGGGGTGGGTAGGGAGCCTGAAAATCCACCGTGAGGTGGGTACCGGCTGCTCGGGGAGAAGAGGCGTCTGTTCCTGTAACCGAGCACGCAAGTTTGCGGGACGTGGATTTGTGTAGTGCGGGCACACGTGCTTCTGAGTCGCTAGACTTGCACGGAGGAAATAATGCAGACTGTGCTCTTCAGTGTGAGAAAGCTACGTTTTTGTGTCCCTGATCCACCCGGCTCCTCGGGTGTTTGTTCCTTGGAACGGCTCGAGAGCCGTCTGGTAGGAGCTCCACGGTACGATGGATGTGTCCGTGTTCCTTGGGATGTGCAGCACACAGTTTGTGATGAGCTACTCTGACCGGCTCCTGGGGACACAGTCATCTCCCTTCTACCGGGAGCAGCAAAGAGCAGAGAAACGTTTGCCTGCGCTCCTGCGCGCGCTTGGGTCTGCATATGGTGCTGGGTGAGGTTCAGTGGATGCTTCGAGACAATAACCATCGTCAGAGAAATGAGTTGGTGAACAAAGTGTTCAGCACCAAGGGCACGATGAGGAAATGAGTTTTTGTGGGACTTGAACTTTTGGCATGGTGTTAACTGAACGCCTGATAAGAATTTAGCATTGCTCTGTATTTCAAGGCAATGCTGTAGCAACCGGGGAGGTGAAACGGCAGATTTGTTCTGAGGCTGCTTTTAATGACTCCGAGCTCTCAAAAGGATTTCTTGAAGAAGGTAGAAGGAAATTCACTGCATTCTCAGAACATGCACGGTAATATGAAGCAAGTTGCAGGACGTGTACGGGATGCTTCTGCCAGCTCTCTGGGTGAGGTGAGTTGCCAAAGGGAACGTGGAAGTCTCTGCAAGGCTGAATATCCGGGCCTGTCCCCTGAGCCAGCCGCTCTTTAAAACACTAATGATGTGCGAAGGACGGGCCTTATGTCCTGAGCTGCTCTTGTGTTTATCCTATGAAAACTTCTGCTTTTCCAGCCGCTCAGCTCATATTTCTTCTCTAGTGAACTCTTAATTTGTAATAAACAAAAAGAGACTTGAAAGCAGCGTAATGGATCGGTTTGCAATTGAACAGAAGAGAGCGAAAGACGAAAGCTCTGGTCTTGCTTCCCACTTTAATGCCTTCATAAGGAGTGAGGCCTTTTTGGTTTTTGTTACATGATCGCAGGGCTAGACAAGGAGGCATGTTCTTCTGGAAAACAACAGAGTTGGGCAGAAGGGGAAGGACTTGTACTTGTTCCTGTTGCCAGAGCTGCAGGTCAGTTGCATTTCATGTCACAGCCCCTTACACATTGTGGCCATGAAATGAAATCCTTTTGAGTGCAAATGCAGAAAAGGGTGTGGCTAAAGCAATCAGGAACCTTTTCACTTTAAATTACCTGATTTATGACATGAAAATCTCAATGTTAACATAGATTTGCTTTGCAAACCACTGGGCTGTAAGTTAGCTGGTGTTATGCCAAAACACTCCCTTTGACTAGCATGAGAAAATACAGCTCTTCAGCCTCTGGCCCAAACCACAAGGGCTGAACGCTCCCGAAGACAAGAGTAAGTTGAACTTTCAGTCCTTCCTACAGGCTTTCTTCAAGTAACGTGTTTGATTTACTTCCTGAAATCTTTAATATGAAATCTTTTGGGTGGGGAATGTGAGCGAAGCCCCTTTTCTTTTCCTGTTCTGTTCCGGGGTCCCCTTTGTCACTCTGGGATGTCTGCGCTTACGGCTTTGGTGTCGGCAGTAGAAGCTGCGGGTCTGCTGCGCCTGGACACATGAGCCCCTCGCTAAGGTGCGGTGCCAGAGAGGAAGATCCTGGAACTTCTTGTCCGAGCTTGGAGAATCAGCAGGTTCTGCTTCCCCGAAATGTGTCTGTTGGCTTGCTTGTTCTCTAGCTGATTATGGTGGTGTTTGCTCAAGTGCCTTGCACCTGACTGCTGCCTCTCCGCAGGAGTTTTCCTGGAGCCGGCGTTTCACAGTGGAGGTTTTGTTCCAACTCTAGATTTCTTTGGAGAGAAAAAGTGGCAGATGCCAGTTAGCAGAGGGGAACAGGGAGGACAATGTGCTTATCTCAGGGCCGGTGACCCTTTCCGTAGGGAGCAGGAGTAGAAGAGACGAGGAGTGTGATCTCTGTTCTCCAAATATGCGTAACGTTCCTGCTGCAGAGGAGCAGGGCTACCGAGACTTCGTGAGGTATTTCTGCTGTTGGAGAACGATGAGGTTGGAAGCAGTTGTGGCTGTTAGGTTCCTATGGGAACAGCTAGGAGATGCAAGGGCTTGGATTCTCAACTATAAGGGGGTTTGTCAAGAAAGGTGGGAAAAAGATTTCTACTTTGATTGGAGTGGGAAACTAATGTGCTTCATTCTCTCCCCGATCGCCTCCTGACTACGGTTTTTCTCCGCTGAAGAGGAGATGGGATTTTGTGCCGCGTCCTTGAGGCTGCCTCGCTGCTCCGCTGCCACACAGCTAATTACAAGGCGGGCGGCCAGATGCACGAGCCCGCCCTGCTGCTGTTTGACCAAGCCGGCAGTCCAGCGCTCTTCTGGCCCGGGGGGCAGCGCGGCAGGCAGCGGCTGTGCCTGGGGAGCGGGGTTAGCAACTGTCCGAGTGGATGGGCCAGGTGAAATATTTCTGAATCCACTTTTACCGCCCTGTGTAAAGTGGGGCAGACAGCTGCTGTTGTTTCCCCCGCAGTTTCTGTTAACTGCGGGACTTTGCCCAGCCCGCCCAGCGCTCCTCTCTTCTGGGAGAGCAGTTGAGCTCCCTGCGGTGACAAACCCATGTGGGATCAGGGAAAGCTGCACTTGGCCACCAGAAAGGAGCTGCGATTCCAAAGTTAGGCCGCTCTTTCTGAGGATTGAGAAGGAAATGCCTAAAAGAAAAAAAAAAAATAGCGAAGAGGCTTAGTTTTGTAGTGCTGTTTTCCAACGAAATGCAGTGGAAGGCAGCTCCCTGCTTGGGGCGGTGCCTTGCTGGCCCTCAGGTGGGTGCGCGCCTGCTTGCCGGCGGTGGCGTGCTTAAGGAGGGAATTTGGGGGCTTTAGCAGTCTGTGATGGCAGCAAAAGGCTTGGGGACAGCAGGTATTTGGGGATGGACCTTCTCGCATGGGTAAACCCCATTGTTTTGCACTTACCTCTTATAAACAGTTCACTTTAATGCTCTTTTCCACCCCGCTTTGCAGCTGCACATCCTGGTTCTTCGACCTGTAGCGAAGTCAACGCGGTCTGGCCGGCGAGCAAAACCGTGAGCGTGGCTCACCTCTGGGGCCCGGCCGCAGCAGCTCCGCTCCCTGGCTGGGTCACGTTTGGTCCCGGGGCAGGGCTTGGTTCTGCTCGGGGGGAGCCGACCAGTCCTCTGCTCGGGGCGGTGGCTGGCGGGGAATGCAGTGCCTGCGGTGTCATTGCAAACTTTGCTCCGCTGCGGTGAGTGGGAAGCAGTGCTGTTCCTTCACAGTCCTTCTACTTCGTGCGTTGCCAGCATAGTAAAATGCAGTTTGAATTAAGATCGGTTACATGTGCAGAGCGTTTTTCAAGTGGTTGTTAAAGGACAGCTCTGCCTTCTCTGCAGCGTTGATACCGAGGGCGCTCGCTGAGGACTTGGAACTATTTAAAGAGCATGATTTCACCTTCCTCGTGGAGGGAGAAAAACCCACCCTCAATTCTTTTTCATACGAGCTCCTGTTCTTCACTGCAAAAGCCAGCACGGAATCTCATCTCAGAGTGCCCTAAAGTTAGGATGTGCTGAAGAAGCAGGCGCTTGAAGGAAAACGGGGTGCAGTGTGCTGGTGCGTGGCTCTCGTGTCCTCGGGGGCGGGTGGCGAAAGGTCGCTGCGGGCCTGGCTGGCAGCGGGGAGCAGAACGTGATGCCTGCTGCTGGCAGCCGCGGAGGGGCGTTAAGGGGGCAGGCTGTTGTGGTACTCGTCGCTGTCTTTATCTTCTTTCCTTCCCGTCTCTGATTCGGTGATTTATTTCTGGATTCTTTGACTCCCATCCTGATGACATGACTGTTCCCTAACTCCTTCCAGCTGACGGGGTCAGAGAGCGAGCTGTTCCTGCGCGTTTGGCTAGGGGTGCCAAATCCGGTAGCTGAGCGGTGGCGAGGCTTCAGCGCTGTCCCAGATCCAGCCAGAAGGGAGGCTGAGCAGGCAAGTCCCCGTAGGCCCACTCGTATAGGTGGGTTACACACAATTATCCTGTAACCTACTGCATCTCGGAGACCAGATTGTCTCACTGCACCTCCTCTGCTTCTCCCATATACAGCTTCCCAGTGCTGGAAACGCAGAAGTTCTCCATTTTCCTGTGTCTGTCTGCTCCCTGGCTAATTAGGGTAAAGCAGAGGAGCTGGGGAGAGGAAGGAGAGAGGGAGGAAGATGTGCAGCTGCTGATGCTTGTTTGAAGAGTGCTTGAGGAAAGGCAGTGGGGTCATTCTTATGTCCTTTGTATACTTTTTTCCTTTTCCAGATTAACTTCAGTCTGGCAGCTGGAGCACCTTTAAAGTTTCAGTAGTGCCAGGAGAGATCATTGAAGTGTCAGTGAATTATTTATGGTGTCATTCTGCCAGCATTCTTGTTTCCTTGCTCCAGAGTGATCGTTGGCGTATTGCTATGACTCTCAGCTGAAGGAGGATGCTGTGTGCAGCACACCGCGGTGTGCAGGGTGTCCAGCTCTTTGGCTGGACACTCTGAGCTGTGACCGAGGAGTGCCGAGGAAGGAAGAAGCCTATGGCTATTCATTTTTTCCCCTTGAAAGAATGCTCAAATTCACCACGTGTTGGGCAAGTCAGTCCTCAAAGCTGCATGCTGCAGCAGACTACGCTTCCTGGAACTGCCTGCTCTGCTCTTTTCTTTGCCATGCAAATAAAATCTTCAGTTATCCGTGCAGCTTTCTGCCACATGATGTATGGGATGTTGTGCATCCTAAGATGTACAAAACGGTCAGGTGTTCATACGAACAGTGACACTAATATGGATAAATAAGAGTTGTTAATCCTCTCGCTTCCAGCCATAGCCTAATCACTGGTTCTGATGATGAATTCCCCACACAGTGAAAAGACTTCAGTATATTCATAAGTCACCTTTCTGTAAAGCAACTCCTGACACGTCCCCTGAAGCTACGAGTTTCAAGGAAGGAAAGGAATGCAGAAAGCCACGCGGGCTGGTAGCTGCCTGCAGCTCAGCAGCAGGGAAGGGCTGGAGAGAAGTGAGCGCTTGACCCAGCGTGGGTTCCTGAGGTCCCCGTGACTGTCAGGTTGTGTCGGGTCTGACACTGTCAGGTGTTAGAGGCAGAGATCTTTGGAGAAAGCACGTTGCCTGTGGGAAAGGCTGGCTTCAGGAATGCTGCAAAGGTCTGCAAGAAGCTACCTGGCATCTCAGTGCAGTCGTTGTGTGATCTGTTAATGAGTACTCAGGAGATCCCCTTTTCAGAGGTGGTCATTACAGTCCTGTCTGGGGAAAAGAAGTGGAGCCGTCTGACAAGACACTGCTCTTCTGTAGCTTTTGCCCTTGCGTCTTGTTGTATGCGCAGATGATCTTGTATTGATTCAAACGTGGTTTGCTAGTCCTGTGGGCTGGGCTCTGTGGTCTGAGAGGTCTGTGCAGAGCGTAAGTCAGACAAAACATTTCTGCAAGAGTCCTGTAAGGACTCTTCAGAAAGGCTGGAAACGTTTTCCCCAGAAAAGAGCCGTAGGAAATCTCAGCTTGAATCTTTGTGCCTATGTCCAGAATTCAAGTGACAGTGAAAAAATTGAGGGGGAAAAAATAGCATGGGATTATGATGCAGGAGAGCTCAGGCCTGGGCCGGGCTTATGCTTGATACTTAGGTGCTTGATTATGCCTTGATCAGCTGGGTTAATTGCAATTTAATACTGTTCTCAGGCCTTTGAGCTCTAATCAAGGATGAGGATTTGAATCGGGTGCTATAACTGCAAAAGATGAAATTAAGATCTTTTGCAAGCTTTGAAAATTCACTTGCAACAACAAAAGGTGAATTAGGAGGCAAACCCCGGGTCTCGTGCTCGTGAGCTGTTCCAAGATTACAGCACTCCCACCAAAGCCCGCTTCAGGCACTTACTTCTGAAGCCCAATTGAAAAGCTTTAAATGACCGGACGCTTCATGGTTAATTGTACTATAATTAAAGGAAAGGGGAAAAAAAAAGTCCACACTTAGATAAATTCTGCAGAAGGCATTGCCACAAAGGCACTAAATTTAATTACAGGGATAATGATATATTGCCTACAGCATGAGAGGAAGAAGTACTTTTTCTTCTAATAGTCTAAATCTGTCTTTCTGTGTGTCGGCTCAGAGCCAATCGCTTGTCCTGGAATACATCTGAATAAACAGCTTTTTTTCTTATAATCCTGTTTGGATTATAAATTCAAGTGTGAAGACTCATTTAGCTTTTGAAAGTCTCGTCTGCCAGACTAGAGGAAAGGTAAGAAGCCAGCTTCAAAACGCTTCCAGGGAGCTGGTGGAGCCTCCTGTTTTCTGAGCGTGAGCCCCCTCGGAAGTTCTCCAGGTGAGCTTTGTGGTCAGCTGCTGTTCTTTATCTATCTCGTCCATGGAAGAGCGATACTGCTTTCCTTTGTTTTGCCAAAGCTGTGAAGTTCCCGATGCTTCATGTTTCCAGAGTGTGTTACTTCCACGTGCATAACTTGAGCTGGGACCACCTGCCTTTCCTCCAGGGCGCAGAGCAGCCAGCTCCCAGCGCGTTCACCCTCACGGCTCTTTGTACCTGGCAGTTGGTAAGAAGGCTGTGGAGAGCTCTGGGGATAACCCGGCTGATTTTCTTCAGGGAAAACAACGTGTTTTTTTTTTCTGGGTTAATTCTGACAGATGTGGGCTTTGGTGACAGTTTTAGGAGGAGCACGTTACGTGGGATCGCCCTCTTGAACAAGAGTAGCACGGCTGGGCCACCACGGGGCACGGGGTGAGTTTTTTCAGCAGGGTGTGCGGCTGCTCGCCAGGCGAGCGGCGCGGCGGAGCTGTTTAGTCTGGCGGATCTCTCCGTGTTGTTTGCTCACAGATAAGATGGCCGCTCTTGTTTCCATCTCTTTGGCAGTTTGCTGGCCCCGAGCTGATGACATTTAGATGAAGCTTGTAACTGAATTCTGTCAAACTTCTCTTTTGGCAGGGAGAAGATACCTTGCTCCTTTCCCAGTGCCTCTTTCGTGATCTCTGATCCCTTTCATTTTATTTTTGTGCTTATCTATATTTTAATAACCTCGCTTCTGATTTATGTTCTGAATAGTGCCCTGCTTTTTTCGTACCTCCTACGGTAGCCTGCAACGCCAGGGTGAGGGGACTCCTGTGCATGGCTGGTCTGCGTTTCCTGTGCTCCGTCAGCGTGGGGAAGGATTATTCCCCATTTTCTTCTAGTGCAGCCACTTGATAGCCCCCAGCGCAGACAGTTCTAATCCATGTTGTGCAGTTCGTGTCTGTACAACTACGTGAAGCCAAGGAATGTTCTGTCAGGGTATTCTACTGCTGCAGCTCTCCTCCTGGCCTCCCTTTGGTACATCTTTGCTAACCTGGTTCCAGGATGGCCAAGGGGATGGCGATGCTGACACGCTGCCTAGCTGCTGCCAGCGTGTGCTTGGCGACTTCTCCAGCAGCCGCTAACGAGAGAAAGCGAGGAATGAAAACAAGGAGGATGGTGGCAACAGGGAGAGAATATTTGCCTTCGTGGAAATGTCAGGGCAGCCCTGGGACTGGCTAGAAATGCTTTGATTACATTGCGATCCTATGCAATTAGCTCCAAGCTACATTGTGCAAACATCAGTGCGAAGGAGCGCGCAGCAAGGCCTGCTGCCCAGCCTCTTTGGAGGCACGGCCGAGGCCGCCTGTGGCACCGTGCTCCTCTGGGGGCCGGGAGGAAAGGCAGGCGGGGAGCACGCTGGGGTGCGTGTGAGGGCTGTGCAGGGCAGAGAGGTACAGACGGCCAACACCACGGCGGTGACAGTTTAGCAAAGAAGCGTGGAAACTCGGGCACCTCGGGAGCAGAGGGAGGCACCCTGGCCGAAGGCAGGAGCACGTGGCTGTGCTGCCCGGAGCGTGGAGCTTCAGGTTTGGAGAGCAGAGGACGGGATGGGAATCAGCTGTTCCGGCTGCAGGGTCTGTGGTGATGAACAGAATTAATTGTCAAATGAAGCGGTCATATTCTGCTGTTCCCAAATCATTTGGCTTCTTCTGGTGTATTAGAAATAGCAATAAATAGAGGCTATTTTTTCTTCTGTATCCTGCAGATAAAAGTGGCAGAAGTAGTCTATATAACCTCTGTGACAGAGCAGGGAGAAAAAAAAGGTTTAAATACGTGTATGGTACAGTGAGAGGGCTCCCAGGACCTACAGCTGGAACAGTAGAGGCTGCTCCAACTTGAACGGGGGATCTTCTAAAATCAAGCTGCCCACCTAAACAAGGAGCTAGGCAGCGCTTCCTCCGCTCACGTGGCAGGGCGGTGGGGGTCCAGCCCCGGTGCCGCACTGGGTGACTGCCGGCGGGGTGCAGGCTTTTAGCTCTGGGTGTTGGGGTTACGTATTTCTATAATAAATATCACTTTGGTGTGGCTCATACATGAGGCAAGATCAGGGAAACCTGGGCTCCGTTCACCCTTGCTTACATACCAAAATGAAAATAGGCGTACTGCCGGCTATCACACGCATCCAGGGCTGAGGTTCTGGAAGAGCACGGCTGCATTCAGCCCCGGCTTGAGTTTTATCTTCCCGTGTCGCTACGAAAGCCACGAGTGTTCAGGAGGAAGAGGAAGCTGTTGGTCCGCTCGTCCCAGCGACTGGCGGCGTATGGAGGTGCGGGACCACGCTGTCACTTGAGCCTCTTGCAGCAGCACTGTGTGTGACTGGGACGGCATCACCAGAAAGGCTGGAGGAAAAGTGAGCCAGTTTCAATCAAACTACCCTTTTGATTTCCCCCAGGTCTGAAATTAGGACTTAGTTTCTTAAAGCAGGAGAGGGCTGGAGCTGCGTGCAGCGACCGGTCAAGGGGCTCACTTCGTGAGGCGTGCTGCGCTCCTCGGTGGCTGCCTTTAGGCTCCGAAGGGCCGAGCGTTCGTGGCCGGAGAGCAGCCGTCGGCAGCTGGAAGGAGGAGCCCGGCTCCTGTCGGGATCCTCCGGAGCAACAAAGCCCTGGAGAAATCGATGGAGAGCTGCAGAGCGGTGTCACCGAGGGAAGCCACGGAAAATGCGGAGACCGAAAAAGGAAAGGGAGTAAGAGAATGACAGCATAATGGGGGAGTGGGCTGCCAGAGGCGAGAGATGCATCAAATCTGAAGGATGGGGTGAGGAGACAAGGGTGGCTTTCAGAAAGCGGTGCAGGAGCGGGGCTGCTCCGGGCGGCGAGGTGCCGCTGCCTGGCGGGAGGCTGCTGCCGTCCCTGCACCGTGACCGGGGTTTGGGCTCCTGGAGGGCGTTATTTATGGCAGCAGCCACTCGGGCAGGGAAAGTTTGCTCAAGCTGTCGTCTGTGTGAGCCAGAGAGCTGGAGTCTGGCTCTCCCTCCCTCCCGCTCTTGCTTTCTTCGGATTTTCACTGTAATTAGCACGCTTTACATGAGCTGGGTCAGGGCTGGCAGCTTTCTTTAGAAGGCTGTGTTCTCCAGGCAGGAATAAGGAAACATTTTTTTCTTCTGGGAGTACTTAGCTCAATCCTTTGTTTTATTCCAAGGGCTGTTCTCATGCACTGAGGTGGAAGCCATGAGAAGGGAGGGGCAGAACCACGGATTTCTTCTGAAGTTGCAGTGACAAACGCCCGCGTCTGAGAATTCAGTCAAGCTTTCGAGGTTCCCGGTGAGCAGGGAAGGCTTTGAGAGATTCTCACCTGTGCGATTTGGGCTGGTTTACGCTGAGAAGAGCATGTTGCTCAATATAAAGCCGTTCTGCTGTCTCCTACCTCGAAACTGCCTTTCCTTTAACATCTGAAAGGCTTCTGAGTCCGCAGGCGGCAGACGGGGAGCAGCAGAGGGTCAGCGTTCGGGTACAGGCGCTGACGGCCGCATTCGCGTGGCAGCCGACAGCAGCGCTCTGGTGTCCCGCTGGGAGGTCTCTTACAGCGCGTGCACCGAGCGATATGGCGGGCGTTGCCCCAGGCAAGGAAACTTCCGAGCTGCACATCACAGCTCTGCTATAGGATTTTAACAAATACGACGTGGTGGTTGTGCCGTGCGGGGTGTACGGTGAAGGCGGTCGCTGCTGTGCCGACACTTTTGTTGGGAAAAGTGCCTGCCCGTGCACCATGCGCGTCCGGAGCTGCACAGGTAGGTCTTGCACCAGATCAAGCGCCTCGGGTATTTGATCTCTGCTCCATTAATGCCCTGGGGTAAACTCAAGTGCAACTGGACGTGCTTCGTGATACGGGTGTGTGGCATGGATTCCTGCCAAGGGAAGCCCTCCCCTTAAAGCAGTGGTCCTTGGGATGTTAGGAGATTATTAAATTTCCCAAGATCTTGTTGGAAGAGTGGATTAGGGGGGTTGGGTTTTGATATTACTTCTGTGAAGCCAGTTTTTTGTGTCTGCTGCCATAAATAACACCCTGCAGGAGTCCAGAAAACTGAGGGGGGGGGGGGATAGTGGCAATAGGAGAGCTAGGTTTCTGAAACAGGAGGCCGTGAATATTGATTTGGGTTCTGTTTTATTCAATTTGCTTGTAAGAATGGGATATGCTGCAGGCAGAAATATCAGTTAATGTTAGATTAATTATCAGCGAAGGCTCTAAGGAATCCCAAGTTGTGGTAAGAAAAAGAAGAGATCCTGCTTGAAAAGGTACGATGCTGCTCAGGGTAGGAGTGAGCTATTGGAAAGTGGGAATCTGGGCTCCATGGTTTTGGGGGGACTTAGGAAAACAAGGTCGTGAGGTGGGTTAGCAGCGTGGGAGGAGAGGCGTAATGGGAGAAGGCTTAAGAAAGGGATTGCTTCTTACAACACACAGTGCCTTGCCCTAGCGGTGAATTGCGTGGAGAAGTGGTGAGAGCTTAGTTGTTGGAGCCGTTTGCAACAATCAAGTGCTCTTAAGTTCAGGTCTTGTCCTGGGTGGTTTAAGGACAGGACTGAATACCTGAATACGCACGCCTTTGGGTGGATGACCTTGGTGGCCCCATACTTTCAGCTTGGTTTCTGGGAATGTAAGACGCAGGCATGCTTCTCCTGCCCAGAGCAAAGAATGGGAGACAAAAGGAGGGAGCTAACCCAGGTGGGGGCACATGGTGCTCAAGGAGAATTACAGATGCCACCTTTTAGTGCAAATGTGACATAGAGACCGGAGAAACAACACCAGGACCCGCTGTTTGAGCAGAAACGGAGCTGTCCATTTGTCAGCCCAGGTCCTGCGATTAGGGACAATTGAGGGCAAAATCACTGAAATAAACAGGCGGGCATGCAGCTCCACGAGGCGAGCGTCAGCAGTAGCCAGGTAAGCCTTGGCCTGTCAGAAGTGAGTTTCCAGCACAGGTGAGCCTGACAGTTTCACATCCACGTGTAACGATTGCAAGTGGTATTACGAAAAGGTGCTTCAGGATACAGCCTTGCCGTGCAGCAGACATTCTCGGCGTTTTTGACTGGAGCATAAATGCACTTAAGAACGTACTAGTGGGATGGGAGGAAAGGAAAAATCATGGTGTAAGCTGCGGTGGGTCGTAAGGCAGCAGGAGCAGCACTGTTTGAGACCCCCGGTGAGCAGCGGGGCAGCGAAGGGTCCCGCAGCTCCGTCCGTGCCCCTCGTGCTGCCGCTCCACTCCCCACGGTGCACGGCTTTATCTCCTCAGCACCTTCCTTCCTCTGCCAGGCGCTCCTTGATGCGAGCAGAGCCAGCGCTTCCTCCCTCCAGCCCGCAGCTGCACGCGGAGGAACGCGCCCCACCGCGAGGCTCGGGAGCCTGCTGCTGCCTCTCCGCCGCCGGGTACGCTTGCTCCTGCACGCTGGCGTGCTTTCTGGGGAGGGGAGCAGGGAAGGAGTGCCAAGGAGTGCTGTTGACCGCACAGTTTTCCAGAGTTTGGCACTGATCTTCTGTTCTCCCACTTCTTTCGCTCTTCTCGTATTGGCAGCGGTGGTCCGTTTAGCTCCCGTAGAATGACTGGTGGCTTTCCCTGTGATGTGACTCATCCTCTAGGGAATTCCCGAAGCAATGAGTCAAGTTATTGGGAAAACTGTTTGCCCACTAGCGTAAAGTAGGAAGCCGGGGAGCCCGGCTGCGGTATCGCAGAAAAGCAATTGTTTCTCAGGGTGGCTGGGGTTGTGCCCTCTTCCTAAGGACAGGTCGCTTGGCGGTTAGCCGCAGCAGGGAACCGTCACCGACCTCACTTCCACCCTGAGGTACGCTGCTCCTGATTCTTTTCTCCTGCTTGATCGGGGGGCTGATCTGAGAAGCGTTCCCGGGTGGAGTAAAACTGACAGATTTGAATTTGCCAGGATTGTAGTGAAAAATAGCTTGCCTAAAGAAACAAGGGTGGCAGGTTGGCAGCGGCTGATTGCATCCAAAATATTCCTTAAAGCACCACTCACCACTTTCTCACCCTGGCTGACTTAACCCAGCCCTTGTTGGTTTTGCTATGGGCAACTTAATACTTGTGTGGTTTACAGCTGTGAATTACCAAGTTTTGAAGGCAGCCGTGAGATATTACAGCAAGAAACAAAGAACTTCAATCCCCAGTGGATGGGTCCAGGAAAAATCAACTGCTGTACCTTGTATGTGAACACGGGCTGCCCAGGGGTGCGTTGGCATTGCCTGCTGATGCTGCTTGGCTTGGGATGCCCGGCGTTTCGGCTGCGCCCACAGCCTTGTGCTGGCTCATGCCAGTGATACCTTCCAGCATCCTTTTCCTTCCCTGATGAAGCCAAGCTTTTCTTGTCACTGGTTGCCGGCTATTAAACGCTAGCAGGTTTTATTACCCTGTAGAACAGTAAGTTCTATTTGAAATACAAAATTAGTTTCACTTTTTAATACATTTTTTTTCCCCTAGCAACTTGGACATTATTTTTGCTCAAGCTTGGAATCGTCAGAAAGCTCAGATTGTGGGCTTCGCTAGCACAAAATGTAGGTGGCTGCAGATATGTCGGCATTGATACAACGACGGGGTGTTGTTTTTAACTAAATTAATGTCAGCAGACTTGGATTGTGCTCCTTTTCTACTCCTAGGTTCCCAGTAAAGTGGCTCGTTTTAAGGTGAGGCTGTCTGACGACTTCTGTTGTTTCTTGACCGGTTATTTGCGAAGACTTTTTGACGTTCTGTAGTCTGACAGTTCTGAAGCTTGGAGCTGTACTGTGGTAAGGCCTCCTAAGGTAAAAGGGAAAATCCCTGGTCATCCTGGGGCTGTAGGGTGAGGCTGTTTTCACATCTGAGAACATCCCTGAACGTCACTCTGCCTGAATTTGGGCAGTCAGGTTTCTCATGGGGATCTCTGTTTCTATGTGCTAACTTGTTTGGCACTTGAAGACGCTTTTAAAGGAGAACTGTGCTTACCCCTGACAAGTTGTTCCTTGCCTGCCCGTGGATAAATCCTGGCCTGTGGGGTATGCCAACTTGGGAGGAGGGGGGAGAACTTTAGGTCCTGCCAGTTTTTCTCCTATTTACACACATCTCACTAATTGCAGCAGAGAATGACGGGCGGCCCCCTTGGCGAAGCCACCCCGAAGCACGCTCGCTGGGAGCGTTTGCTGTGCTCAGGAGAGCTGTGCTGCGAGCGCAGCCGGGAGAGCGGGCTCAGCTGGTGCCAGGGGCGCCGCGGGCATCGCAGCAGGTTTGTGGGAATGTCTCGCCAGGGGGAGAGCATCTTCTTTCTCGATTCGGTGGATTCATCCTGCTTTCAACCGCTGGCTGTAAAGCTGTGAACGAGCGCTGCAAGTAGCAGTGTTTTGGTGTTGTTCAGCTCTGCTTAGGACTCTTCCATGTTCTCGCACTGAAGACAGTGAGAGTCGGTAGAATTCCTTCTTTTTTCCAGAAGAACAGCAGTGCTCTGGGCAAGCACATGCCATGCAGATCTGCCGGTCGTTCCAGTGTCTGTCTGTGTGTGCCTCAAGAAGAAAAAGCATTCAGGAAATGTATTCATCTTGGCAAAGAATAGCCTTCTTCCTGACGGCAGCAGCGGCTCGGCAAGCCAGCCCTCCCAGAGAAGCAAGGCACCGTCCCAGCCCGAGGGTGAGCGTGTCACCTGGCCGTCCCTTGCACACTCCGTGTCTGTGTGAGCCTCCTTTGAAGGGAGGCAGATACGCTGCCAGCTTGCAGTGTATTTGTTGTTGTTCTTAAATGCTTGTTATCTCTGGTGTTGCTGTTAGACAGGAAGGAGTTATAGTCCTTGCAGCTGCAGAAAAAATGCTTGGAAGCTTGAACCCTTTGTATGCAGAACCCTGAAGTCCAACTGGAAGATGGTAATGGTAGCATCTCTCTTTGAAAATATACTTGTGATTTTTTAAATCTCCTTTAATGGCTCTGACCACCTGGGACTGGCAATACGATCGCTCAGAAGCGGGTGATATTTCCGTCTTGGACCCTTTGCGGTGCGCTCTGTACGGCATCATGCTACAGGAAAATAGCCGTTTCAGAGCGCGTAGCAGGTGTGATAACGTCCTCTGCTTCAGTAGGAAGGTTTTGAGAGCTGATTTTTTTTTCCTTGTGAGAGGAGAGGCACTGTTTCTTAAAACGAAACAGAACTCGCTGATAAGAGGCTTTTGAAATTCCCAGGTGTAAATTGCAAGGCTGTGAGGTTCAAGAAGGTAATGGGTGGGAGAAATTGTTTGTCTGAAGATGGAGCAGGACTCATGAGAGCAATTTCTTCCCAAGGCAAGAAGTGTCTGGTGTAAGAGACAAAGGGGATGGATGTAAGCAAGGAGCACGTGTGGTTAGAATCATGGAATCACTAAGTGTGGAAAAGACCTCCAGGATCATCTAGTCCAGCTGTCCCACCTTGATGGGACGAATCACCTGAAGACACCCTGATGCTTCTGCCTGAGGACAGGGGCTTTGAAGAAGCATTAGGGAGGAAGACGAAGAGCTGGGGACAGTCAGCGTGTTGGGCCGACTGGCTGTGCTGTTAGAACCAGCCTAGTCTGGCGACCATCACTACTGCATTTCCAGGAGCGCGCTTGTGCCCGCATTTGTGATTTAAACCGGCGGGATGTAGCGGTAATGGCTTGCCCCCCGCCTGGGGTTTGAAGGTCAGGTTGTGCTCAGCGTGTGCCCTGGGTGTCTGTCAGCAGGCGCTGTCGTGGCTCTGGGTCCGACCTAGTCGCAGTAGTTCCTTGCCGGTGGCGGTGTGGTGTGGGGCAGCCCCACCTGAAGTGGGCCGGCCACAGGAGGCTTTTTGAACCTTTCCAGGCTCAGACCTGATGACTTGGCCTCGTGGCTCTGGCACTGCCTCGTTTTATTTCCTTCTGCTTGGAAAATAGGAGGGTACGGAGGAGGATCTTCAAAGTAGGTGTGAGACTGGTATTCCAACAGCCATGACTTTGCCTGCATTGTCTGCTCGTGCTGAGCAGCTTGTGACTTGATTGTAAATGTGGCTCCTAGACGTTACGTTAATACGTGTCATGTTCTTCAAAATACAGATCTGCTCCCTTAAGCCTGTTGAGTTATGGCAGATCTGTCCTCACAGCCTTCTGGCAGCCGCGCTTCCATCTCCCCCCAGGGAAGGAGCCTTCCCTGCAGTTCTTGAAGGCGCTGCTTGCAATACGGACCTGCTGCTGCCTGCAGAAGGCAGCCCTGCCTTGGAAGGACTCGTCCTCCTCTGGTGCTGTGGGACTTGTCTTCCTGTCACAGTACGAGCCTCTGCTTCACCTCGTGCACTCAGTAGGTGCCCCTCCCTGTTATGAGATGCTTTGAGGGACTCCCATCCAGGGGATGCACTTCAGCTTCAAAGTCTGGATGCTTTACTTTCATCTGTCACCTGGCTCATTCCTGCCCTTCTTTGCTAGCGGGTGGATTGTGCAGGGGAATCACACGGCAACTGACCTCTCTGTCCAGCTCCTGGACATGTCCTGGATGGGGCCAGATGGGTTTGCATGCGTGCAGACACCGGCAAGGAAATGCCTGACCAGCCTCGGGACATCTCAGTGGGGATGAAACCACATCCCCTGTGTCTCGCTGCAAGGAACAATTCCCAGATTGTGAGGGTCCAAGCTCAGAAACAGAAAGAGCTTCATTTAAGGCCTTTAAAAATAGCTGGCCAAGGACTGATAAAGTTTGTTCCAAGTTCTAATGGATGATTTCCGTCAAGTACAGTAAGTGCTTAAGAAAGGCATGCTTAGCGTGAACAGGGGGCTTCTGTAAGCCGCGGGGGTGATGACCCGACGTGGGGCAGGCTGCCCGTGGTGGCTGTGGGGTGTGCTTGTGAGGAGGGGAACGGGGGCTGTGTGCTTAAGGCAGGGCTGGAACCCTGCCTGTTCCCCAAGTGCTGTTATTGCAGGGGAAGGGTTCGGATTTTATGAACCAGCACACGCTTAAGGGTCGGGAGCTGTCTGGTTAATCATGCTGAATGGCATTTTTGGGCACCTGAATGTGACAAACGTGGTTATTTCACAGTGTTGTTGCTTTCTGTGTTCACTTCAGTATATATAAAAAAATCACTGGCATCTGCAAGGAATACAGCGAGCTTCAATAGCTCCAATAAATAACTTAGGAAGGCGAAGAAATGCCGGCATGCTGACAGGGGGCAGAACGTGTTCCTGTTGATGCAGGGAGACGCGGAAAGTTGCACAGTGCTGCGGGGAGGTACTCGTGGTTGCCATCCTGCGGGGTGGGAGGCACAGGACGCCTCTGGAACACGTCCCTCTGGAAGGGAAGATGCTGCGCTGCCAGGTGCCTTGCCCAGGTACCCGGAGCTGCCTCTGCTGAGGCCGCACAGGCCAGTGGAGGGGCAGAATGCACAAAGCTTGTTTCGTTGCAGTTTTCCAGACGGATTTTTCTAAGCAGCTCTAGCAGCTGTGTGAAAGCCGGCAGTCCTGGGCCGTTCCTCCTGAGCAGGACAGCAGCTCGGGGCCGGATGTCCCCCAGGAGCCCCGAGGTGTTTCATCCAGTACTGCAGGAGCACCTGGAAGGAGCAGTGCCGGGGCAGCGAGGGGCCTTGCTCTGCGGTGACTGCTGCGTGTCTGCAGAGCCACCCTCCGGGCTGGGACCCCGTAGCCCCGTGCAGCGAGGATGGGCTGGCTGCTGGGCTCCCAGCGGCCCTGCTGGGCAGCTCCTGCTTGCGGGGCTGTGGTGCTGAGGCAGGGCTTGGGGTGTCTAGTGGGAAGAAGGGCGCTGGCGGGTGCAAAACACAGAGGAAGGGGGTTGTTTCATCATCCCACACATTGTCTCATGCAGGTCACTGCCTTGTGCTGGGGGAAGATGATGAGCGTGTCAGGCTAGCAGGGCTTCCCCCCGCTAGTGTCTATGTGGACATCACCAGCGGTTCGTCAGAGCGGGAAGAAACTCGTGGCGCTGTGCGGGATCTGATTTTGGCGTGCGGTTCACCTCACAGCTTCTGCTTGGCAGGAGTAGCAGGTCACGGTCTGAAACACGGGAGGCCGAGCGGGGACCTGGGGAGCGTTTGGGGCAGCCGAGGAGGGGCTGCTGAGCGAGCCCCCGGCCCGGCGGATCTGGGGCTGGGAGCCTCTGGAGAGGGCTCACGGGAAGTCGGCGTGGGCTGCGTGGGTGCAGCCGTGCCTCGGGTGCCTGCGTGGTGCGGTGAGCCGGGAGGCGCTGATTCTCTCGCGGGCGTTGGCGTGGCGTGGGTGGTCTGCGGCACGGGGCGCTCAGCCCTTTTCCTTCGGCTGGGGCTGGGCTCGTGCTCGCGCGCCTTCTTCCCGGGCTAATGTCAGCCGTGGTGGGATGTCGGATTAGACTAAATCTCCCAGGTTTAGCTGGAATGTTGTCTCGCTGTAGCATTTTTCTCCCTTGCTCTTTTCTCTAAGCCTTCCCCTGCAGGCAGCTAATTCTCCCCTTCCCCCACATCCTGTCATACCCCAGAGCATGTCACAAGGAATTAGCGGCTGAAAAGGCCGGCAGAGGCTGCTCCTCTGGAACAGGCTCTCCTTTCTGCGGCGGGTGGCCCCCTCTGTGTGCCCCTTTTGTGTCCCGTCCAGCTCCCCTCCCCCTGGTCATTCAGTGCGTGCCAGAGGAGAGGCCGGCGGCCCAGGGCCTTCCTCAGCACCCTCCTGATGCCTCCCGCTGCGCCCGGGCGCTTTTCCGGACCGTGGCCATGCCCGCGGCGCTCCCGGTGCCGCCGGCCTCGCCGCGGGAGGAGGAGGCTCGAGGTTGGCGCTGCTGGAGCCTTCCCTTCCCTCCCATCTCCCCGCACGCATCTGACAGCCTCGTCGCCCGCTCTCGCTCCCCATCCTTCCCACAATTCGCACACAATCTCCTCAGAATAGGGATGATGTCACTTCCTTCCAGAGGGTGCCGGGGGTGTGGAAGGGGGAGTCACGACCCCTGGCTCGTTGGCTCTCGGCAGCCCCGATGAACAAACGAGGCGGCCGGCTCACGGGGAGGGAGTTGCCGTGAGGATGCTGCCCGGCTCCGGCGGCGGGCAGGCACCTCGCCGTCCTCCCCTCCGCCGCCCGGGATTCTCAATGGCTGCAAGAAGAGTTTGCTGCTCCCTCCTTCGCTCGTGATGCCCGGCTCCGTGGATGTGCGCTTCTCCTGAAACGCCCTCGCGGGAGAGAAGGATGAGCGGCGGCTGGACCGCGGGCCATGTAAGATTTCTGCGTCCATAGATCTGCCGCTGAGCTGAGGGGCAGGGCTCTGGACTCCTTGCACGCAAAGCTGGCTCCTGCATGTGCCTCCCCCGAATTTCACGTTGGGAGCTTGGGGCTTCTCGCACCAGGGTTCAGATTTCAAGGTCCTGGGAATTTTTCCACTCTTCGGAGCAATTTTTGGGTCGGTGCAAGGGATTCTCATTGCAAACTAGGGTCAGTGGTCTCAGGGCTGTTTGCACTCTGACCTTCCACTTTCCCTCCCAGTTCCCCTGCTGGAACTCCCATCTTCATCTTCTGGAAATGTAACTCCTGGGATCCGCTACCCTGGCACGAAGCCAGAGTCTTCACAGTGACAGCATTATGGTGGTGCTTTTTTTTTTTTCTTTTTCTTTTTGTGGGCTTTACAGTCTCAGGCCTTCCATCATCTCCTTTCTTTCCAAACCAGCGACGAAGCCCGGGGCTTCACAGTTCAGGTTTGGCACAGGCAGTCTTTGAAAATTAATTGGGACTCTTTCTGCAGCGTGCTGGCTGCCCTGGGAGCGACAGCCCCACGGTGACCGGTCTCGTGCGTGACGGTGAGTGCCGGGCTGCTCTGCTCTGGCCCATCTGTTGCTCTGCCCGAGGAATTCACCTCAGGTGCTTGCTGCTCTTGCCAATACCCTGCCCCGAGCCGGCGGGGCGATGAAAGCAGGTGGAGCATGCCTGCCTGTGCTTGGAGGGGTGTGAGAGTCGTGGAAAGTGCCTTGGTGGGACGCGACCGTGAGCTGGGGACGACGGGAGCTGAGCTTGGCCAGAGGCAGAGCGAATGAGCATGTCGGAAATACATCCATGTATACGGAGCGGGGCTGGCGGTACTCACGATACAGGGGCTGTCGTGCAGGCGGGTTATTCACGGCGAGGCTGGAAGGAGTTGCCAGATGGCCAGAGGAGTGAGCAGTTTGAAGGTAGAGCTGCAATGTACCAAGTGCTCTGATTATTATGTGCTAAGGAAGTGTGAATCCAAATGGTGTTGTAATTTCACATTCGCTGTGTTTGTGGAATAGAGCGTTTCCTTCACCCAAGTGAGTAACGTGCTGCAAGCGTCAGCCTGTTTGCTATGGAGTCTCCCGGAAAGTGCGCAAGACTTGGGTTTGTTTTCAGTGCTTGGGGACTGAAGCAGGTAGGTGGGGCTGGGCCGGTGGCCCTGGGTGTCAGCACAGCACGGAGGCTTCTGTGCTGGGGGGGGCTGCACCATGGGAAGGGGATGGGGTAACCACACGCGACTGGTGAGTACGCCTTGGTAGGACGGGGAGGCTTCTCTACCTGCAGCAGCTGGTGCTGTGATACAGTCCGGTCTGTCTCAGAACCAACACTCGTGTTACTGTGAAGAAGGCTCAAACTAGTTTAAAAATGACCACGCCACTTGTCCCGTTATGTTTTGTTTTTTTAAACTCGTAGCACTTAGAGATGTGCAAGTGAAGTTTTTTGTGTGGTGCGTGAGGTGCAGCAGATATTCCCGGTAAAATGCAGTTGGAAGTCCTGATTACATCACAAGTAACAAATGGGGACACTTTCCTTTTTGCCTAGCAGCAAATTACCAGATCAGTTTGAAAAGCTGTTGTTGCTTCCAAGACACATCTGTGGAGCAGCATGCTCATGGCTGGAGCGCTCCAGCAGTGGCACATGCAGGTGGAGGGCAGGCAGTGGCTGGGGGCCACGCTGCAGTTAGGGACTGAGATGCCTTTGGGAGGACGTGCAGCGGGGAGGCCAACGCGTGTGGTGCCCTGGTCTGTGTAGCACAGGAGGGTGCAGGTCGGGAGCGTGGCGGGGTTTGGAGCGCGGGAGGGAGGAAGTGACCATCGCTGCAGTCGGATCTCCAGTGGCTGTGGGCAGACCGCGCAGAGGAGAGATCTCTGAAACAGAAGGTGGACAAAACGGTACGGAAGGCACGGCTGCTGGTGAGGGTCCGAGTGTGTTGTACCAGCAATGCCAGAGGGAGAGGGTGTGCTGTGGGGACAGACGGGGCTGGTCTGACCCCGCGGGATTGGACTGGAGCAGGCTGGAGCGTGCACAGCAGAGCTGAAGTGGTGTGGGAGAGCTCTGCTGGGAGGAGGTGTCTGGATAGCCCTGTGGAGTCTTGTGACTTATATCACTGCTGTTTCTTTTTTTAAAAAGGGTTTGTGAAGCTTTAGAAATAGGAGCACAAACAAAATCCGAGGAGGAACAGCCAGCCCCTCAATCTTCGACCTTTTTAATTGCTAGTCCCCGTCAGGGCCAACATGAACACAAAGGAGATGTAGAGCTGGCAGGGTGCTTCTGTGCAACTTGTGGAGTGAGAGATCTCCTAGGAGTTTGCTCCCTCGGCTCTGAGTGCTTTCTGTTGGGAGTCAGTCAATAGCTCCATCAAATGCTGCTGCTAACTGTTAATGGTACTTGGGCTTGCTGAGCCAAGTGAGGGAGGGCACTGCTGGACAAGAGAAGAGGCTGCAGCAGGTACGCCTGCGGAAGAACACGGTAGTAGGACCTTGTTCAGGGTTAAGGCCTCCACGTAACCTGTCCAAAGCACCTGAGTACTTCCTGACACTGAGCTCCAACAGGATTCCCGGTAATCTTGTGAAGTGGAGCTGGGTGAGTGGTGATTTTGTCGGGTGAAGCAGGTGTTTAAGTCGCCGAATCCTTCCCACCCTTCAAATTGTACCTTCTTCTGCGTGCTCCTTCTCGAGCGTGCCATGCCCCCTGGTGCTGGAAGGAAGAAGCTCTGCCCTCTTTGGTGTAAAAATAGGATAGCTTCAGGTGTGGTCCTTCTGCTGGCGTGGGGCTGCGGGGCTCTGCTGTTGGGGGTGAAGAGGATCAGCAGTGTCTTTGATTCTGTTCTTTTCCAGGAGGTGAGTGTCGTGCCTGCTGAACTTTCTCAGACCCACTAGCCATGCCAGGGATTGTCGTGTTCCGCCGTCGCTGGTCTGTAGGCAGCGATGACCTCGTTTTGCCAGCAGTCTTCCTCTTCCTCCTGCATACCACCTGGTAAGTGAGAAAGGCAGGATGATGGCTTGAATTAATTCATGATTTATTTTATTTTATTTTATTTTAGTTTTGCTGCTCCTGTTTCTTGCAGCTGTAATTCTTCCTGCACTTATACAAATGTCTGGAAGGCTTCTATTGGGCATTTCTGACGTACACCAGCATATTTCCAGCTGTTGGTTGTTTGGAGAAGTTCTATTCTAAGTTCCAGTTCCAAAGAAGAAGCCTGACCAGAGCTCCCTATATCCACCTGAGCTACCCAGTGTTGTCCACTGGAGTTTGGGGCAATGTTTCTGGACAGGGGCACAGGAAAAGCAATTGGAGTAGCAGATCCCATGGGATAATTTGCCTTGATACAGATCATCAAATTGTTCTGTAGGGTTGGGGGCGTAGCAAGGCCTCTGGATGGCTTGTGGGGAGAGGATTTCCAGAACAAATTAATACTAATTGTCAGCAGCCAAGTTAGGTGGGACACTGAGTACTCTCAGTAACTTTGAGGAGAGCAGATGTGGGATACTGCATGTGGCTTTATTTGGCTTCCTGTGGTAACGAGCTGGTTTGTGACCGGCAGGTTTGTGATCCTCTCCGTGGTGCTCTTTGGGCTGGTGTACAACCCCAACGAGACCTGCTCGCTTAACCTGGTGGACCACGGCAGAGGCTACCTGGGCATCCTGCTCAGCTGTATGATCGCAGAGGTGGCAATCATCTGGCTCAGCATGCGAGGCAGTATCCTGTACACAGAGCCCCGGGACTCCATGCAGTATGTGCTCTATGTCAGACTGGGTAAGAGGCAGCGGCCTGAGGCCTCCTAATGACTCAGCCTCCACACTGCCATCTGCTATCGCAGAAGACTTCTCTCCCCACACCCTGACAAACACACAGCTTCTGAAAGACATCCAGATGGCCACTTGTATGTGATATGCATCTGAATACATCACATATACTGCACCCTGTCATTGCTGTAAGACTCTCATGCAGTGCCCCAAATATCTTTCTAGCAAACCTTTAACTTGTCATCCTCATTGCGATGCAGGTACATCCTTTTCCTCTAAGAAAATATGCTCCCCTTCTGTCTTGCAACACAGATCTGCCACAGTGAGATGCATCTACACCTCTCTCCCACCTTTTTTCCGCAAGTTTTCCTATGATACAGACATATGCCTTTGTAAATCATGGCTGTTCTCACCCTGAGGCATGTGCATGTCCTTGCCTGTCATATATATACTTAAATCTGCATCCACCTACCTCGAGACGTACCTGACCTCTTGACTCACATGTGATGCGTCTCTCCATCCAGCAACCTGCACTCTGATACTCTACCTCCAGGCACTGGGAGATAAATAGGTTTGCCACCTGCTCACTGGTTGCATTCTCTCTCTTAGGGTGCATATTTATCTTGTGTTCCTAAAAACATTTCCTGTTTTGCTCACTCACTAAGAACTAGGCTGGAAAAGGGATTGTTCTTTAGTCTGTCATTCAGGGTTTCCATTTTAGTTTTTCTTCTCTCCTCTGGTGTTCCAGAATAGAATGCTGCTATTCTCTTCTAGATACAGAAACTCGATTGGATTTTTTTTCTGCTAGGTGACGATTCTAAGAGAATCTTTCGGAGAGGCAGAGTCAAGTCCATTCCAACAAAGCATTGCATGTTTTTGCATCGCATGTTTTTGCTGGATTGTTTTCATGCAAAATTTGCTAAAATATGGGTAACCTTGCTTGAAAGCTCTGTCTGGGAGACATTTCCGCCTTTGAGTGCTAAGTGCAAATCATTAACATGAAGAGCAAACACATTTTTCTCTCCGGTTTCATAGACACACTGTGGTCTCCCTAGGGAAGCACGTAGAGCCTGACAGCTTGAGTAACACTGTTAAAAACAGACTAAATGGGGCAAGGGAGGGAGAGAGAATCCAAAGAGCCATTTTCCTACCCAAGAATAATCCAGATTTTTTCCCAGTGTTAAACCATACCCATGTTCAGATCCTGTTTTTACACTGTAACATGGGTCTTATGTATGTTTAGCTGATGTTTTTTACTCTTAACGGTTTTGTCAGCTCTGATGATAGATGTAGGGCTGTGACCTTTTCATGGGCAAGGTCCGTGTGATAGTCCTGTTTCAGCACGTGATATTTAGTGCTTACGAACCTAAGGAGATAGCTCTGATGTGGGCCCACAATGGCCTTGTCTGTGCTGCTGCTGCTCCTGCTCTGCAGCTGGTACTCTCAGAGGGGAGGTCAGCTAAGGAGGGCAAAGCCGAGTGCCACTTCAGAACACAGGTTGTGCTGATGAGGGGCTGGGTCCGGCTCTGGTTTCTAGCAGACCACTTGTGGTCCGATACCGTGCCCATGCGTAGATGAGGAGGGTGGATGGTCAGCCATCAGGCTGGAACGTGGGTTCAGTCTCAGCTCCACCAATAGCATGGTAGGCCCACCAAAGTAAGCTGTTTACCCTCTCAGTACCTGCCTCCCCATCTGTACTTTGGGGTTGTAATGCATTGAGAAAGGGAGGCTGGGCACTTCATAGTGTTCCCCAACTTCTTTGTTGAGCCACTGTCAACCCCCCAGTTTCTTGCTCACTGCCAGGGTATCGTGCAGAACTGAGGAGCCAGTAAATGCTTCCTTCAGGACTGCATCCTGGCAACTGTTGCTGTAAGGACTGCAAAGGACAGAGGTTATGGGAACATGTGCTCAGTGTAGTAAGCAGAATTAATCCTAGGTACACATCACTATATACTCCATTTCTTTGAATCAGGCCAGCTCTTTGAGGTGGTTGAGAATCACCTAGTTGGTGATTCTTATTACCTGGGAGTCTTTCCACTGTCATGGGTGGAAGGTTGATTCACACCCCTGCAGCCAGAGTACTTGCACGTACAGAGCTGTGTGGTCCCTGTGTCACTTAGGAGTAGTTACTGTTAAGGAGGCATTACGTTTTTGGTTTGCTTTCTTGAATAGTTCCTTCCAAAGCACTGGGGCCCAGTCCTGCCATCACTTAGCCTGTGCCACTAAAGAACCTGTCTTTGAGATTCCTCTCCAGAAGATGAGGAGAGGCACTCGTTAATCCTTAGGGAGATGCTGCTACTATTCATTGTGTTCCTTTTGTTTCAGCTATCTTGGTGATTGAGTTTGTGTATGCTATTGTGGGCATCATTTGGCTAACGCAGTACTACACTTCCTGCAATGATATCACCGCAAAGAGTGTCACTTTGGGTATGTATTTGGAATGTGGTTTGTGTGCATTCCTGTGTATGCACAGACATCCTCTTGCCTTGGAGAGCTAATTCATTCATGCATGTGGGGATTGACTGTTGGAAGTGGATTGTAGATGTAAACGTGGTGCTTGTTTTCCTGAGACATTAGAGCTCAGAACAGTTGTTCTATTCATTTGTTTGTGCTGTCTGCACCGAGGCAAGAATTCACGTTCCCATGGAAGGGTCTGGCTGGGGAGTCTGAAAGACCTGGTTCCTCTTCTGTTCAAAATGGCTTTACCATTTTTCTAGAACTTGTTTTCAATCCCTCAACGGACTGGTTGGGGGCCGATGGTAATGTTACAGTCCACCTAGGTACTGAGTGAGTGTACGGGCAGTCTCCTAAAACAGCTGGAAAACCTAGCTGTGGTCAGACGCCTTTGCACAGGGTATTTACTTGTGCTGCAGCTGGCTGCAAAAGTATTTGGGTTAAATTCCTCTGTCTGCCCTGCAGCAACAGAGCAGTACGTGTGATGTCTGTGGAGAAGAGCAGAGAACGATGATGCTGCCAAGACTTAAGGGCAGAGCACCTGACTCCTCTCCTTTCTTTGTAGGAATGGTTGTGTGCAACTGGGTTGTCATCTTGAGCGTCTGCATCACGGTCCTGTGCGTCTTCGACCCGACAGGCCGGACCTTTGTCAAACTGCGCGCCACGAAGCGGAGACAGCGCAACTTGAGGACATACAACCTGCGGTAAAGCAGCATTTCTGGAAGGGTGCCCTGCTTTCTTTGGTTCTTGGCATGCTCCCTGCCTTGCTTCAGGGAGCATTCAGCCTCAGGCATTGCTTCCCTTTGGTGAGGGTGATTTTGGAGGAATGCAGCACAGACTGTCAGGTGCTGTGTGTGGGCATCTGTATCTAAAGGAGGCAAAGCAAGGAGGTATCTGGATGGATTATGCATTAGTCACTGGTTTTGTAAATACTTGCTAGCCCCTCGAACCACAGTGCTGATCATAACAGCTTGTTTGTCTGTCCTGTAACATTGTGTTTTGCCTAGTAACAGCAAGGCAATGCTTAGATTTTGCTTAGGTAGAGGCATCTTCTTCCCAGGCCCATTTCCTCCTTTATTTTTATCTGCAAAATAGGACCTTTTGGCCTGAGATTTCTTGTATTTGGTTTTGGCCAGAAAACAGTTTCTTTTGTGTTGGAAGCTAGATGTTTTAATTAAGAATTGATTGCATCTTTGAGCTACCCAGATGGGGATGTGAAAGCTTTTTTCACCAAGCAAGGCATTTTTCAGAAGCTTTTTCCAGTAGTGGGACAACACAAACAGGCTTTGTTTTATTATGCAGTCTTGACATATGTAACTGTCAGCAAGGAATGTGGCTTTGTAGGACTGAGGGCATTATGTTTTGAATGTTAAAAATGAGACTTAAAAAAAAAATATTCTGCAAATTTTGTATTTCTCGTTGGGAATGTATATTCAAGGAGTGTATTGAATATGTGCTCATTCAGTGTCTTGAAATGGGATACTTCAGACTGTATTTTTCTGTAAGGAAAAAAGTCCTTAGACTCTTCTAAGGACCACAGAGCAAGCTTTGTTTGAAGGCAAGCTTTGTTTGAAGGAGCCTGGTTTTTACTGCAGAATATAAGATGCTCTTTCTTACCTTTCCAGCATGTTGCTAACGCTGTCCTTGGATGTTCAGTTAGTGCCCTGTAAGCCTAATGTGTGCAATTGTTGCTTTATGATCAAGACACTCCCCGGCAGATCTGGATGAGAAGCTGGAAGATGCTATGAGGATTCTGTGGATCTAGTACCCCACAAAAAATAGAAACTGTTGGGCTTAATCTATTTTTTTTTCCAAAGGGAAAACTGAGTGCCACAGGTTACGAGGTTCTTTTTGCTGGAGAACTTAAGGTAGAACAAAAACAAAACGCCAAAAATGATCTTCCTTCTGGAATTTTAAGATCCCAGACAACTGAGTGAAGGTATATGTCCCTTGGGCCATGGCCAGGTTTTTCCCTCCAGGCCTGTAACATTTTCAGAGAGCTTGTGCCTGCTGTTTGCAGAAAAGGAGAGGGGAGCATTAACAGATGTTAACAAAAAAATGCTGTGGGCTGTAATGTGAAAGGGAAACATAAAATATTACTACGTGTTTGCTACTAAAGCAGTTGTTTCCAGAGTATATTTTGAAATTCTCCACTTAAAACAGTCCTTCTGAGGAGTATGCTTTGAAATTTTTTGCCTGTTTCTGGACTGTGATTCTACAAGATGCTGAGGACCAGCCATTCCTATTGAAGTCCCTCAGTCTGCAGTGATAGAGCCTTCTGACGTTACAGCAGTAATTTGACCTTTGCATTACCTTAATCTGAGCCATATTTCCTCTGTCTTAACTCATGAAAGTACTTGGTTTGTTTGTCACATTTAGGAGACGTGACTTTGGCTTCCTTTTTGTGGTATTCTGTAGCTTACTGGACTCTGCTACACAGTGGTTTTCCTTTACTAGTGGCATCTTGATGTGTGGGGGCTTTTACAATCTTGCAGAGCTAACAAAATAAATCAAAACAAAACAAATGACTCAATTAATTGTGCTGAGACTTTTCTAAGAAACTTGCTCTAGGGCTCATAATAAACATGTGGAAGTTCAGTGTTAGGAAGAAAGAATTTGGGAAAAGTTGGAGTGAAAATAGCTCAGAGCACACTGGCTTTTCAGCCCCCGCAGTGAAGTTGTGAAGTTCTTTGCATTGCTGCCTGAGTTCTCTGGAGTTTGGTGGAGCAAACTGGCATTGCCAGCTCTGTCTTAAGACCCTCATATTCCTGTTCCACTTTTTAGAATTTTCCTTGGAGGTTGTGGGTAGTTTTAAAATATTCAGGCATGAGCTGATGGATAGCCCTGTAGAATCTCCTGTTACAGGCAGGTTCTTGTTTACCAGCATCTTTTTCTGCCTGGTGCAACCCACTCTTTTGTGCTTGGGATCTTCCTGATGTGATCATTTGGCAGAAAACTGGTGGTCCTCTTGATTTGGTCTTGATTAATTAACTTGGGTCTGCCCCATGTTAAGTTAGTGTTCACATTAAAAAGTTCCTGCGTTGGAAGAGCTGTGGACTTTCTCACATGCAGGTGGCATGGCTGTCTGGCAAAAAAAACTCACCTGCTTCAACAGTGCCGAGTCTGACTTGATCTCAGGTTTGTTTTGCAGGAATGCTAGTTAAACATAAGGGACTGTCACCCTGCAAAGTGCTATAACTAGGGCAAGCTCACGACAGTGGAATGAACTCAGCTGTAGTTTATTTTAAATAGGGTTGTCCGATTAGCTAATTTTGAACTGAAATTGAAATGTCATATAAACCAAATGTGGGTTGAGTGAAACCTACTGTATTTAGGCTCTTTTAACCTTTTCTAAATTGAAAGGGAACGTTTAGCTTGCTTTTCCTTTTTCAGATTAAAGTTCTGCACCATACTTGAAAAAAGAACAGACTTTTTTCAGTTCTATATTACTGCATTATTTAGCATAAATATATATTTCAAAATAAGCAATTTATGGGAAATATTCCTACAGCTCTTACTGTAAGTGCTCAGTGTCTTTTGTAACCCTCCCCACCCAAGGTAAAGTGTTTCCACTGAGTGGTGATACATCAGAGCTACTGAGTTTCTGATGCAGCTACCAAGTTTCCAGTAGATACTCCTTCCATTCAGAGAATCACAGAATGGCTCAGCTTGGACGGGACCTTAAAGATCATCTAGCTCCAAAGAGGTGGAACACCTCTTCCGTGCACCACCAGGTGCTTGGACATGCTGCTTTCAGCAGATGATATAGAATAACCATCTTGCTCAGGAAGGATGCCATCTATATAAAAACAGAGGCCTGGTCCTGGCTAGAACACTGATAAGCTCACTTTCCTATGAAATGAGCTCAGGCTTTAAACTGTGTGAGGTCTCCTTTTCGCTGCTAGAGCAACAGAAACGTAAGAGTATGGCTTAGGATGTGTTTTACCTGTGGCTGCGTGGTTTACGTATTGGATCATACTGTTGTTTTGTCATGTTCTCCTGCCTGTCCTCATGTGCCAACCTACCCTTTATTTCTTTACTGTAGGCACCGCCTGGAAGAAGGGCAGGCCAGCAGCTGGACACGCCGACTCAAAGTTTTTCTTTGCTGCACGCGGACAAAAGACTCTCAGTCGGTAGGTACCAAGTATCTCCTGTCAGAGAGCGTGTGTGCCTGACAGTACATGGGACTCAGCAGAGCACAGCAGTGTGGGATTCCTGCTGTCAAACCTGGACAGGTCTCCTTTCCCTGTGAGTGTTCTTTGAGATCTAGAGCCACAATGAGTCCAGTAAGCCTTGACAGCAGTGCAAGGATCGAAAATGTCCTCCCAGAGGCAGCAAGCTGAGCTGCCTCCCAGAATGAAAAAGCTTGAAGTTTTGCTGTATGCTAGGTCCTTTTCCTTCCTTTCAGCCTGAGGGGGTTGAATTAACACTTGTATTTCTGCAGGAGGGAGCCTGGGTATTCCATGCAAAACCAGAAGCTGGTGTTTCCCTTTAGGTGCAGATTTTCACCTTTCAACATTGCTGGGGAGGGCAGTTGTCTTTTTCAAAACAGCCAGTCTAAACCTTCTGGTTTTGAGTATTACAGGATGCTCTCTAGGACAGGTAGTAGCACAGAAAAGCAATGTTGTTTGTCAGTTTTAAGCTCTTCTCCTGAAGTTGTTCTTTACCTTGTTGTTGTGGCAAACTGGGGTGTTTTTAAGTGAAGATACTGGTGGAAAAATAAGTTTTTCATCAGTGTAGGTTCAACGCTTGACAGCACTTTGGTCAGCTTCAGTTTCCTTTTGCTTAGGCAGTTTCTCTTACTGCTTCAGTTAGTCTTTTATGCTTCAAAAAGAGACCTCTTTGAAAGTGGGGAAAATGTAAACCTGTCAGAATTGCAAAGGAGTATTGCTAGATACCAACTGGTCCAAACCTACCATCTAATCCATGGATTCAAATGAAGATTGATGCTCTGAAGTTTTTATGTGCTACAGTTGGTACTTTCCCTTGCAGAAAACAGCGTGGGGGGGGGGGGGGGGGGGAACACAGGTGGCTAAGGGGTTGATTTTTGCTTCCATAAAAGTTAGCAGCCCATTCATTCCTACTGAAAGCACTGGGAGCAGGTTTTTATATGTTAAGGTGGTATTCAACAGGACTCCCAATGACCTGGTGGAGAGGTGAAAAGTAAGGTAAAGAATTTTGCTGATGATTCTACTATTTAGGTTGGTGAGAATTAAGGGTATCTGAGAACTCCTGAAGGACCAAGCAGAACAAGGCAATTATCAATGATAAACGAAAGTCATAATAGAAAAAGATGAGGTGATACATACGCATTTGAAGAAACAAATTACTCGCATGCACTGATAGGCTCTGAATTAGTTACAACCTCTCAGGAAAAGAATTAGGAGTTATCAAGGGCACCTCAACAAAGACATCAGTGCACAGCAGTGACCAGAAAAAAAAAAAAAAAAAAAAAAAAAAAAAAAAACACCCAGGAAAAAAAACACTTAACTTCAGTGGAAGGGCATAGAAAATGACAGGAAAGCCATCAAGGGACCGTCCACATCAGTGATGTTCTCACTAAATATAGTTTGATCTCCAAAAAGATGCAGCAGAAAAAGGGGCATAATGGAAGGGACGTGAGCCTGTATAGGAAGAGAAATAAGGCTGGGATTTTAACCTCAAAAGGGAAAGGTGCAATAAGATGAAAAGCTGTGTAAAAATAATGGAGAGTCAGGTGAAGGCTACCTGAACATGTGTTCATCACAGATGGCAACCAGTATGAATTAGATTAAAAAGGGTTCTTGGTAAGTGCTGCGTAGTTATCCTCAGGGTGCTGTTTCCAAAGTGTGGATGGCTGCAGGAGTTGTCACAGGAGTTGTCAGAAATCCAGCAAGTGTTCTGGCATGCTGGTTCTCCCAGGTGCTCCTCAAGTACTGGACAAAACACCTCGTGGCTCCTGGGGGACATCTGGCCCTGAGCTGCTGTCCTGCTCAGGAGGAACAGCCCAGGACTGCCGGCTTTCACACAGCTGCTAGAGCTGCTTAGGAAAATCTGTCTGGAAAACTGCAACGAAACAAGCTTTGTGCTGTGGCAACTCAGAGTGGCATTCCCTCAGGGGTTATGTTCTGCCCCTCTGCTTTTTGGGTGCTCCCGCTTCCCTCCAGCCTGGTAACACTGCCAGGTGCCTTGCCCGGGTACCCAGAGCTGCCTGCCCTCAGGGCAGCGTGGACACTGCAGCCTGGCTTGGGAGCCCTGGGGGGCAGCCAAATGTCCTGATTCCTGAACAAATGTATTTTACCTAGGAATGCAACATATTTCACCTTGTGTCAGGATTTTTTTAAACAAACTTCTCATTCTGCTGTGACTGTTGGTTTCTACTTTTTTTTCTAGTTGAGCATAAAAGCAGATACCAGAATCTTCAAATTCCTTGTGCTATTGAATTTCCACTTTACATTCAGCTTGTGTGATTTCCAGGCTCTTTTCTTTGAAGAAACAAGCTCTGACTTTGTGTGTCCTGGCATGGCAGTGTGTGGAATGAATGCATATGTAATGGATCAGAAATGAATCCTTTGCTGCCTCTCCCAGGCTTCATGGGAAAAAATGTTCTAGCAGGGGATGATTGTCCTCTGAGCTGGAAAATAGAGTTCTTCTGAGCGGATGTGGCATCAGGGCAAGAATCTGTTTTAAGGGTTTGGAGTGAAGTCTGCAGCACTAAGGCTCTGCCAGCCCCAGACCCTCCAGGGTTTGTAGCAGAACACTGCAGACAATCCTACAGTGTCATATCAAGTGCTCCAACAGAAACCCCTCCTTCGGAACAAAACACGCATGTTAGACTCTTGTTCTGACCTTTTATTTTGGTCAGAGTGTTAAAAGGAGGGGTTGTTATTTTGGATTAGCGGGTGGTAATTGTATTTTGAGTCCATTTGCATTTATTGCATGCTTGTAGGAATGGTGGTAGGATTTACGGGGTCAGTAGTTTGAGGACTGTGCGGTTGTAATATTGGAGAGGTTGATGCAAGTCCATTTGCTCTTCAGAAGCACAGCTGGTATGGAAACCTGCACAGTTGGCACCTGAAGTCCCATTCCTAACGATGATTTAACTTGCTTTTGTAGGCATGTGAAAAAATCCAGAAAGTAATCTCGCACTCCAGGAGTTTGTCAGAGATAAATGAATGTAGGTCACTGCCTGCCAGCCTGCTAGGGGGAGAAGGGACTTTACTTTCTTGCTTGTCAAAGAGATGGAGAGATTCTGACCTGAAGACCAGCCTTTCTTCAAGTGAACAGCCCAGGCTTTCTACAGACAAGATGGTAGTCACGTGGCCTGAACTCTGAGTAAAGGATGCTATGAAAATACAGGCTTGGCAGTTCAGGATACAACTGTTAAATCTTCATAGGAAAGGTTTAGCAATGGCATGAGTGAAAATACTGACTGTGTCCCACAGCACTTGCTAAGTCCCACTTTTTGTTTGTTTAGCCTTTTGGTCACTTCTGCCTTTAAGTTCGTTGTTCTGAGCGATGGCCAGACGCATCGCCTCGCAGTCCAGCCCGTCTCCAACCTCCCACACCATTCTCCCTCGAGGTCCTGTGTTCTTTCATGGTACAGGGCCAAAGGGGAAAATAACATTTCTCATCAAAATCTGTGTCACTCTGCTTCAGAGCCTTTGGGTGATTTTCAAAGATCACTTCCACTTTCCTCCCTTCTGTGGTGTCTTCCTTTTTGGGGGGGTGGTCACTTCCTCTGCTGGAACTCTGCAGTTTATGACTCAGATCTCTTTTTACAGGTTTTTCTCTTCAGGCCCTTTTGCTTGGGTGTGGTCCAAGATAAACTTGGAAAAGCTTGGTAACTTGCTCAGCTCTTTCAGTACCAAAAGCTGTAATATGTAACACCTGCTTGTCGTGATTTAACTCTTTGAAATCGTATAACAAAGAGCGTGATAATAAACAGTGCAAGCTACAGAGACAGTTCAGTGGCAGGATTCAGAAATACCTCACTTCCTGTGATGGTGAGGTCTAGCTTAAATGTGGGGAAAATGATTCCAGGACAGAGTTATGGAACTGAAGAGACCGTAAAATAGGACAAAATTGGTGCGCTTTTCCTGAATCGCCTTTGTTCTATTGAAATTGCTTTTGAGGATAAAGTAGGACTCTGAGATGACATTGGATTGGAATTTGTATGGTTCTTGGCTTACTTCCTGTGACTTATTTACAATGTAGAGATGAAATGTTTCCCTTCCCTCCCTTTGTGTTTGCCTTGCCTGTTTTGATGTTGAGGTGGTCTGTTTATCCACACGTAGGCAAACAGCGCAGTTAAAATTCAGTCTCAGCTGAGACCTATGTGTGCGACTATGTAAAATATGAAGGGTATTAATAATGATTAGGCCAGATATGGTGTTCCCTGAAGGAGTCCCATGGATGTTTTGGAGAGAGCTACAGAAATGAGGCCATTGCTGCCGCATTGGTTTTCATTCTGTGTCCTGTTTTGAGGCTCCCCACACCCAAACTCCTCCTAAACCCATCTCTCCGTGGATTTTGCAGGACGCCTACTCTGAAATCGCCTACCTTTTTGCTGAGTTTTTCCGAGACCTTGACATCGTCCCATCTGACATCATTGCAGGCCTGGTTCTTCTGCGTCAACGGCAACGGGCAAAGCGCAATGCTGTGCTGGATGAGGTGGGTAGAGGGGGCGTGCTGCTGTGCACGAAGGTGGTGGGCATTTCACTTGGCCTCTGACTTAACCTGTTGCTCTTGTGACTTACTGTGTGAGAACTGCATCTCTCTGCCCACCTTGTTTCTGTTGTGTGAGGGGCTGTTGCCAGTCACTGAGCTGTGAAATAAAAATTCTATTCTTTATCAGCTTTTTCCAAGACTCCCAGAAGAGCCCAAATTGACACTAAGTTGAGCTTGACACCTGTTGTCTTTTCTAGGCAGGTGATATGTACAGATTTAGCTCTAGACCCCAGATGGGCAACTGCCTTGAAGGAGGAGGCAGTTACTCTGAAGTGAGTAGGAAGATTACTCCTTCTATACAGTGATGTAGAGAAGACTTCAGTATTTGGACAGAACTGCAGCAGGAACATCAGGAAAAAAAATCCTGAATTCTCAAGCTGTTAACTGGCATTGAGATTTCCAGATTGCTAACTTAATAGAGAAGTTTTTTGTTTGTTTGTTTGTTTGTTTTTTCCTTTTCCCAGTGGTGATGTTCAGACAACAATGATCAAATCAGGCAGAAATCAGAACCCATTCAGGAGACTGGTCAAGATGCTTGCTAACTATCTTGTCCCATGTTACGTAGTTCTTTCTTGTGTAGATTCTTGTCTTGGTGTCACAGAGAAGATTTTTTTGTCTGTTTGTGACTTACAGGCAAACAATGACATTTTAGCTTTTCTGTCTGGGATGCCAGTGACCAGGAACACAAAGTATCTGGATCTGAAAAATGCGGTAAGTCACTGGACTGTGGTCTTGCAAACTCATCATGCTTCCCATGTACCCTGTTTTCTTTTTTTTTTCAGTGGTTTCTTTTTTCTTCAGCCCCTCTGGAAATACCACATAAATTAAGACTGGTACAATAGAATAAAAATGCTTGCTCTCCAGAAGCTTTGTGTTCAGATCACTTTTAAAGCATTATCTGTCTCTGTCCTCCACGTGGCGGGAAGTGGTAGTATTTCCACTCAGATAGGGAAAGACAATGCGAGGCGTCTCCAAAGCCAGATGTACAAGTTGAGTGCTGCAGCCAGGAATGTTGTGCAGAGCTCCATATGGTGGCACCAGCAGCAGAGCTTGTGGAGCCCAGCAGGCAGGGCTTGATCATGATGAGGGAAGGGAGCGTGCTGGAGCGAGATGGCCTTCCTTCCTGGGGCTGGTTCTGTCAGCAGTTCTCAGGATGGAAATGGCTGCAGTCTGCTTTATGTAAATCGAGCTTGGCTTTTCTCCTGGCATGCTCCTGTTGCAGCCCTTCATCTGGGCTATATTCACACTCCTTGATTAGGTGATACTGCTGCAAGAGATGCAAGACTGACCCAATCCCAGTATCTCTGATCAAGCAATTCTGTGATTAACCTGCTTGTGGCTATGCTATACTCTGCTGCATTTAATGCTAACATCCTGCTTGTGTTCAGCCTGTCTCCTTCTGCATAGGGTGCTTGGGGACCAATATCAGCATGGCTTATAGAAGACAGCACTGGGGCACGTGGCCCCACACTGCCTTTATGGTCCTCTGTGGGCATCTTCCTTATGGCCTGTGCCCATGTGGAGCAGTGTATTTAGAGAGCTCATCTTGAGACTTAAACTAGTTTCTCCAATGTTCAGTTAGGGTTGGGTGGGGCAAAATCCACAGAGAATGGCCTTCCTTTGCAGTAGGGTGTTTGATACATAGAGGAGAATGCCTACAGAACTCACTTCTGCCTTTGTTAAGCAGCTAGCAGGGCCCCTCTGATCACAAAAATGGCATAGCTGTACTGGGAAGGGAGGGAGAGGATCTTGCTGAGCATAACCAGAGCGCTCTCCTGCAGCCACCTGGAAATGCTGACAGTGTTTGCTGTTCTAGTGGTGATAAGAGAGAACGCTGATCTTAAGAAAGAAGGGGGCAGTCTAACTAAGATGGAAAAAGAGAAACAGGAACAAATCAACATGTTAAGAGAATAAGGCCTTTAGTGAGTCTCTTGTCTCTTTCAGCAAGAGATGCAGCGATACAAAGAGGTGTGTTACTACATGCTGTTTGCCCTGGCGGCCTATGGCTGGCCCATATACCTGATGAGGAAGCCCACATGTGGACTCTGTCGCCTGGCCAGATCCTGCTCGTGAGTGGCCGTCCTGTCTATCGCTCTGCCATCTCTTCTTTCCTCTTCCCTTCTGTTTTTCCCTGATTTAGAATTCTCCTTTCTTTCATCAGCTGGCTCTCTCCCTCATTCTTCAGTTACTTCCTTCTCCTTTGTTTTTCTCCTTTTTCCCTTTATATGATGTCTCTATCTCTTTTCCTTCATTCTCACATCTTTCTTCTCTTTCTTACAATTGCTTGTCTTCTTACCTTGTTAAATAAACCAGACTGTCATATGCTCTATTCTCTCCGGTGCACTAAGGATCACGCCAGTCCTGTGCAGTTTGGACAGCCAGTGGTGAGAACTCATCTGGCACAAGACTGCTTTCACACTGAGTCAAAATAACTGTCTTAGAGTGCAGAAATCAGATTTATCAGCAAGCCCAGATATGCAGGGAGTTGACATTTGGGTCTTTATTAAAGCATCAATAAGACTTGGCCAGAGTTTGTGTTGTGCTCTAATTGTTTTTTTCCTGCCATGCTGTACAGTTCTCACCTCACAGTAGCAATGCTGTAGTACAGTTCAGGATTGCATAGTTTTAAATGTTTGCTTTTAGCTGCTGTAATGCTGTCATCAGATTCTCTTTGGGGTTGAGCTTTTTGCACTTATGCAAGCAGTTTCTTTTCACTTTTACCTGTGAAGCATCTTGAAAGGAAAGGAAAGGAAGAAAGAATCTGCTTCCGTTGCAGTTCTGGGATGACTGTAGACCTGTTTTGTTGTTTATTATAAATAGATATACATCTAATAAATGCTATCTGCTTGTGTGTTGAAGCAATAGAGGAATTATGCCATTAAGCACAGTATTCTCTGAGGAGAGATCCCAGCCCTACCGTGCAGTGGTTCTTTGGAGACTGTTGCACTGTAGCTCTCTCTGGTGCTCAGAAAGAAAACTGCATTTGAGCCCAGTGCCCCTTTTTGATGTCGAAACATGAGTTGTGTGTTGTTTTGTGCAAGAGCTTCAACAACTGAAGGAAATAGTTGCTGTCAAGATGAGGCCAGTGTGTCTTGCAGGGTCCCCCTTCCTTTCCCTCATCTCTAGGCATTCCACTCTATAAGTCAGTCTCTTCCACATTCCTCTTTCCTCAAAGCTCTCGATTTTTTTTTTTTTTCTTCTGCAGATGTTGCTGTCTCTGTCCCTCACGTCCCCGCTATGCACCTAGTGTCACCATTGAGGAGGATAATTGCTGTGGCTGCAATGCCATTGCCATCCGGCGCCACTTCTTGGATGAGAATATGACCTCGGTGGACATCGTTTATACTTCTTGCCATGACGCGGTAAGGAGTCTGCCGCCCCCTTCGTATCCGGGGCATGCTCCTACGGTCCCTCCTAATGGGGCACACGTGCTTCCAGATGTAGTGGTACAAAAGAAGGGAACTTGAACTGTTTCCTATCTCTCTGCCAAGAAATTCTGCCCATTGGACAGACATATTTGTTGCTGCCAAAATCAGATCGTTCAGAGGAGTGCTTACCTGTAAGGAGTGGTTTGTCAAGCTGCTCTGCATGCTTTTCCCTGAGCAGGAGAATATGTAAACAGGAATTTTTCACCTGAGTGCTACAGCAGTGGATCTTTTCCAGGTTTATGAAACTCCTTTCTATGTGGCTGTGGACCATGATAAGAAGAAGGTGGTCATTAGTATCCGAGGAACGCTATCTCCAAAAGTAAGTGCACTGTGAGACCTCGTCTACCCTTGGCTACCCTAGCAAACTTCCAGGATAGTCCGAGACCTTCCTGACTTGCCCTTGCTGTGTGACTTATCTGAAACACAGTGACTTCTTTTCTTCAGGATGCCTTGACTGACCTAACTGGGGACGCAGAGCGCCTTCCAGTGGAGGGTCACCATGGGACATGGCTGGGACACAAGGTAAGTGAGAAAATACTTCTTATTTTGAATATTACAGGGGGGAAAAAAAGAAAATATTAAATTGCTTGAGGTGTTAGGGGTGTTATGTAACTGCAGTGAAATGGCTATGAGATGTAAAATAAATAAATCATTAAATTGTAACAGTTAAAATCAATCTGTAGTAATAATAATAAAACAAAAAAAAAAAGCAACATGCAATTAGTAAAAACCAAGCTACAAAAGGAATCCGTGGAGACCTAGAAAAAAATTATTGGTGTCATTGAAATTACTTTTTCTTCCAATGACCTTTTCAAAATTTGCAATCAAACCCCAACAATATGTTTAAAATTCTGTTGCAATGGGATAGTCATTGAACCTCATAAAATGATATTGGCAGGACTTGCTTCTGTGTAATTAGACCGATGCTATGTGTCTGTGTTAATGATCAGGAGTGGGCTGACTAAATCAATTTGGTACAGAGCTCACCTTTGCCCCAGTCCAGCAAAGTAATGACACGCGTGCCGAGTTTTAAGATTATCAGGAATTTGGCAGCCTCTCAAGATGCCATGCCAGACTGGGAAGGAAAAATACAAACTGGAGGTTGTGTTTGTTGGAAGGAATGTAGTGGCTGCTAGGAAATGCTGCTGTTCAGGCAGACAAGATGCCGCTGATATCTGGTCAGGGTCTCTTCAGGGCAGGACACTGAGCTCAGCTCTTTGGCAGCCTTGAGCTGTGAGCTCCTGCTTCGTTCCCAGTGTCCTTCCAGATCACCTCTTCTGTGCTTTGATGCTTTGCTTTAGGAAGTGGAGCATTAGTAGCTGATAACCGTGTACTCAGATGCTTAGATATGGGTCTGATAAAGAAGCCAGATACACAAGAAAGCGCTGTTGGGACTTTGGGGTCTTGAAGGAATTTCTCAGACACATTCCCAGAAAGTGTTTTCTTGAAAGCAGTATTTTGTAGCTCCTCTTTGGATAATGTTTCTTTTTTTTTCCCCAAAATGAGAAAATGAATTAACATAGTGATTTGACAGGACATCATATAGAAACAGATAAATGAGGAAGCGTTTTGTCATATAATTGATATTTAGATATCTGAGCCTTTACTACTCATTTAACGTTTCTGAAGTGTTATGTCTGCTGTTGAAGATAATGTTACTTGGTTTTATACTCATTCATTTAGTTCAAAATGGCTTCGCATAATCATTGTGATAAGCAGTTCATAAGTAAAAAAAAAAAAAAAAAAAGAAAAAGAAACCGAAGGAAAGTAAGGGAAATTTGTTCTATTTTAAATGTGCAGAAAAACTAGTAATACCTGCAGAAGTTAGTTTTTCCTTTTGATCTTTTCTGTGCAACAATTTTCATATGCCCATAACTTATATGAAACATTATCAGATCATTTCCTATGTTGTGTATTGAATTTTTATTTGGTGTTTGTATTATTTCTTTTTCTATTGTTATTCGTACAGAAATACAGCTTTATCTCAAATTATTATCGATATTAATCTTCAGACAATAACGTAGTGTTGATTCCTGAGGGAAACTAATGGATATAATAGAATTTAAAAATGCCCATCTCAATGCATTTTTAATGTCCAGAAGTCAACTTTAATATAAAAGTAGATGAAGTATCTTGCTAACACTTACATTTAATTTGAAAAAAAGTATTTGACTGTTTGGGAGCTTCCTGTAAGTTGTTTGGCTTCTGTTATTTTTCTTGCTGATTCTGTCCTGCACACCCAGCAGGCTGGGAGCCAGCCTGTCAAGCTGCTTCACACAGTGTCGATCAGACATCTTACAAATTAAAACTCTTGATGTTTACATGAGCCTTCTTATCACTCCACTGGTACCAGAGCTGAAAGTGTTTGATTGTTAGGGTTGCTGTGAATGCCACAGTTAACATTTGTTAGGTCTCATAGCTGTAACTAAGGTTTATGGGTTGGTGTGCCAAAAAAAAATATATAAGTAGGGGATTATTGCAACTTAGAGAGGAAATTAACAACAAAAAGATCTAACTTTGCCATTTGAGATAAAAGCCATTGATTTTTATAACAAAGATCATTTAAAAATAATCATAAGTGAAGGGCACGAATCCATGGTTAGTTCTGTTGAACCTGTTTAGATCAAAGCTGCTGAAGTGATGACGTTACGGAGGTTTGTCTCATGCTGTTGAGCCACCTAGGATGACAGCGAGTAGCTGCTAAAAAGGAAACTCTGAAAGCTCAGCCATGATAGCAGCCCTCACCGGTTTGATAGAACAATCAGTAATAGCAATAACTTTCAATCTCTTCTCTACCACATAAATGCCCTCTTTTGTGGGTTTTCAAACACACAATTCAAATATTACAGAGGAGTTTTGTGCTGTCAATTGGTGAAGGAATACAGAATGTTTCCTACTTTTCCTAGACCTCCAGTCTGTTTCGTTATTTACACGTTTAAAATTAAACCCAGGTAGTCTTATTCCTTTGAAACTTGTGAAACAATGTCCACTTTAACAGAAAGCCTAAATGCAACTTTGGTAGGTCTCATTCCACAATGTTAAAATCACTGTCTGTGTTAGAATATACTCTAATTATCAAAAATATAGATAAAAGGCTGACTAACAGCCCATTAGTAATATCACCACAGATTTAGGTCATGCTTTTCAAAAATAGGATCCTAAATTCATGTTAGAAATTTATGTAAGTAGCCTGCCATTCACTTCTCATTAGAGTTGGAAATGGAGACTCTTGTGAATGCAGCTGAAGCTGGCTAGCTGCTGAGAGATCTGAACACAGGCATGAAATACCATGGCATCTGCTTTTTTTGATAATGACAGTAGCATTACAGATGTCCCATTTCTGGGCTCAGCAAAATCACCTGTGTTCTTTTTCTTCAATAGGCGGATGGGTTTGATGGTATGTTTGATATCGAGGACTTTGACAATTCCACATTTCTTTGCTTTTTGAGGGGACTGTGAATTCTTTTGTGTCTTTTTGAGATTAAATGGTGCTCAATAATATTCATTTTGTACTGGTCTGTACTCTTTTCAGGTAGGAGTGTAATGGAAAATAGCAGAGGAGATGATCCTCCCTGGCTTTTGGCCAGCCCAGGCAGTGCGAATTACTTGAGATCTGTAATCAACAAATTAGAAGTAGCCAATTTCTGTTTACCTGTGTTCACCCTGGACTACATCACTGCTTTTAGCCTTTGCAGTTCAGGCTTGCTCACCACTGAATATAAGCTGTAATAAAGGCAGAGAATTTATGCAACAGACCAAATTCTAGTCATTTGTTTCTATTAGCGTTTAACTGCAGCTCTATTATGCAGAGGGAGACAAACTCTTTAAATGCAGCCATCAGCTGGGAGAGAGGGTAGATGTTTCGAACCAGACTATCATTTTTTTTTCCCATCTTCCAGCAGTTCTTAGCTTCTAGGAAATAAAAACCTTTAAAAATTTGCAGTTAATGTCCTTTGACAGCTGAATCCACTTAATAGCTGCTGCCGCCTGCAGTCATCAGTAACTCTTTCCTACACAGATAAGCTGCCACTTTTTCCCTCCAGTTATGTCTTGGTGTTTGCGCTGTTGCCCTGTGAACTTGTTAGGCTAGCTCATGCTTTGATTTGCAGATTGCCGTGGAAGAGTACAGTTCTGTTGTTAAGATACTGACGTGCAGAAAATCAAAGTTTGGTTCTCCTGCTCTACTGCAGGTCTCAGGGTGAGCTGAACTACCAGATACGCAGCCTTGTGTTTAAGTTAAGGTATAGTTGTTGTTTTTTTTTTTTGTCTTTCAGACTTTACACCACAAGCCTAGGAATAGGATCTGTGAGGGTTATCATAACTTAAGAACTGTCATTACTCCTAAACAATCTGTGGCTCTGGTAATCAGTGAGCCGTGTGTCTAATGGAGTCTTTTCCTAAATGTGGACTGGAGTCAGTATTCTTCCTCAGCCTTGACACGTGCTGTGTGGCACTCTAGAGTCTGCACAGCATTCAGGGCAGTTTGGTGCCTCCTCAGTGTTTACACCAGTGCTGATCCTGTTCTGTCTTTGTGTTTGCCCTCAGGGAATGGTGCTATCTGCTGAGTACATCAAGAAGAAATTGGAGCAAGAAATGGTGCTTTCTCAAGCTTTTGGACGAGACTTGGTGAGCATTTGTTTTTTTAATCCCTGCCTGCTGTAAAGCAGTTGTGATTTCCCCCAAAATGTTGATTTTTCAACCTCCGTGTCCCTGAATCTGTGGTACTAAATTCTAAAATCTTCCTTCCAATTCCTGTCCTGCTGGATTTCCAGATGGGCCGTGAGTTAGTTATTCCCACAAAGCTTATTTTTATTTTTTTTTCTACCCAACAGTACTGTAGAGCTCCTGATATATATTTTTTTTTTTTTTCTCAGGCTAAGGCAGGAAGTCCCATTCATTGGCACTGCAGTATCAGGGAGCATTAAAAACAAATCAACAGGAACTAAAATCCCATCTCTATGGAGATTCTCTTTGGAGACAGCAGTGGGATGCCATGCTGACTGTCTGCGTGTGCACATTTCTTGTAATAGAAAGCTATAGGAAAACCCGAGAGAGACATTACGAAGAAGTTTACCTTAGCTTCTGTGTCACTAAAGGCACAGTCACTGTCCCTGCTGGGGAGGGATCATCCGAACTGCCTGATTCCCCGCTGCCAGACAGCTGTCCTTTTCTCTTGTCCAACTAATGTCTTGGCCTGAGTAGGCCCATGGGAAATTATCCACAGCTCAAGGGAGAAAGAAAAGGAGAAGAGGGTTAAAAGGCTGGATGCTTCCCTGAAACTGGTGTTGCACTAAGTGCAGAAGTGTCTGCCTTTTGATGTTCAGTAGGTGAAAGTAGAGATACATAGACATCTGACTTCTTTTATCATGCTTTATTCCTCCATGCCCAGAAAACTCAGTGGTTTTAACTGAGCTGTTGCCCGTGAGGATTTTTTCCTGCTCTCCTATAGAGCTCGGTTGCTATCTGACTGGTAAGGATGTGGTGGCGTTTGAAGCTCTATACTTCAGTTGCCTTCGGTGTGTGATAATAGGTGACATGTCTGGTTCTGTTTGAAGCTGGCTTTATGTATGGTAGGTCCAATTTCTAATTGATGTAATATAGTGTAACTAGCTGGAACTGACCCACGAAGGTGGAGAGAGAACTTGATTAATGAGATGGAACTACTGGCTTGGGCTAGGAAATGAAGTACTGTCTAAAGCTGAATTTTGAAGAATATATGAAGAAGTGGTATGGGTAGAACATAAAAGCCGTCCCTCCCAGGTCCCAAAGGTTTGTCTAGCCCAATAAATTGTTTCTGACAGTTGCCAGCAACAGATGTTCAGGAAAAATCTGTAACAAGTGAAATGTATAAAGTCTTCACCCGCTCCCAGTATTCACCTCAACCTCACTGTCTGTAGCAAGCATGACGTTGACTTAGAAGTGGTCTTGAAGTAAAACAATACAAAGATCTTTAATTCCTGCAGCTTTGTCTGTTCTTTTTTTCACCTTATGCAGAAGTCCATAGTCACAGCTGTGGTGACCTGATACCGTGGAGAGTAGGATCTGGGTTCTCTGTCCTTGTGTAAAGCCAACAGGGCACTGCCAGAGTTCTGAGATTTTGCATTAAAACAAGATCAAAGTTTCTCAAACATCGTCTTAATGAACTTTTAGAGTCTAAGCCATGCCTAGTGCTCTAGCCTCTGAATAACAGGAACAGTAGAAAACTGTAGAACAGTTTTGTCTTTGAATTACTTGTACAATTGCCAGCTGTTGGGAACATCAGGACTTCAAAAGACTGCTGTTCGAACTGCATGTTAGGATTTCTGTTTCTCAGCATCCACAAACAGTGAAATTAAAGAGAGAAGTAATAATTTCTGGAACCAAGGAGACCTCTAATCCATGAGTCTGGCTTCAATTTCTTCTTTTATTTTCATTTTCAGGGGAGAGGAACAAAACACTATGGCCTGATTGTGGTTGGCCATTCCCTAGGGGCTGGCACAGCTGCCATCCTGTCCTTCCTTTTGCGTCCGCAGTACCCTTCACTGAAGTGCTTTGCCTATTCTCCCCCAGGTGGGCTGCTGAGGTAGGTGTTGGGTCAGGAGGTCTGGTGACAGGATGGGGGGTGTAGCTGTAGCTGGATCACATCTGGTTGTGATGTTCTGATGAGCAGTAAAAGAAAGTCTGCCCTGAGGAGCATGTAGAAAAATGTAGTGTCAGTTTATAGGACTTGAGGGTTGTTGGCAGCCCTTGTTCTCTGCTATAGTTTAGAGTTTAGGATATGATCACAGGTGACCACTCCCAAATATTCAGCTTTGTTTACTTCTATAGCTCTTATTTAACCCTGACTAGTGGGAAACACAAGCTGAGTAGACTGAGTGCGATTTCCTTATTGTTTGCACAGTGACAATGTGTCCTCTCCCCATCCTCTGTGAATAGGCGTACAGAATGGGAGATGGAGGCGTTTACATTTGGTCAAACATCAGATCAGTTTGAGCTTCTTTTGCAACTGACAAAGAAATTGGCACTTGCAAAGTGTGATTTCTGTCATTCTAAAGTGGGTGCCTAAAATAGGTCAGAGGGGTTGTGCTGCTTTGTTGCCTGTTTCTCTCCTTTGGTTGTAGGGGAAATCTAGGGTAGCTGCCTCAGATGTCTGAAAAGAGGTACTGTGAATTTCTCCTGCTGTAAACTGGAGCAGACCTGCTGATCGTGTTATTTATATGGCAGCCAAATAACATCCCACTTGGTTGCTGTAAAATAAGGTCTTTCCAGTTGTGATGGGCACCGTGAGCGCACTTAGAAGGGCCTATGGATTACAACCTTCTTGTTGTAGTTATTGCATCATGTTCCAGCAGCAGCCAAGGGATTTTAACCATCCTGCTAATGATTCTGGACATTAGCATGCTTTATTGTGACAATAATGCCTAGTCATCTGCAGCTAGAGAGGAATTGCTCTGCAGAATGTTTCCTGAGATTTTTCTTAGCTTTCTGCTCAGAGCTTTCCCTCCTGAGTTCCCTTGATAGCACAGGCCAAACTGTACTGTCCCATCTCAACTGTCTGAGTTCAAGGAGGTGCCTCTGACTGCCACACTTCTGTTGCACTGTGCATTGTGCCCAGGATCATGTCCAGGTCAGTGGTGCGGGCGGCCTCTACTTGTGGTGACTGATTCAGAACAAACGTCTTTAGAAGGTAGCTGACTGCAGAATGAGCTCACGGAGTGGAAGCCTTGATTCCCCCTTGTCTTGGTGCTCAGCTTGCTGCAGGAAGTGGCCATCTTAGTTCTACTACAGTGTCTTTTTAGAGTAGTCTCAAGAGCATGGAATATCTTCTTCCTCTCTGGTCACCTGGACATTCCCAAAGCACAGGAAAACCTCTGTGAGGTGTTGAGTTAGAGAAACTTCTGTTTCTAAGTATATGCAGAGCTGTTCACAGGTAAGGAAGGAGGAGGTGTGCTGTTTGAGCTATACCCTTACAGAGCAGTGTTGCTTGGGGCATGGGATGTGAATATCAGGCTCATCTTTTTAAAGTGTGCAAGTCCTGAGGGCCTTGAGCAACTTGGGTTGTGCATTTTATGAGCCAGGTTTGCTGTCTAGTAACTTCTCAGATACCAGTGGCAAATTGGGAATAAAGTGCAGTTTGCTGCTAGTGAAACCCTGTTTGCTTCTTCTTGGTCCTGTTTCTCTTCCAGTGAGGATGCCATGGAGTACTCAAAAGAGTTTGTGACTGCAGTCGTGCTTGGCAAAGATCTAGTGCCCAGGCAAGTTGAGAAGTGTCCAAATTTCTTGATAAATATCTGCTGTTCTGTACCAAAGTCACCCGCTTCCTTTCAGAAACACCCAGATCATACCTGTCTTGTGTCTTCATTTACCTATCCTTGTATGCTTCTCACTTGTCTTCCTAGTTTACCTGTATTGCTGTGTCTTTTACCTGGACACCTATATTGGTGTTTCACATCCTTCCCCATCTCTGCGTCAGTTGCCTGTATGATAGAAAAAAGTGAATATCCAGCCTCTGTAATAATACTCATGGTGGTATCTGATGTGTCAATGCCATCTTCCTGTTTGTCTGTGTTATCTCAGACCTCTTTACTCTGCCCTGAACTACATGTGCTGATTTCTTGTCATCTCCCTCATTTCTTGTCTTGGCATTTCTCACCTCTCATTGTTTGCTGTGACATATTCTGCTGAACTGGGGGGCAAACAGGGCATTGATCTAGGAGCCAAACAACCTGCGTTTTATTTTTACCTCGGCCCTGTTGTGTGACTTGAGATAAATTCTCTATGTACAATATTAGGCATGTAGAGTTCAGTGGAGGAAAGCTACTATGATGCTATACAAGTTAACGAGAGGTATTCTGAACAAAATCCTGTCTATCCTGAAGTCTGCTTAATGGTGTTGTACAGCTCTGTGCCATCTTTCTGATTTGTGTTCTGTGGCATCCTATGCTTTGTTTCTTGCTCACTTGTTTCTCTGATTACATCATTTCCCTCATCTGTTCATTGACCTCTCATATCTGTGTTCACCACTCTGAGTCTGCTGTTGCATTTCATACTTGCTTGTTGTCACAGTAGTTTCTGTGGCCTTTTACCCTGGTTACTGGTCCCAAGTGATGCCACAACTCACCTCTGGAGTGATCTTTGTTATGGTATTGTTGTTTCTTTTGTAGCATAATTTCTCATTCTTCTGTGCTGTATGTCTCCACTATCCTGTTACCTGTCTGCTGTTCCTTGCCCAGCTGTTGTAACCACATCTTCCTCTTTTCCAGAATTGGTCTCTCTCAGCTGGAGGGATTTCGCCGTCAGCTTCTGGATGTTCTTCAGAGGAGTAACAAACCAAAGGTAAGAATGAAGATTAACAGACTCATGAAGGCAAGCGTCTGAGCAGTGATAATAGCTCTGTGTCACATAACAATGCTGCAGACTTCTCCTGCACTATAGGTCTCCTCAGGTACACCATGAGTGTTGTGTAGGTAACCAGAGGAGTGATGGCAACAGCAACAAGACACCTAGAGAGGTCTGGGTTAGGAGCCACACTCTGCAGGCTGAGTTGTAGCTCAGTGATAATTCTGGCTCCTGTGCTGTAACTTCACTGTTTCATGTCTAAAACAACTGAGAAGTTTTCTAATCTCTGCCTGTTTTGAAGTCTCTGTTCAAGCCTAGCTTGTCCTGGCCAACAACAAATGGTGAAAGGCTGGGAAGTGCAACAGTTGCCTGCTTCTAGGCATCCCTGTGTGCTCTCTGGGTGGTGCCCTTCTAGGACAAGTGTCCTGTTCATGTTTTGGAGATAAGAAATGTGTAAATTTGTTCTTCCATTGTCTTCTTCACCATTACATTGAGATGGGAAAAGTGTAAGACTTGAAGATTCTTAGGGGTAAAATATTATATAAATGATCCATTGAGGGTAAAAAACTGAGCTAACACTTTTTTTGGATAGAATTGTGTTTTTTGGAATTTTTTCAGGTTTTAGGATTTCTTTTTGTGCATAAAGAAAGACATAAAGGGAATGTTTGTCTGCCTAAGTTGTATAGTCTTGCTTCTTTTGGTACATTAAAAATTCAGATTCTGTCTACCTTGTTTATCCTGGAAGATAAGCTATCCGTTGGTGGACAAAGATGTGTTTGACCTAGATCCCTGACTCTACAAAAAACATCCAGCAAAAAGAAGATGGACAAGATTTTGCCACTTTTAAGGTTAAAATTGTGAAAGGAAGGGAGAGAGAAGTATTTTTTCTGAGCAAGGTTATCATCTCTCTCTAGGTCTACTATTCAAGCAACAGGTGCATGAGCTCTGTTTTTCTCTTTTCTGGTGTTAGGTATTCAGCTTAAATAAACCTACCTATAGTGTCTCGTGAGATGGCTCTTTTTCTCTGATCTTTTTCTCTTCTCCATATTCTCTTTCCTCTCCCTTGTGTTGGACAGTGGCGAATCATTGTGGGTGCCACAAAGTGCATACCCAAGTCAGAGCTCCCTGAAGAGACAGAAGAAAACTCAGTGACGAGTAATCGCCTCTGGACCCATCCCAGTGATCTGACTATTGCTCTGTCTGCAAGCACACCACTCTACCCGCCTGGCCGCATCATCCACGTGGTGCACAATCATCCTGCAGAGCAGTGCTGGTGAGTATGCGCAGAGCTGTGAAGCCAGCCCATGGATGGGGGGTTGAAAAACTTCTGTTGGAAAAGACTTCCCAAGACAGCAATCCATCTATGAAGGAGGTGACTTTTTTCACTGCCTTATGGTGACAGTGATTGTGTCTGTGCTGTGAGGATAGAAAGACACTTGTGTTGCTGTTTGTTAGTGCAGTGCTTTAGAGCAATGGCAGTAGCATGTGTATTTAATATTTCCTCCCTCTATTTTTCTTCTGTTGTTTTTTTCTGTCTCTGTAACCTTCTGTTTCGCGCTTTTGCATGCCAAAACATTGGCCTGCTCTTTCATCCCCTGCTCCCCATTTTCTCCTCTGGATCCCAACTCCTCTTTTAGTTGCTGCGAGCAAGAGGATCCCACTTACTTTGCTATCTGGGGTGACAATAAGGCGTTTAATGAAGTGATCATCTCACCAGCGATGTTGCACGAACACCTCCCATACGTGGTCATGGAAGGGCTCAACAAGGTAATGCTGAAAATTGGGATCGGGGACGGGGAGGGGTCACTCAATTCAGTAGCATGGATTTGGGCTTGAATGCGTGGAAGGCCTGGGTTTGGGCAGGGAAGACTTAGCATGATGATGCTGTTGAAGTGAGCTGTAGACACAAAATGTCCACAGAGCCAAAGTTCTGTGTGTGCTGGAGAGCCGGGAATCCCTTTGGTGGGGTTTGGGCTTATTCATTCTTAATGCAAGAGCACTTAAAATGCCCTAATAACACCAGTGCCTTATCACAGGCCTTCAGGTAGTCCTCACCCAGGAGAGCTGGCTGCTTAAATACACAAGACCTTTCCCTTTGTAGGGGAGGAGGAAAGAAGATTGTTCTCTGGGCCAGTTATGTGCAGGCTATTTGAGTCAAACGTGATGAGGTCTGGAAATTTAATGTAGATTTCAATCCCAATGCCCAGAGTCCCGGACTAGGTCCTCTTTCCAATTTTAATGCCATAATAATATGAGGTTGGGTGGTGTTCGGTTCACTCTCTCAAAGCTGCCTGTTACAGCATGCAGCTCAAGTGAAATTTAGTGAGCTGTGACAGTCTGTGCATGCAGCTGCATGGGGTATTTCAGAAGTTCTCCACGCTACTGTTGCAGCTGCTCTGTTAGTCTGCAGGGTGGCTGAGCTTATGCTTATGTGTAATGGTTGTGGAATGAGTCTCTGCTCCTAAACTACAGTTTGTAGCCATGCAGCTCTGCCATAGAGATTTAGCCAAATCTTCTCTACAGTATTGGTTTGAAAGCTGCTTCTGCCAGCATCTTTGGACATCTCCCCAGCACTGGATTCCCAGCAGGGCATCCTGACAGGATAGAGTACATCAAAATTCATTGATATAATCATTCATGTCAAGACCTTGCTCTGTGCTTGTGGAACACTGCAGTAAGAAACAATGGCAGATCCAGCAGTTTGAAGCTTTGAGCTGAGAACAGCGAAGTTGTTACCTTCAGTGAAGCACTATTGTTCCTTTGCTTGCCTTGTTACAGGTCTTGGAGAATTACAATAAGGGGAAAACAGCTTTACTTTCTGCTGCCAAAGTGATGGTGAGTCCTACAGAAGTGGATCTCACCCCCGAGTTGATCTTCCAGAGTCAGCCCTTACCTAGTGGACCCTCAGTGCAGATTGGAACTGGAGCCATAACAGTGGACAGAAGGAACAGCAGTACAAAGTAAGACCATATCTTTGAGTTCTTCGTAGGATCTTTGGCTCTCCCCTGGGTCCACTGTGATCGATGTTAGTGGGAAGGATAGATCTGAGGGCTGCCTGTATGGGACTTTCACCTTGCTTCAGTATGTCTTGTGTTATGCTAGGGGAAAAATGATCCTTTGTGTTTTTTAAGAATCTGCTAGTGCAGCAAGGTCAGGAGAACCTGAAAGTTGATGGTACGGAAACTTCCTTTTCTTATCAAGGCAAGTGGGTTTTTCCATGGAACCACAAAGACGAAGCTTGCAGTCTTGCAGCCAAATCTCTGTTTTCCTGTTTGAGTTATGCTCAAAGATGGCCTGCGGCACTGATTTTTGAAAGCTGAGAAGCAGTGTCCGCCATGAGCTTACCAGAACATCTGTGTGTGAAGTTAATTTATGAAAAATGACTTGCATAATAGTAAAAACTAGAGATTCTGGGAACATGGATATGAATACAAGTGTGTTGGCCAGGAGTACAGGACAAGTATAAAGGGAGTGTAATGTAAGGGAAGAGCAAATGATGTCCTTTTTCTGAAGGACAAGAGCAGGAAGCTCAGTCTGGTGGAAAGCAGGCAAGAGAGAAAGGCACGAGTGCTGGAAGCGTTCCTGCAGGGATTAATTTTTTAAAGCTGGATCATCACTGCTTTGAGCAGTGACATCAATATTCTGGCAAGGGCCAAAAGGTAGAGGTACATTCTATGATTCTAAGATGGTTTGTGGTTGGAAAGCAAATAGGAATCATGATAGAAACAGAAGGCCATCTTAAGAGGCATTCATACCTTTAATAATTCTGTAAAGTGAAAACAGTTCTGTGTGTATTCTTGCAATTTATTGCCATAAACATTCCTACTTGCTTTTCCCTCTGTGAGAATTGCGCCCTGCAAGGGTGAGGTGCAGAATGAGCTCACAAGAAGACATTAAGGACTTGGTAGAGAACAGCAGCCCACGTTCCACATCTAAGTCTGTGTTCATACTTCAAAGTGTCCTTAGCTGATTCTTCAGTTCTGTGATGCAACCATTCAAAATCAATGTCTGTTCCTCAAACGCAGTACAAGTTAACAAAACTCAATTTTGTCATGATTTCTAGAACTAACAGTAAGACTCAGCTTGTTGTACAGCTTCTGAAGAAAAAAAAAAAAAAAAAGATGTGGACACTGTAGGCAGGAGAGGATTGTTTCTTTGCAAGGGAAGAACTTCTGCTATGGAGGTTTCAGGTAGAGACCCAACACGAAGTTGTGCTTATCTGGGTAGGGTTTGGGAGGAGGGGAAGGGTCAGATGGTCAGTTGTGTGATGCATGGCTGGGTGTCCTTGAGATAATATGAGTGAGAGATACATTTAAAAGAAAGACAATAGCAAATGATAAAAATGATATGGCTCTTGTTGCAGAGCGAGTGGTCAGAGACTGTGAAGGAGAGCTTAGACAGGAACAGAACAGAGACCATGATGAAACAGCAAGAGAAACAGCCAATGTTTGTGAAGACTACAGCAAGGCTGAATAAAAGAACTAGGTCAAGCAGCAGGGACAGGAATGTTGCTTTCTGTCACAGCAGACCCAAGGTACTGCTTCCTTCTGAGCTGAGTGAAAGCAGAGGAATCCTGAGATATGGATATGAAGGGGAAGGGAACAGAGGAGAGGGCAGAGAGGCTGTGGGGAATTGTTAGGGGGGAAGTGTTGCAGCCTGGTTAAGTTTAATTCAAGATCAAAGTTAGTTTACTGCCTCAGACTCCCTCTTTTTGGGGTTCTTGAAATCTGTTCTCAGAACATCATCGCTCTGGAAATTGAAGGAGATGTGTACTGCAGTTGTAGGTCGCTCTGGTTAGAGAAAAGATGTGCCCTCAGTCCGCACAAGGGAGTCTGTGCCCCAGGCTTGGTTCCTCTGGCTGTTCTGGCAGCTTTTGGTTCTGAGGAGTGATGCAGTCTTACATTGTCTCTGTTTCTCGTTGCAGGAGCAAGTCCCACTCTGAAATTAGCTTGGAAGGGTTTTATGAGACAAAGCCACTTTCTCCTGTGCAGAAAGACCCCGTGGAGCTGCTGCTCCTGGATACAAAGGAACGTCTGTCTGTGGAGCTACAGGACCGACGTGCTCCTCTTGCAACCATGGAGAGCCTCTCTGACAATGAATCCATCTACAGCTTTGATTCAAGGCGTTCCTCTGGTTTTCGTAGCATCCGGGGCTCTCCCAGCCTCCATGCTGTCATGGAGAAGGACGAGACGCATTGCTTTTATATAGACCCTGCTATCCCTGAGGAGAACCCCTCCCTCAGCTCGCGGACAGAGCTGCTGGCTGCTGATAGCCTCTCCAAGCACTCCCAGGAGACTCAGCCCCCCGAGAATGCACTCAACAGTGGTGGCACTACCCCCCAGCGACGTGGCAGCGAGGAGGGGGCCAGCAGTGAGGGGGACCGTGTTTCCTTAGCCCCTCGTGAGGAGCTGTCCCTCCAGAACGGACGGCTCACTGACGTTCCCAGTCCCCAAGTGCTGGAGTTTGCTGAGTTCATAGACAGCCTCTTCAATTTGGATAGCAAAAGCAGCTCCTTCCAGGACATCTACTGCATGATGGTGTCTGATAGCTCCAGTGACTTTGCAGAGATGCCCAAGTCTGTCAGTGATCAGGAGATCCTGTTGAGGGCACAATATGAACCCAACCTAGTCCCAAAGCCCCCAAGGTTGTTTGCAGGCTCAACAGATCCTTCGTCGGGCATCTCTGTCTCACCCTCTTTCCCCCTTAGTTCATCTGGAGAACTCATGGACATCACTCCCACAGGCGTGAGCAGCCAGGAGTGCCTGGCCACTGACAAAATCCGGACTTCCACCCCCTCTGGGCATGTAACCAGCCCTGCCAAGCAGGAGGACCTCATGATTTCAGCCCTTTAGTGCAGGGCAAAGGGGTGCGGCTCTGAGAGCTGATCCCGTAGGCTGCGTGCTGGGATAATACTTGGAGGAGGTGGTCATCAGGCAGTTCAGATCGGCGGAGAGAGCTGGAAACATTCCTTCTGGGGTGACACGGTGGTGGCACACTATCTGGAGGATGGATTGTGCTCGAGTCCCATGCTTATAGCTGGGATAAGAAGCATTGCCTCACAAGGCCTGCTACACTGAGAGGGTCTGAGTCAGTAAAGGTAGATGCGAGTTCCCTACCTCAGCCTGTCTCGTTTCATATAAGAGGCAGATTCCTTGCCCAAGGGCACCTGCTGAGTTTGGGAGCGAGATGCCCTGCTTCAGGGAGTCCTCTGGGGTAAAGCTTCTCTGAAGCTTGAGGATTAGATAGACAGAAGCAAGGGGGCCAGGCCAGATCACCCCCTTGGTACCGTTTCAGTAGTTTTGGAAATGAACGGATTGAGACTTTGGGCCCTGTTGCACTACCATGTCGGATCTGGCCCAAGATCCAATTCGTCACACTTCCATGGGGATTGCTTTCCTAGAACACACTCTTGTTTTAAAGCCATTGGGGCTGTATTCTCCCCAAATGCAGCCTCCCTTTCCCTGGCCAGGCACAGCAAGAATCGGTCTGGCACTGTTTTCTCTCCCCTGAATACTTCTGTGTTCAGTGACCACCAGGCTGCTCCTGAGAGGAAAGGAAATTGTTCTGAAGAGCCAAAAGCCCTCTGCCATGTCCCTCCTTTGCTGGAAAGAGTCCTCCTGGATGCCATCTTCATCTCTTCTCAGTTCCCTGGACTGCTCTGAGCTGGCGACGTTCCTACAGGACTGACAGGATTCTCATCTCGGAGCTTCATGGTTGGATCAACTTAAAAATATTTAAAAAGGCTTGTCAGCACCCAGCATTATTTGCTAGCTTCCTGCGGAGCCTGGGAGCCTCTCCTGGACCCCACTTGGGTCTTCACACCACCCGTATGCAGTAATCTCAGATCAGTGCCAGCCTGTCATTGGGAGTTCAGGGAAAAGATGAACTTTTACTAAGTATTGAAATTTCTTGTATGTTTACAGAGCTGCTAAGCTTTATGGAAGGTATTTATTAAGCAAACAGGGAGGCTTTCTCTAGGCAAGAAGCATGTTCATTCTGTCCTTCCTGTGCCATTCCCTCTGGCGACTGAGGGGGAGAGAGGGTGTGCAAGTATGACTGCGAGTCCCCTGCTTTTGAAGTAGAGCAGGGTGTTGGGAGAACCCCTAGGATCAGAGTCTGGGGGAAGCTGCGCGTCCCTCGCCCACCCTCCCTTGTCCACCTCCCTGTTGCACGTGTTACAAAGCTGGACCAAGTCATTAGCAAAACTACCTGAGCACTGCTGTGCAGAGCCTCGGTGCACAGAGGAGCCTGCTAGAGCTATCTAAGCAGTGAATTTCTGATGGTGGTAGCGTGAAAGAAACTACCTATCTAGAAAGTTATACTGTGACCTGGTGAAATCCTTTAACTGACAAAACACCTTCATGTCAAAGCTCAGCAGTTACCGATCGGTCTCACTGGAGCTCTGTCCTCCCTCAGTGGAAGAGAAAATCCTCTCTTAACTTCCCTGTAGTGCCAGGGATGTTACTTCCCCCTCTTTAGCTGTGGTGTTTCTGTTGTGGGGGGATCCGTCAGCCTGTGGCTGTGTTTGCTGAGTGGCCTCTGGAAACCCCAGTGATGGATCAGGGCTTTGCTGGCCTGGGTGCTGCACAAACCAGGCATGAGTGGTATCAAATACCATCGCATCAGAACAGGAGCCCTTTAGAGCCAGTGTGCATTGATGTAAATGACTTCAGGTGCACAGAAATGAACTGGATTTTGTCCAAGTGCTGATCTCCCACGCAATTTAATGTGGGATACTGTATCCCTTGCTCCTTAGAAATTACAGGGCCTCTAGAATTGCAGGGACTTTGTTAAAAGGGCAGTAAAATATTGTCCCTGTGCTTTGGGTTCCAAAGGGGACCTTTTCTATACAGTCTTGAATTGGAGGGAAGAAGTCCCTCAGAATTCAGTGTAATTTGTAAAAGAAAATACATTTCATTCTGAGCAACAAGTTACTTTTTGTTTTGTAGGTCCTTCAGAACAGAGCAGTGTTCCCCTTGCTGAGAGGTTGTATAGTTCAAGAGCTCACACAGAACAGCTGTGTAAGTGCCATCAGGTCATCCACTAGTGCAGACCACAGGGTAAGGCTGAACTGCTGCAGATAGCCTAGAAGCACTACTAGAAGCACTAAAAAGGTGGTGTCCAGGAATATTTTCAATGAACTGGGTAGTTTTGAGGGGAAAGGGAGCTGAAGCTTAGGGAGACTGAGGCTAGCAGGCTAGCTCAGCTCCAGATGCAGACTGCTGACGTGCACGTACAGTGGGAAAAAGGATTCAATCTTCACTTCTGCCTTTAATTTTTGGCAGAAGGTGGGTAGTAATAACACTTAGCACTTCGGCAGAGCATTATATCTGCAAAGCACTTTACAAACATTGATGAAAGAATCATCTCTGTCCCTGGCAGTGAAGTATTAGGAGAAGTCTCTCTGAGACTAGGTGGAACTACTGGTGCCCTACCTGAGGATGGTGGGGAGATGACTCAAGGTGAGGAAGGTGGATAACCTCCCTCTTAAGAAAAAGTTGTTTCAGTAGCGACCTGATGATGTTTAATGGGTCGCAATATTGCACTAGAAAGTCACTTCTGACCTGGGTACCTCCCTTATGTCCTGGAAAACAATCATTGTGTGACTGTTTCCTTCTCTGTGCCATTGGAACTGCATCCTGGGGGAATGGGGTGACCTTGTCCCAACCAGCTGTAGCAGGAAACAGCTTAGCATGCTGGATTTTTCTGTTTTGTGCTCTGTGATTATTAGGCTTCTTTTGAAAAGCCTAGAAATGCCTAATGCTTGTGACCTGGCCTTGCCATATACCAAGGCAGTAAAGGTACAAGAGAGACCTCAAAGTTAAAGTTCTAGTTGCATCGCATTAGGGGTGATTCCTGTTTTCCATTACTCTATTGACAAACAGATCTGTTCCCAGTCCTCACAAAAAGCCCTTGCTAAGTAGTTCCATGTTCTTTGCATTATTTCTGCTTTAAATGGCTGAGCGTCTTCATTCTTATCCCTCCTATGCTGTAGGATTGTTTGGACAGGCTGGTCTCCTATTCCATCCTGACAAAGTATATCTGGAAAGGTACAAATGCATGCTAAATCTGTAGCTACCTCCTTCATTCATACTGCTTGCTTTCTCTGCCCTCACTCCACTCTGATGTGTAGCTCTCTTTGGAAACATGAAGCTTCTTCAGATTTCTTAATCTCTCAGCTTCTGGTTCCTACCCTTAAGCTTTGTGCCTTTTAATGTTTGTATGCTTCCTTGATATTTCAGTGGGATGTTCCACTCCACGAGGAGGCAGTGCTGGAAGAGCAGTTCGTAGTGCCTGACACACTGAACCTCAGTAAAACAGACGATAGTTCACCCAGTTCAATAGCACATCTTTAAATCCCCTGAGGTTTATTGGCAGAGGAGTGGAGCTAAGACCACCAGGTTCCTGGAGAGCAGAGAGTGGGCTTTGTGCACCTGAAAATCAAAGCATAGTAAGTGAAACTACATACACCAGTGCAGCTTTGCCAAAGAGCCTAGCACAATCTTTCCACAATCCCCTGGTGCAACAGATTTCAGCTGACTGCATAAGAACAGGACTTGGCATGTTTGTTCGTGATGTTCTCAGCAGACAGTAGTGGAATGTGATCCCAAGGCCTTGAAACACTGGGGGGCAACAAGGAGGGCCGTTAGCTAGGAGTCTGTTAAACTCTGTCCAACAGCTTAGGGAACAGCCTCTGACTCTGCCCTGAACTTGCTCCCAGGTTGTGAAGGGACTCCCAGGTTGTACTGCTGTCTGGTTTTCACATCTACAGGCTGCCTTCCAACCCTTTTGGGTGTGTCCAATGTGGAAGAAAATCTCTTTGATAAAATTCTAGGAAGTTTTGATAACCAAGCCCTTAACATGTAATGCTGGCTGGCTGCATTTTTTGGAGGCTCTTCTGCATCAATAATAATTGCTTTTATTATTGTTTTAATTGCAGTGGTGCCAACATAGACAGGATTCTTCTGTGTTGATATGCACAAGTGCTAAAAGGACAGCCCTTCCCCAAAACCTAGCATTATCCCCTCTCCTTCTCTGTGGAGCTTCCCTCTCCATTTGGTATGTGCATTTTCTCCAAAAGATGTCACTTTAATCTTTCCTCTTCTCTATTCCCGTTACCGAACCAGGAACTACCTTTCCTGTTGTTGTGGTTACACCATCTCGGGATGATGGTGTAAGTAGTCCGCATCCTTGGCAGCACCACTTAAAAAGCTATCCCCGATGATCTCGTGATGACCCAAAACACGGGTGAATGGGATTCCAGATACTGTGCGTCTTCCCAGGAGTCTTGATGCACTTGAGAAAGCTGCTGCCTTCTGTGGCAGATGAGGCTATCTAGAAAGGTCAAAGCATTCTCAACATAAAGGGGGTTGTTAGATGCAAATGTGGTATCTCTAGCTTTGCTTACCTTGTTTCTGGTCACTGTTTTCAGTGTTTGTTCATAATTTCTGCAATTTTAAGAACTTTATTCAAATTAAACTGCAGTTGTATGACACACATTGCTCTCTACCGTGGACTGAGATGCCAAAGCTAGTTGTGAGCACAGGTATTCAAATCCAAAGGTTCCCATTATGTGCTTTTATGATGTTACATAAATTGCAATAGCAGCTGCAGATCCCAAGCGGCAGCAGGATTTAAGTGGGAAGTGGTTGCTGCTGCCAGTGAACTAGGGCACATGAAAAAGGAGAAACACCAAGTGTGTTTGGTGCACGTGCTCCTTGGAGCTTCTCCTGCTGCAGGAGTCCTTTGTTACTCTGTACCTGAGTTACTCTGTACCTTCCATCAGAGGGAAGAGAAAGGGCTGATGTGTACGAAGCCCGGCAAACTGAATGAACATGGCACTATTTTTTAGGTATTTTTTTAGGTACTTTTGAAGGTACTCCTAGTAAGGTTGCCCTCTGCTCAGTTTCAGTGTTTGTAATCTGGGCCTAATTAGGAGGGTTTTTAAAATCTTCTATCTTAGATGATTTTGTTTTGTTGTCAGGTGTCTTTTTGATTTGTCACTGCTCTGGATTCAGTGGTCTCAATCTTAATGTTCTCTGGAGCTTCTCCATGTTTTTGATTAATACTGCTTCCCAGTTTTAAATTCATTTTAATCCTTGCTGCACCCTGTTTTCAGACTGAGTGATGAGATCTCTACATGCTTGAGAGCATCCTGTTGAGTTGTAAAAATGTCTTCTTGTGATATATTCTTCATGCACTTAACTGATATTGTTGCTGAAACGCATGTGTTGCTGTATTTAGAACTTTCCTTTCATAGCTATATCCTTGCAAGGAAGACAGGGAGAAGGAGTTTCAGTCTCAGCCAGCCCCAAACGTGTGTTTTGTCCTTTCATCATGTTGGCACCCTGATACTTACCGCTTTCCTAGGATACTTGTCAGGTCTGGTAGCAAAACTGGATGCATGTTACCCTGACTATGCAGTCAGTGCCTGGGCTCTCCTATGGATTTTACAGTCTGAAGAAATGGATTTCTAAGTGTAGTGAAATTTGTGGGGGTGTCTTTTATCTACTGACTTAGCTACTGAGTTACAAGCTCCTGCTTGTTTCTGCTGGATGCCATTTCACATGCAGGTACTGCGTACACTTGTCAGTGCTGACCACACAGCTGATCTCACGAGGCCTGGGACACTGGAGGGCATTCTAGCCTACCCTGTTGCATCTCCACACGCAGCAGAAGCACTTCTGTGTTCACCCAGAACCCAGGAACTGGCTAGCCTGGAGCTCTGCTTGGTGCTGTGTTCGTGCTATGCTTGTGTATACCCACTGCTGGAATATTCTCTTCCCTCAGCAGTAAGAGGACATTGCAGCTGCAGCAGCTTTTCTTGCTTTGCAGCAAGGGTAGCAGTAGTATTTGATCTCCTTTTTCTTTTTTTTTTTTTAAGGGATGATCTTCTGCAGGCAGTAGTTGCAACCCTGTTAAGCCACAGGCTGGTAATTTGCCAATGAAGTGGTTTACATTTAAATACTTGAAAAGTTTTCAAAGACCTTTAAAAAGTCTTCAGATGTAATGCAAATACTGGCAGACATTTAAAATAGCCTCTGGTCCTCAACAAACCTAGCAGCTTTGCTTTTTGCTTAAAAGATCTTTCGTCTTTCCTCCCTTCTGGGGCATTACACTTCTTTCTGCTCAGACAATTGAAGTCTGAGATGCCTTTTGCTGGTAATCCTCCTGTGCTGTCACTTGTTTGTTATCCCTTCTCCTGTTTAAACTTACCGCACCAAAGCTGGATTTTTGCTGAGCTGTTTTTTAATTATGCTGCTGCCAACAGACTCTCAGAACTCCTCTTCACTTTAGGAAGTCTAAAGACAATCTCTGCAATCCTCTTTCTTACTAGAAAAGCGTAGGGTGAGTAAATATTTATTGTCTAAATGCTTCCTAGTTCTGTAGCAGCTGAAGTAATGAGTTACAGAAATACCAGGAAGTGAAAGGAAAATGGTAGAATAATTAACACACTGAACCTGAAAGCTCAGTGTAAAAAACGAAGATTTAACAGGGATATGTTTCTTAGCAGGTGAAGCATCAGCTTCTTCCCTGTCTGCAGTGTACGGGTGCCTCCTTACCTACCTAATGAAAGGGAGGGTTGGAAATTCAGCAGTTGTTTTGCACACGCTGCCCTGATGCTCTGAATGAAGGAGTATGCACCTCTGAAGCACTGGAAAGCATCGTCTGAATCAGGCTTCTTGCACATCTTTCTCAGGGCCCGATCAGTACAGGACTGCATGACTGGATTTAGGGAAGAACTGCGTCTCTTGTGCCAAAGCTCCCCCTCATGGTGCTCCTGCGTGGAGGAGGCTATGCTCTGTCACAGGCAGAGTGCGTCCTGCTGGGAGGCAAGCACTGCTTTCTCTGCAGGTATGGGAAGAGGGAGTGAAGGGAAGAGCCCATCGGAGAGATGGGACTTGATCTGGGAGTTCCTTGCTCCCTGGTCAGACGGTCATGCTGACATTATAGTTAATTCATGTGAGAGGTGTGTGAACCAGATCGTACTGATATTCAGTGATGTCCTTTTCCCTTTGCCAGCTCTAGAGTGGGTGGTGTGCCTGCTCGGTTCCCTCCAAGGGAGGAGCTGCTGCCCCTTGCAGTGAGATGTGACAGGTTGGATGGCAGGGGTCAGCCCGAGCTTGGTTTGCTTCAGAGTTTTATATTGCAGTTCAGAGCAGGGCCTTTGCTGCCCAGCTGGGTGGGTATCACATGTGTGAGCCCAGAACCTAAACCCTTCTAATTCGTAACCTGCTGGTAGAACTGAGAAGTGTTTTAGGAAGGAGATCTTTCATTGTAAGACAGTCTCCCGCTGTGCGGAGGGCAGTATGCAGAGCAGCAAGGCTGTTGGCTTTCTTGTGTGGCAGGAGCACTGCAGGCTGCCAAACTTCTGCACTTCTTTCTTCACCATCTCCCAACTGTATCTGCATCCAGCGCTCCCCTAAGAGCTGGTATGCTCTGCACATAGCATGAGAGGATGTTGCCAGCCTAAACTTTGGCTGCTTAAGGCTTTGCATACTGGAATTACGAAGCAATTGAGGAGCAGTTCCTTGCTTTGTCACAGTGACTTGCAGTCCTAAAAAGCATCAGGAAATGCACGCAGCTGTCCACAAGCACTTTGCTGTCTCCATTGTTGTTGGTTTCTTTTCTGCTTACTCTCCTGAATTCATGCCTGCTGTGCCTTTGTTTTCCATTGGCTTGAGGTGCAGGCCTCCTGCTTGGGATCAGACAACTACCTTCCTCTCCCACTTCGTGGTGGTTCTTCTCTGGCTGTGCAAAAGGAGATGTGCTGTGGCCAGGGACTGGTTCAGAGTCGTCCTTGCTACAGGTCCCCCTCTTTCTGCCTCAGCTAGGACTTGTCAGGTTTCCTCACTGTCCCCTGCTCGCTCAGGTCATCTCCAAGTGCCAGCAGCAAAGCCTGACCTGAGGCAGGATGCTTCCTCCTACCCGCACCGCAGTTACCCCACAGCCCCCTCCTGTGCGGTAGGAAGGGAGGACTTCCCAGCATTTCTTACCTGTGGTGTATGTGACCTCAGCCAGTGTTTGACAGGTCTGTTCGTGAGTAAAACTTCCTCTCAGGTCTATTCAGGAGTAAAACTCCTCTACTCAAGATCTGACTCCTTTTTTTAATTATTTTTAATTTTTTGCAAGGACTTACACTGAAAGGGACCTAACACGTTCTGAACTGTCCACTGCAGTTTTGATTTTACTGACGCTCCCAGACTGGTTCTGGAACAGCCACCTTCCACAGGTAATCTCTATTTTTGGAGGGTTGGGCGTTCTTGCAGCTGTCACTGCTGTGTTTGAGGCCTGACCTCACCGTCACCCTGCGCTTTGCTTTTCACTTACTGAACCTTCCTATCCACCCAGCATATCTGTATGATGAGGGAACCTTTATCTGGCTACTTATTTCTGTACAGAAACAAGCATTAACTTTTTTTTTTTTATTTTTTCTTTTTTTTTAATTGGGATTCCACTGCCCTGCTATCCATCCAGGGCTTTGTGCAGTTCTGATGGCTCAGAGTTGGAGGTACCTGGTGCCTGTTGGCAGCACCAGGACGAGGGAGCAGCCCAAAGCAGCATGTGCATCACGCAGCACTCAGACTGCCTGAGCAGCATTTGCCTGTGCCGTCTGTCCTGCCGTGATGCACAGCTTCAGGCGTGTTGTCTGCGCAAAGCAATCGCAATATGGTGTGCTTGCTAGGCCACTACCAGGCACCTTTTTAGGGTCTTATCTCTGTTATCAGCATGTCCACAGTGCTCACTGTCTGGTGGCCCAGCAGCATCATCTGCAGCTGCTGAGGCTACGCAGCTTCCCAGCTTTCCCTCCACAAACACTGCAGTTGATGGCAGAGGTGATGTCCAGGGAATAGTCTCAAGCTCCTTCCTTTCTTTGTGATAAACTTAATTACTAATGTCAACAGGGATTATATCTGCATGCTTGGGACAGCAGGAGAGGAGCTCTCTGCCCTTTAAGACCCTTTCCTTTAGCTCAGTTGTCTGCTGCCATGTCCTGCTGTGACAGCCACTAGTCTTGCCTCTCCTCCTGTATGGCTGTGAACGAGCAGAGACAGCAAGGCCAGAGGAGCTGTGGGAACCTGTTTCCCTTCTCCTCTTTTCGTGCTCTTTAGTGCCAGCCGTGCTGGGTGGAGCCCAGCTGCACGGCCTCTGTGACAGGAGCTGTCTGCTGGCGGGGCGCTCCGTGCAGCAATGGCACGCAGCAACTCCCTTGCCTCCCGCTCCTCTCTCTCTCAGCAGACACCAATGCCTCTATGGAAAAAGCCCTTCTGCCTGCTGTCACCTATCTCACGTCATGTGCTGGGGCAGCTCAGACTCTAGGGTAGCTGTGAATTAACTCTTTGACCCCAATTGCCTCTTTATAGGTAAAGCCTTTTGTGTTTATGGGTGAAGCATCCCTTCTAGGGAGCTCTGACTGCCTCTTGCAGGACTTGGAGCACTTGCATATGCAATCAGGGGGAAAACAGCACAGGATCTTGTGTCCCCATGCTCAACCAACAGGGCACTGCCTGTCCCAGGAATGCTGCCCTTCAGATCCTTGCTCCGAGCTGCCCCAGCATGAAGACTACAAGGAAACTAAAGCACTCTTCATGTGCCATTCTCATGTGACTTTTTGTACCTATGTATGAAAGATCTAAACTAATATTGCTGTAAAGAAAGATACAGATTAATATAGCATATTATATAAAGATATATGTATATAAACTTTTCTGTATATTGTATGGCACTGTGTATAAAATGGATGTAGAAGCATGACTGGTGTATGTGACTGTTCCCAAGTCTGACCTGGAGAATGATAGTTGTGATTTGCCTGCGGTCATGTCCCAAAGGATTGTGCGTGAGTTTGAGAGTTGGAAGAACCCACACTGTGCTCTCTCGTTGCAGTGGGTCAAGGCCTAAGATGTTGGTGCATTACTACAGCTGTCTGGAAGGCTCTAGGGGACAATTCAGGTGCCAAAGGGGGCTGTTTGTCTCCTCACTGGCTCTGTCTCTTCTGGATCTCAGTCTTTGATGGAATGGGGGAAACATCTGTCCCTTGACACTTAAGTTAAAATCACAGAATCATTAAGGTTGGAAAAGACCTCTGAGATCATCTGGTCCAACCGTCCACCTACCACCACTCTTGCCCAATAAACCATGTTCCGAAGTACCACCTTCCAACCTCTCCTTAAACACCTCCAGGGATTACGACTCCACCACTTCCCTGGACAACCTGTTCCAATGCCCTCTTTCTGAGAAGAACTTTTTCCTAATATCCAACCCGGACCTCCCTTGACACAGCTTGAGGCCATTCCCTCTTGTCCTATGAGAGCCTCTCGTCCTAGAGAGCCCTGCTTTTCTGTGTGGCAGTCACTAGCTCCAGCGTGGCCCTGTGCAGCCAAGGGTGGAAACAGCAGGAGACTCAGCTCAAGCAGTTTCTCTTCTGCTTGATGCTTTTAGCTATCAAGTCCTAAAATTCAGCATGCCATACACAAAGATGTTAGTGAGAACAAAGGCAGTTGAGTAAGAGCAATTCTTTGGAAAGATACAAGAAAGCAGCAGGGAGAGGGGGACTGAGTGCAAGCAAGAGTAGTGTAGGAGCCTACCCCGTGGGAAAATGGCAAGGCACTGGAATTTTTCTGCAAAGAAGGTGAGTTCAAATTGGTGAGCAAGTTTCACAGAAGCTTGGCAGCAAGTGCCCTGCAGGGCAAGGGACGCATCTTTGTGTAGGTTTGTAAGGCAGCACTAAGCCTGGTGCTGTTTGCGGATGAATAATGCCATAGTCATATACATTCTAGAAAGGAAAAAGCAGTGCTGTGACTATGGTGTTAGGGAGAAGTATGGGAAGTCAGCAGAACAGGTTCAGCAGAGGAACAGGAGCTTTCTGACCAACCATTAGAAATCCAGCCAGGAAAAGGAATGCCTGGAAGAATATAATCCTATTAATGGCTGCATGGAATAGTTTTAGTGGTTGTTCCTGAAGAGACTAAGTACTATCAGGGAATTAAGAGCTCAAAGGTGGCTGAACTACTGAGTTCCTATAAAGATGCCTGTAAAAAGTGGTGGTATGTGTAAGTGCTTGCTGATGCTTTGCTGCTTTTTTTTTTGTTTCCCCCCTGCCTGTAACTATATCAGGTAGTCTCATAAAAAGATATTACTTCTATAAACACTTCCTCTCATGAGGAAAGAAAGGCATTAAACTCTGCATACTACTCTTGTATAAACACGAAATAATCCATGCTTAGGAGTGCCTGTTTTAATACAGTTACGAAGGAGAAAGTATACGAATGTGTACACAGCAGGCACTGTGGATGTGGCTTTAAAACCTGTTTTGCTATTAAAAGCCTTAGTTATTGGACATAGCGAGGGATGTAGCTATTTCCCAGATGATTCTGGCTTTTAGGTATGTTGGTGGCTGTTGGGGAAATTTACAGCTTATTGAGGAAAGTTTTCCAACCAGCAGTCCATAAACATCTGGAATTACTCCAGAAAAATGTTCTGATGATTTGTAAACCAGACTATTGCATTCCCAAGCAAAAAAAAGAAAATGAGTGTCAACTAATGGAAAATATGTAAGTAGTTAAAGCTATAATCTAATTTTTAAATGACTTGTAAATGGCAGCCACAGTAACAACGCTTCACAAGCTGGTTCATTGTCCTTATTTCAAGTGCTAGGTTGTCCTTCAGTTAGGAAAGAGGAAAAAGAAAAGGTTAAGAAACAGAGATTTGGAGGTGACTGTGCAGAAAGTATGCTTTAAAAATTCAAGGTGTGAAAGGTTATTTAGTCTGTACTGTTTCAAAAGAGGTAAGGGTCTGGTCAATTGTATTACATAAAGCCTTACTTAACCAAGTGATCTTTCTTGGGAAGAACATTAAGCTTAAGGGAAATAAAAAGAGCATCTGGAAGGATTTCTACCTAGGTGGTGTCTCTTAGTTCTTTCAATTAATAGTACAATAGGGAACACAGGGATGCTGCTTGCCATTGCAGGGTGACTTCTGCTCGTTTTATGAGGCCAGACTAGTACAAAGTGATCAGGTCAGCCTACCCCAGTGTAAGGAGAAGCTTGGGAAACTGTAGAAAGGGAAGAGCGGTGGGTGGTGGTGTGTCAGGCCATGACGGCAGCACTGGGCATGCAGAGGGGTGCGACTCAGAGCAAAGGGCTGCATTGCCTGCATGTATTGCTCTGAAACCATGCACCTCAGAATACACGTGCGTTTCTATAGCAATAACTACTTGAATTTCCCTGCCTTCTCAGCGGTCTCTAGTTATGCTGCTGCTCTTCCAGTAACAGAGCTCCCTTGAAAGGCAAGCCCAGCATCTGAGTTCATTTGTTCCTATGAAAGTCAGCCCAGGAGCTCAGTCAAGCTTGGATTTGGTTGTCCGGAGATGCAGAAGCTGGTGTATGATGCTTCCCTGCCTGCGGTTGGTGTGCCCGCTCCGTGGTGCCCCACGTCGCTCGGCCGTGCTGCAGCAGAGGGTGCTGTGCCCGTGCTCACCGTGCTGCCTGCCTCGGGCACCTGCCCTCTGTAGGGGTTCCCTGAGTGCTGCTTTCTGCCTGCTCCCTGTGCTGCTGGTGAGTGCAGGCCTGGGGATAACAACGCTATGTTGCTGGAAGACCTCAGCAGCACCGTGATCTGTCACGAACTCTGTGGGGAGAAGCCCCAGAAACGAGTGCAGAAGGAGCTCCTGCCCAAGGAGTTTTCAAGTTTCTCGTGCTCCCCTCTCTGCCCTAGTTGTTCTGAATCCCAGCAGTGCACGTGCAAGCCCCTGTGGTCCTGGAGCAGCTGGGGTGCCAGGGCACAGAGGTCTCCCGGAATGGGTGTCCCTCGCTGGTGACCTTCCTTTATCCTTTTTCTAAATCAATGGTGGTGTTCTCTCCATCTTGGGAACAAACCTCTCGCAGTTAATGAATAACCAGCGAGGGATTTATCAGTGCCGTTCTCTTGCCAAGAGGAGATAACAGAGCGAGCCTGCAGCAGTCAGCTTCCGCCTCCAGCGGTGTGGGAGCTACCTTGGGTGTGTACGGGGCGTTGGGGAAGGGTGAGGTTGCATCCTCTGCTGTCTCACCCCGTCCATTGGCTGATCACGAAGGAGGCTTGCAGCCTCTGCACGAGGACTCAGCAGAAGGAGGCTCCCCTGAGAAGGACTCTGTGGGATGGACCTCCTTGGGCTGGCCGAGCTCCACCTGCCTGCGTTGGCCCTCGTGGTGGTGGTTGCACGCCTGTGTGGCCAAGATGCCTGTACGTGGAGAGTGTTCTTGGATGAGTTTGTGTTCTCGCACCAGCCCTGCTGATCAGTACTTCGCCAGAGGACGTTCCTCAGCTTTGATATTTTGTCATGTCTGCCTCTGGGCCCACTGCTGGGATGTTTTTGTTCTCTGCAGTTCTTTGCTGACGGAGCCAAACTGTGGCTGCATGTTGATTTGAGACATCTTGCCCCAAAAGTACAGGGGGTACCTCTGCTCATCTTTTTCCTCTGTTTTGAAAACAAATCAGAGCTCTTGGGAATGGAGGCTTTTCCCTGAGCATTTCTGCATCTTTCGAGCCGAGGCGGCAGCTCCCAGCAAGGCCCGCTGGAGTTCCAGTTTGCCTAGAAACTGGCAGGAGTTGCAAGTGAGAGGCAGCCCGAGCAAGCAGTGTTTTGTTTAGGTGGCCGCACAACTTCCATTATGAAATGCCTTCGTTCTGCACAGCTGGCAGGGGGCTCCCAGAATAACCACGCTCCCTGAGAAGGGGAAGAATTGCAGCAGTGTTTGAGGCAAGGAGACGCTATAACACAAAGATGAAAGCTGTTGGGCAGCCTAGAGAGAGAGAAAGAGACTGACAGACCCACGGAGAGGAAGAGATGCATGTGGGGGCTGGGGGAAGAGTTCAGCGTACCTTGATTTCATAGGATTGCCTGCTGGCTGTCCCAGAGGAACCAGCCCATAGAAAAGGATGCTTGCTGTGTGAGGCTGGAGGGTAAGGAGAAAGGGTCTTGAAGGTGGGAATATTTGTGCAAGTGCAAAACTGAGGAAAGAAATCAACTGACTGGACTTGTGGTGTGATCCCTGGTTCTTCAGTTGGCCTATTTAGACTTGCTGAATCCAGTTATGTCAGCAACATTCAAGGGAGAATGGGTCTGAAATGTCAGGGAGCATGGAGAGCTGGCTGTTCTCACCATGCCTTCGTTCAGCACCGCCTCGCGTGCAAGCAGGGCGAGCTCTGCTGAGCTGGGAAGTGCTGGTGGTGTGGTGGGGGCATCTGGCAACAGCGTGAGAGCAGAGACCCCTGCCCGGTGGTGGAGCAGGGACTGGGTTCGCTTCTGCAGGCTGGCTGCTCCCAGCATGCTGGCAGAGCAATCTAGGATGTACCTTACACATCCGTGATAACCGTATCGGCGGCGTTGGAGCTAACAAGGCCAATGACCCCCGAGCGAATGACACTCTCCTTTGTACTGCGCTGGTGTTACCTCTCGCTGCTCTATTTGCATTTCCCTCTGCCTTTGTGTGTCCTCAGGCAAAGCCCAATTACAGGAACAGGAGGAAGGTGCCGAGTTCAACAAAAGGAAGTTTTGATAGAGTGTAGTAGCAGGAAACAGAGCAGCGTTAAGGCTCTCATCCTTTCCCCTGTGCCCCCAGCTCAGCAGAAATGTCACACATGTGCCCCCCCGTTTGTCTCCCTTCTGAGCCATCCAGACCGCAGTGCCTCCTGCCTGAGGCCTTCGAGTGAGGTAAGAATGGGACGGAACAGCAGGTATCTGAAACGCTCTGTAATCTTGCCAGCTAGTTCACACCCTGTGCTGTGCATCCTCTGCTTGATACCACAGCTCGTACGTATGCCAGCAGCGGTATCGTGCTGGCCATTACCACAGTGCAGGTCAAAACCTGATCCTCCATCCCACCTGCCTTCTGCTGCTGAGACAAAATAATCCCCTTCTCAGCAATGCTCATCGAAGAGACTACACACCAGCCTTTGGCTGCAAGCCTCAAGCTGATGCATCCTGTCTCAGTGAGGTTTCCAAATACTTCTTCCTCCATCCCAGCATCCTTCCTCTCTGCATCCCACTACACTACATCACCGTAAGGGATTTCAGCCTCAAATGCTGGCTAAGGGTGTTAGAAATCCTTATTTTCCCCACACAGGTTAAATTTAGTGTTAAGCCAGGCTGCCCCACATGAAGGGGTGGCACAGAGATGTGTTCACTGTCAAATTCAAAGGGATGTGAACCAGACTCCACGGCATGTTCCTTTCAGAGCAAGAAAACACAGCTGAGGTGAGTGGTCACTCTGTGACGTCTGGCTGGTGTGGACCACGGTAAATACAGGGCGCAGTCCCCATGGTGTGACCTCTTCAGTCTGTGATGAGATGCGGGACAGAACCCGGCCGTGTGCGGCACAGCCCCCGACGGGGTCTGGCGGAGGGGCAGTGCCGGGGGAGCGCAGCCTCGGGCAGCGGTTCAGCTCCTCGCTGCAGTGTGACATGGGTGGTCTGGTGGTGCTTTCCTCTTGTTCCCAGGTTGGATTTTCAGAGGCACATGGGGCAGGTAAGCACCCGGTTCCAACTGAAAACTGATGGGGATTGAAGCCAAACTACCGGTGGTTCCTATCGGAACTTCGTCCTTACGTACGTGTCAGGAGAGAGAACACTTCAGGAGCAATGTTAAGGTTGGAAAGCATTATATAGGATAGCAGTAGGGATCTGTGAAACAAGAAAGTAGGTGCTCTCTGGTGCACTGGGAAGGTGGGATTCCTGGACTCTTCAGAGTTCTAAATTCATTCTTCCTGCCCTGATAAATTGAGAAATAATGGAAATACTAGACTTAGATTTCTGCGATTCTAAAATAAGCTAAAGTTTATAGCTTTAAAATCTGTAATAATCTTTGGCGGTTTCTTTTGTTGGATTAAAAATGGAAGCTGCCGGTAGCTGTTATGTGGTAGCACAGAGGAGCAGCGTGCAGCTGATGTGGCTGACGGCACGCTGTACAGAATGCAAGTCTGAATCCTGCTCCTGCGGAGTCTTTCCTAAGCACTGTCACTTGCCTTGCAGCCCTTGAAATCCAGCTGTGAGCTTTGTAAATTCCTTAATCAGGTCAATCGATCTGATGAGCTCTTCCCAAGCTCATGTGAGGGCTTCCCAAAGCGCCTTGAGCCAGTTAGAGAGCTGGTGAGCTCTGCAAGCCCCCCAACACCGTCCAGCAAACTAAGCATTGTAAAACAACCAAGAGAACCCCTAGTTCTGTTGCTGACTTGCTGTGAGACCTCTGAAGTCGCAAAAGGATTCGTTCCCAAATGGGGTCTCCGTTAGTGAGTGAGCAGTGGTGTCTCCCTGATGCTCCTGCTGCTGGCAGCGAAGGGCCCTTGGCCTTCTGGTGGCCCCGGTCAGCGCAGGGGCTCGGTGAGGTGGGGTGCAGGAGGTGGGAGCCTGCGGGTTCGTGGCTGGGGCAGAGCACACGGGCGCACAAGGCCAGCGCTGCGTGAGATGGAGCTTCGTCACCAGCTTGCTGGCTCCCCTCGTTGCCTGCATTCCCATGGCGTTACTAATCGAGGCTGTAGTCTTCGCTTGAAGGTTCTGGATCACCGTGTGATCGCACTGGATTCGCTGGCTGGCTCAAAGAAGCATTGTCACACCAGATAAGAGCACCAGCTCTTCCCCAGGGAAGTCAGGTGGGGTCAAGGAGAGATGTTTCCCTGTCCCCCGGTGCAGCCAGATAACCATGGGAAATACAAGTCCTGCACAGCCCCTGGGGCCGAGCAGATACAAACCGGGCAGAGTGCAGGGGAGGCTGCATGGAGCATCCCCGCATGAAGCCCTTACGCAGCAGCTCCTTTCTCACCCGAACACTATACAAGTACTAATACTGGCAGTAATACTGCCTGCCTTCTACAGCCCTTCTTCGCAGACTTACAGGGTGACAGTACATTGGCCATATTACGTTTTCTCTGCTTTTTAAGTCGTGTGTAGTGCCTTACCTTTGTTTTTAACCGTGTGCGGTGTGACTAAATCCGAGTCCTGGCTGACATATTCCAAAGGAAGCATTCCAAAACTGCATAGCTAAGGAGGCCACCTGAGCACAATTCACAGGGTCCATGGGGAAGTGTCAGTATGTCCTATTTAGTGCATGTAAAATGTGTACATTTTGCCCTAATTGTGCCTCCGATAAATGCTGCTGAGGCAGTTGAGCACAGGCTGAAGTCAGGGCAGGCAGAGCTGCACGCACAGGCGGTTCCGTAAGCCCCCTTCCCGAGAGGACACAAAGGAACAAGGCGCAAAGCCTGCTGGTGTACGACCGCTTCCACGGGCGCAGCCCGCTGCCCCCTGATTTTCCCTGTGGTGAAATTGAGCGCCGTCACTTCTTGTAACTCGAGTGGGCTCTAAACCAGCGTTGAAACTGATAGATCGTGAAGGTGTTGAACCAATGGGTGTGCATACCGAGCATGTAACACAGGAACCGTTAGTGTGAGACACCGAATATTCCAGCATCTCCTTTGGCATCAGTAGATGCCAAAGTCCCCCCTGAGTCCCTCAGGACAGGGGCTGAGGGAAGGTCAAAAGAGACCCAAAAGACTTAGAGCTGTGTCGGAGAAGCTTGCTGGGGAGGCGGGGTGCGAGGTGGGGCGGGGGGCACTGCTGAATTATTTTTTTTGTTTTCAATTGGACTTTGAAATTTAGCGCTGGAGGGAGCAACAGCCACACCTTCCATGAGTAATATCCCTCCACCCCCTCCTTGGCTCGCGCTCCGACCAACCACATGGCACAGAGAGAGCAGTGTTTACAGAGAGCGTGACCCGGAGGAAATGAGGAAGGGAGTGTGTGTGTGTATCCGAGGGGGAGAGACGGGGAAGCGGGAGGACACGGGCTGAGCCGGAGGGAGAGTGGCAGAGGGGAGGCAGCGGGAAGGAAAGCAAACAGCCCCCTGTGATGGGGGCCGGATTTCTGTCCGCTGGTGCTGCTTAGTGTGCAACAACAGTAGGTCAAGTACCTTGTAGTGTTTCTGGGCTCAAAAGCCTCCAGTATTTCTTGGAGGTTGTACAAGTATGACCCTGACATGCCAGGGTCAGAGCTCATTGCAGTGAGGGACCACGGTCCTGAAGGGATGAGCCTGAGTGCGTGCCTTGGTGCCATCAGGAGCGCCTGCCCAAACTGTCTTTTCCCTTTAAGTCCAGGAACGAGACAGCAGCACTCCTTGGGACAGAGATCCAAACAGGCAGGAAAAAAATGAAGGTGAGAAGGGCAGACAGCCGATATCTTGCGTGGTCCAGGCACCGCAAAAATGGGTGCACCAGCCCGGGGGGGGAGTTTGGTCCAAGGGACCTGGCACTGGCTTGGGATCAGGAACTATGGCTTGTGTTTCCCGGGCTGCCAGCTGGGACTTCTGCCTTCCCCGTGAGAAGTGGGAGTAACGGTTATTAATCACTGACGCCTCTTACTACCAAGATAATGAAGTGTGTGATACCGCAGTAATGGCACCACGCAGGTAAAACCACGCTGAGTCTGGGATACCTCCGGCTGTGTGCGATGCGCAAATACCTGGTGAGCTTCGTGCTGCTGCCCAAAGACACCGAGTTATTTCAGAAATTATTTCTGGGCCATCGGCCTGCTTGTTCTTATGATAATACCGTGGTGTGGACAATGGAGCTGAGCATTCGTTTATCCTGCTCCCCCCGTAGGTACATGGGGTATTTGTCGGGAGGCAGCTTGCTGGGGCTGCTGGCCGCTCTGCTGCGTCCCAGTCACCAGCGGGATGCTCTCGGAGGACTCTCCCGGCTTGGCAGCGGGCTGGGAGCAGGCACGACAGCACCTGGCTGCTCTGCCATGCCCCGGCCCATGGTGTGGCTGCTGAGGGAAAGCAGAGAGGTCACCGAGTTCTGCCTGAAGCCGGTTACCGCACGGGAATTCGCTCCTTGGGGTGGGGAATCCCAGGCAGGGAACGGCGCAGGTGATCCAGAGGGTTACAGATCCGAGGCGGATCGGTCTGAGGGTCATTCGCCTTTCAAGTCTTTGGATCATCTTTGGACTCAACTTTAGGGTCTAATGCCATATCTGGCAGGGACTTGATCTTCTGCCAGCTCAGCCTGTTTACAGGTTCTCTTGCTGGCTTTGGCAGCCACCAGTGAAGCGACCCAGAATAGCCTTGGCCTTCCCCTGTTGTTTTATTGTGCCTGAGCAGCTGAAGCTCCGGGTCCCTCCTGCCACTCCTATAAATTATTACAGGAGAGAGGTCCGGGTGATGCTCAGGAAATCACGGGACATGGAAGAGATGCATGCGAGACGTGAGGGATCCTAAAGGGCCTTTTTTGCATACCCTTATTTACGGCAAGGAGCATCTTACCGTGCGTGTACCTACTTGTGTGCGTAGGGGACCGGAGGTGATCTTTAACATATATGCCTCCCTCCCATATGTCCGGATAAGCTCGGGGCAGGAGAGGAACCCAGTCACTGGTTAGCCCTAGCTGCATTTGGAGCTGGTGGGGTCCTTCGTTAGATCCAGGAGCATTTAATTCTGGGGTCTAATACCTGGTAAGGCCTAGTGCCTTGCCCCGAGCAGATGCGGGTCTGGCCACGCTGGCCCTTGGGCTCCATGGCGAGAATAAACTTCGCCACTGAAAATGTTTTGCTTCCTTCCCACGCAGCTTGTGCCCGAAGATGGGGGGATGTGAGTGCGTGTGCCCAGGAACAAGGGCCGTGGGGTAACAGAGAATAACAATTGTCTTAATGGAAAGAGGGAGAGAGAAGAAAAAAGGGCTGTTGAGCTCTTTCTTTCCATCCCTGAAATAATAGACCCATTACTCTCCCCAAACCTCAGCCCCCCTCCCCTCCCCAGAGAAGAATTGGTCACTGCACAGCTGTGGGAGCGAGAAAAATATATTT
>CM021769.1:29452112-29562652 GCA_011076525.1 Nettapus auritus
GCGGCGCCGCAGCCCCGAGCCCGAGCCCGGGCCGGCCGGTGGGCAGCGGCGGCCGCGCTGGGCGCCGGCGGCTCCGGGAGCGCTGCGGAGCGGCCCCGGGGGATGCCCCGCGGCGGACAGTAGCCCGGCCGCCCGGTGCATGGCACAGCTATGGAGGTGGTGGACGAGACGGAGGCTCTGCAGCGCTTCTTTGAAGGTAAGCGGAGCCCCCGGGGAGGTCCCGGCCGGGGTCGCGTCCTGCGCTCTCCGCCCGCTGCCCCGCGGGGACCGTCCCCGTGCCTCGGGCCGGGCTCCGGGCAGCCGCTTCGGCGGAGGGGTCGCGGCTCCTGGCCGCCCCCGGCTCGCCTCGGGGCCGAGTTTCTGCCCCCCCGTGTTCCCCACGTACCGGGGCCGCCGGGTGCGAGCTTCGGCGGGGACGGCGCCCGTCTCCGGCAGCCGTCGGGGGGCTGGCAGGGGACCCCGCACCACCCCTCACCCGGTGTCCGCGGGGCTCTGCTGTCCGCCTGCAGCCCGGACCCCGGCACAGAGCGCAGCCTCCTTCACGCCCGTGCAAACTGGAGGCAGCTTTTACCAAAGCCCGGGGTGGAAAAGTGGTTGCAAAGAGAATTTGTCAAGCAGGGACGAGATGTGGTTGCTCGGGCAGCTGGGGAGTCCGCAGGGCTGAACTGTGCTTCTGGGGAGGCGCTGGGACCCTCGTGCCCTTTCCTGTCCCTCCTTTGGTGCAGCGCAGCTTCTCCCTGGGCCAGTTTTGTTGGCACGTTCCTCTCTTCCTGGTTGACCCTCGTTGCTTCTCTTCCCCTCTCGCTGTCTTTGTTTCTCTCCTTTTGGTGCTGCGCCCCACGCCGCGTGCCCCTTGTTCTCTGGTGGGCCTGTTCCCAGGAGGACGTTTCGGTTGCGTGGGCTGTGGGCCTGTCGAGGGGCAACAACACTCCCGTCCCAGCAAGGCTTCGTTGCGTCAACAGGTCTCGGTGCTGGTGGCAGCACGGCTGGGGCTCGGCCCATGGCTGGCAGAGACCTGTCTGCGTGCACAGGTCAGGTCTGGAGCGTGGGACCCCCTGGGGGTCCTCATGCTGTGCTTTGGCTGCGGGGGTGCTGGGCGGCGTGCTGCCTGCTACACTGTGCTCGCTCCGCGCCGCCAGGGTGTGAGCACCGCAGCCCCTCTGTTCCTCTGGCTGGTGGGAGGACTGGACCTGTGGAGGAGGAGGAAGGTGCGCCACAAGCAGAAAATGTTCTCAGGAGAGACTGGGACCGAGCAGAGGCTCCAGCTGCTCACCTCTCACTTTCCCCTCTCCCAGTGTCCGCGCGATGCCTCAGTAATGCGTCGCCTCAGAGGCTGAAGCATCCCCTCTTTGTTCCAGCTGTGGTTCTGGGTTTCTGGGAGCGACAGGATTAGCGAGGACGGAAACCTCGCCACGCGGGTTCTTATCATGTGCTCCCAGCCTGTTTTCTCCTCAGCCTTCAGGGGGCTCGATTTGTTTTGGGGCTTCCACTGGGACCAAGCTCCCAACCCTGCCCACCCACCTGCTGTCCTCAGCACCTCCCCAGCACCCCACGCAGCCCTTGCTCAGCACCCCAACGTTATCTACAGGTGTTAGGCTTCAGCCATTTGCCTCTTGGTTTTGCTTGTAAAAGTGGGATCTCCCTCTCGCTCCCTCCCAGAGCATCTTTTCTTAGGCTGGAGGGTTTCTTTCTTTTTCTGTCCATCTGACTTTCTTTCCAGGTGCTGTAGGTGACCCTGCTTGAGCAGGAAGGTTGGACAAGATGGCCTCAGGAGGTTCATTGCCAGCCTCAACTATCCTGGGAATCTTCTCTTTCTCTTTCCTTCTTTCTCTTTGTTATATTTGTGTTTCTCTCTTTGATTTTCTCCTTCTTTTTGTCGTTCTAGTTCTTTCTCCTTCTTGAACCAAAAACATCTTGTCTATGTAAAAACAGAGTGAGGAAAACCGGGACTGAAGGAGGTTTCTCCATCTTTGCTATTCGCTTACTCGTGTGACTTCCTTGAAGAACTTCTCGGAGCTTAGCTTTTTCGCAGAGCCCAGCATGGCTTTTTACCTCCTTTGGTCCCTTTGGCGGTGCAGTTAAGGAGCGGCTGTTGCGACACGGTGCGTGAGAGCGGGAAGGGAAACGGAGGCAGTTTGAGCACGGAGGGTTGCTGTTCGGTTGAGGAGCGAGGTGGAGGAGCGAGACTCTTTCCTCTTGTGCACACTTCCAGTAGTGGTGCTCTGAAGGAGTCAGCGGCCAAAGAGACCCTGTCGCTTGGAAGTGAAAGGCAGCGCCTGAAATGGCCAGTTCTGCGGCACAGAGTTGGATTTCCTCTGGAATCTCGGTGTGCGGAAGGATTAATGGTTCCTGGATGTGTAATATAATGATGAACAATGGACCTGTTAGAGTTTATTAATTTATAAGGCTAAATTTATTAGTGGAACCGGCTTCCTCACTACCCTGTAACTTCTTCAAAGGTGTGTGCTGTTCCCCTTCCTGCAGGGAACACGTGTTCAAACTGCACTTTTCTGTAATAGTGAAATCTTTTTTCTTCTCACAGATCACCGTTTCTCAAGTGGAGATTTCACGCTAAAGGCTCTTCTTCCTGTACACTGAAAGCCCTGAAATAATTAGGGAATTCCCTTTCATTTGCACGAAGCTGGCTTGTACAATACCTGAGTCGGCTGCAGGCAACCCCACCATATTTAAGAGTAATCCTTTAGTGCTTGAGCAGCGCTCGGTATTTCAGAGTGTCAGACAAGGATTAACTGGTCTCTCGCAGACTTTTGGGGAGTGGGGGCTGTGCTCGCCCGAGGTGCGGCAGAGAGCTGGTGTCTGCCAAGGGCAAATCCTGGTGTGTGGCTGCGGTGCCGGTGCCCTGGGGCTTGTCTTGGGGAGCAAACGCACCCGAGATCTGGGGTCCTGGATCAGGTCTTAGCTGCAAGGGATGGACCCTGATTTTCATAAAGCAGGCTTTGGGCAGCTGCTGGGGCAGGGTGTCCTTAATTCTTTGGAGTGTAGCTGTCTGCTCATTGACAGTGACATCTGAGACTTGCAAGGATGGAGAAGCAGAAGAATAATGTGAACCATCTAGGACTTTGCTCTGATGTTGGGGAAGGACTAGGAGAAAGTGTGCGCGGCCTTGGAGGGGAGAGGTGGATCGGACCCAGGTTCGCACCCTCCTGGGGATGAAGATGCTGTGAGTGCCACGGCTGCCAGCGTGGCCTCAGCGTCCTCCGGCTGGGCCTGGGGTCACCGCTGCCATGGCTTGGTACTGCCGCTGGCGAGGAGAGCTGCGGGCAGGCGGCTGGGAGGGCTTCGAGGAGAGAGCGTGGGATGCTGGGGGTTCTGGCAGCGGAGGTAAAGGAGCTCAGTTTGGTCTTTCCATAGTATTGGGAGTGTTTATCCAGAGCGCTTGTATTTTGTATCAAAGGAAAAGTAGGGAGTTGAAAGTGTCTGACCCTTGGCTGGCATCCTGCTAGAAACCTTACCTTCCTCCCTGCCTACCACTCGCGTAAGGGAAACAGTTACGACAGAGCTCAGCTATTCGGGATCCCTCTCTCTCTCGGCTAATTTATGAGATAAGAGGTTGTTAAAGAATGTATATCGGGAAAGATGTGCAGAGCTGGGCTTGGGGGGCAGGGGAGTTGGCGGTTTGGCAGATGGCTGCACAGGGATAGGGCAAGAGATGGAGAAGGAATAGCGAACGCAAAAAGTTTGAGGATTTTGAGTTGAACTCTAGTTGGGAAAGAGTAAGCGGAAAGGGCTGGATTTTCAGTGGGAGCCATGAAACGCAGCAGATTTGTCTCGTTCCTCACGATGTTTTGCTGTGCACGAGTGGCTGGAGCAGTTGGAAGCAGGGCGGCCGTGTGTCCGTGTGCCCCTGCACGCAGGGCACTGCGCTCGCTGCTGGGGCGGTCGCGGGAGCCTCCTGGCATGGGGGGAGCAGGCGAGCACCGAGCAGTTTATCAGTGAGGCAGCAAGTGTGTTTGTATTAGTGAATGTTTTCACCCGTAGGAGTGCTTGCGTATTTGTGTTAATGGCATTGGTTCCTTTCTTGGTGATTTTTATTGTGTGTTACGGAGCACTTTGCACGTGTGCGTAGGAAATGCTGCCCTGCAGGAGGAGGTCAGGGCCATTGCCCTGTCTTCCCTGGGTGCAGAGAGAGGAAATGAGGGGGGTGAGGCAGAGAGCTGAATCCGGGGCTCGTGGGTTCGCACCCCGTCCACCGTGCTGCGTCATGAGGGCTGTGTCTGCGTGCTGCTTGGGTGTGCTGCACGCCCGCGCGGGGATCTGCTGATGGACAGGAACCAGCAGAGGACTCCACCAGTGAATCTTTCACCAATGTGAAACTGCAAAGCAGTGAGCTCGAGGGACGAGGAATCGTTCTTTCTTCTTCAGAGCTGGCCAAATGGTGGGATGAAAGTGTCCCTGAGCTGGGGAGGCTCTGGCAGTGCTGGTGACCCCTGCTGTGAGTTACAACTCACCAGGGGCTGCTGAGCACACAGCGACCTTGTTTCTGCCGGGGGACAAACCATGGAGGAGTGCACAAAAGAGTTGTAGAGAAAGAAGGGGCTTCTTTGGAGGCTTCCTGGCTGCTTAGCAGTGCAGAGGGGAGACTGGTGGTCTCTTGTGGCTGAAAACAGTGGTAGCAGAAGGGACAGAAGCCAACCATGGGCCAGGACGGCCGTCCCCATGTGCATTTTTTGACACCAGGTCTCGATGTAGTGATGTAACTACAGAGGATCAGAGAGGTTCTTTTGAGTGGAATGGCTTTTTGTGAGCTGGGTTTCACGTTCGCTGCTCAGCCTCTGCCTGTCCAGCTGCTGTCTGCCCTTGCATCCCTGAGTGCATCCCGGAGCTCTGGCGCTGCGCTGGAGCGAGGCTGACCTGCAGTGCTTGTGCGGAGCTCTTTGGCCTTACAGGAGTGAGGGGAAGCACTGGTGAAAGGCCGAGGAGGATCACAGGCTCCACACAAAAAGCACGGCGTGATCTTTGCTGCGTGTTGCTCCAGGTGCTCCGTGCCGAGACCCGGCCCTAGGGAGGGTTGGCCAGGGAAGCGGCGGCTCTGCAGTGTGACCATCTCCCCGGGGCCGGGCTGGCGCAGCGGGGAAGGTAAGAGGCTTTGTGCGCAGCGCTTTGCTGAGCAGAGTTAGCCCGTGACAGAGTGGTCCTGGGGAACCTGGTACAGCACAAACACATGACCATCCCTCCTGGTAATCCCCTCGCAGGCCCAAATCCCAGAGTGCAGCAGCAGCCTCCCAGCCTCCTCCCTGGCCCTCCCACTCTTCCCTGGGGGAACAGAAAAACCAGCAGGCAGCAGCCCTGGGACCTGGACAAGCTGAGCTAGGCAGCATAATGACAGAGGGGGAGAGCAGGGACACGGCGGGAGCTTGACATCTGCTCTCACCATGCTCAGGATGCGCTGGATCCGGGCAGGTAACTGCACAGATCCCTCCTTACCTTCAGCAGCTCAGCTTTCTTTCCTCTCTGCCCTCTCCATCTCTTTTTCCAGCGTGATTTATTTGCTGGACCTCCCATCTCTGCCCTCCATCTCCAGCTTCCCCTGCCCGACCAGCCTGGTGTCTGCATCTGCTGAGCACATGTCCTGAACGAGGACAGGTAATGCGAGGCTGCTGGGGAGCACGGCTCCATCCCATGCCCTGAGTGGAGGAGAGAGGAAGGAAGGAGAGAAAAGCATTCTCCTGAGCTCATCAGCAGCCCTCTGCAGCTCTGGGAGGCGTTCCTGGGCAGAGGGAGCTGCTACCTCCATCCTGGCAGGGCCAGCAGCAGGAGGTCCCGAGAGCCTTCAGCCAAAGCACTTGTCCTCATCTGCTTCTCGAGGCAAGGCCAGCGGCTCTAGAGTGGCCTTGTGAATGTGCTGGCACTTCTCTGGGGGCAGCTTTCTCTCCTCAGCTTCCCCAGAGCTCCTGGGGGAAAAGGACGGGGGACATCCAGATGGAGCGAGGCCAGGGAGCTGCTGGTAGGAGGGCGGGTCCCTGAGGATGTCTGATAAGGGGTGGGTTGTGATTCAGACGTGCACCCACGCCCACGGAGGCTCCTTGGGGTCGGCGAGAGGTACTTTGCCCATGCTCTGGTTAATGTGTCCTCCGCAGGCCAGTATCCTGCGAGCCATGGCTGGACCGTGGCTGGACCAGGCAGGGCCTGAGAGGTGGCAGCGAGAGGGGGCTGTCAGGGCAGAGGAAGGGAGGTGAGTGGAGGTGTGACCGGGCTGCTGGAAACGGGCATGCTGGTGACTCAGAGCTGACCTGGGCTGCTCCCGGGCTGGGATTGCACAAGGGCTGCTGCGGGAAGGAGATGCCCGACAGGAGGGGTGGGATGGGGGGGTCCGGCTGGACTGAGGGAAAAGCGCAGCTGTAGGTCCTTCCGTATCCCTTCGTATGAAGGCAGGTGCTGCAAGGAGCTGGCAGTGACCCCATCGAGCCTGTTGTGAAATGAAGGTACCAGCCCTGCCCTGTGAGCTGGACGGGCAGGCGGCTGCGGCGCTGGTCTGGACCTGGCACAGTGGGCTCAGAGGGTGGCTGGGGCCAGGAGGCTTGTGGAGAGGTGTTTCTTATTTCGTCGCTGCTCCCTGGAGCAGAGACCTGCTCTCTACTTTCCTTGGTGCTGCCCGTTCATAGAGGTGTTTGCAGGGGGAGCGTTTCCGTGCTGGGATGTCAGTGAGCTGGGAGTCCCGGGGGCACAGACATGAGTGTGAGAAGGCAGCAGTGGAAGCGAGTGGCTTGGGTCGTTTGGAGAGCAGATGTGCATGTGGAAGCTCTCACGTGGCTTCGGGGCGCACAAGGATTAGGACTATTGATGTGAGTAGGATCTAAGGGTGTGGATCATGTCCAGGAGGTTTAAACCAGCTGCCCCCTAAGGCAAAAAGCAGGAGCTGGTGCTTGAGAATCATTCATTGAACTTAACCTGGGATGCGTGCTGGCATCTGTCCTGTGGTATCTCGCAGAGAGGCCCAAGGGACTGTAGAGTCTGGAGGATGAAAGCTTTCATGCACAACCACCAGCTTCTCCAAAAGCCCCCCATTGCCCATCCATGTTTTTTGTGTCTGGACCCCATGAGGAGCCAGGATGGTGCAAGGCTGTATGACCTATGGACCTCTGGCCTACAGCAGTGCTGTTGGAGTCTTCCTGTCCTTGACACCACCCTGACAGGGTCCCAGGCCATGGCTTGGTGTCCCCACGGTGCACCTCTGCCTGGGATTTCCCTGCTCAGGCTGGTGTTGCTGTGGCAGAGCTCACTGGGTAACCCCTTTGCCTCTCTCCAGTGGTGTTGCTGGTAGGGGCTTGGACTTTGCACTCTCCGATAAGCTAAATGTGTCTGAGGAATGATTAACTAACATGCGCGTTGCCAGAGGACAGGGGAGCAGCTGTGACTGGAGACACAAACAGGAAGGGGCTTGTGGCTCTTGGGCCCAAGCAGATGCTTGCCGGGTGCCTCTCCTGTGCGCCCGCTCAGGGGGCAGCATCCTGCAGAAGAGATCCTGCGCTGTGTCACCTTGGGCTTTTCCGGAGCTTGGGGTAGACAGAGATGAGCCTGTCAGATCAGCAGGGGAGGTGCAGAGCCCATGGAGGAGACTGTTGTGCGTGGGGAGAAGGGGTGCTCCTAGGTATAGGGGGTGGGTTGCCTTGGACACCACTCTTGGCTACCTGTTGGCTCGCACATCGGGTCTCCTGGATACAACCTCTTGCTCCTCCTGACTGGCGTGCTTTGGCAAACCCTTGCACATCTAGCACGCCTTCCTTCTAGCGTGCCCCAGGGCACGTTCAAGGCACGTTTGAATGAAAGGCTTCCTTCCTGAGGGAAAGTGCAACGTGATACTCAGGGTCCGCGCTTATCTCCCTGAACTTTGTCTGTTTTGATGCGGTTACGGAAAATGGCAAAAGGGAGGTCTAGGAGCAGGGCTGCGGGGCCGGAGAGAGTGGCAAAGCAGAGACACCAGACCTGTTGGGGAATGAGAGCAAACACTCGCTGGCTTTGCTGGGGAGGAGGGCTGATTGGAAGGGCCAAGACCGGAGTTTTAAATAGCCTTGGTGTTGGGATTTGAGGGCAGAGGCTAGGGAGAACCAGGGGGAAGAGGTCCTGGTGGGGTTCCGCACGGCTGTGGTCATAACCCGTGACATGTCCAGGGTTAGGGCTGGTGTGCAGGGCTGGAGGCAAGGGTGGGAGCCATTCCCTCTGGCGCTGCATCATTGCTTCTCTCTCACACCCCAGCTGCTGTGATGGGCTTAGTGGAAGGAGAGCTGGCGTCAGTCTGCAGTGTTTAAGGTTTTCCTAGCCTCTCTAGACTGCATAAACTTTTCTGTTTTTCCCTACTCTTCCCTTTCCCCATATCTCATTCCTTTTGCTCTGTTAAATCCTCTTTTCTTCCGCTGCCCTCATTATTCATTTGCAGTGTATTGAGGGAGATATACTGAATTATGCCCTAAGTAGTCACAAACTGCATCACTGGGAAAAGCAAAACAAGTGGGGCTGTGATTGCAAACCAGTGCATAGTGTGAATAGAGACTGAACGGGCTAGCTGAAGCAGTGTGCGAAGGGACCAGAAGTGAATAAGGAGCTGATAGGCACATGCAGTGCCAACAGTCATGGTCTAGCCTTTGATGTCTCTGATTTTTATAAAAGGGTGGTGAAAGCAGTTTTTGCTGGGACTGAATTTTTCTTCTGTAGGGTCTCCTTATCACCCTGTCATTGCAGTGGTGTATTGCCTTGTGAGACTTGGAGTGCCAAACAGATCTGATTTCCTTCTCCAAAGAGAAGATTATAGTACTTGATGGGGAGGAGGTGATGCAGAAGGTGAAGGGTGGGCATGGGACAGGATCTGGGGAAGACACAGGCGGGGTTCCCCAAAGAGTTGGAAGCCTAGGTCCTATAAGCTGTCTGTCTGTCTAATGACAAGGTCTGTAGAGTGTGCAGAGCCACTCTTGCTTGCAGCCTTGAGGAGTGAACGTTGCATAAAGAGATCATAAAACTTAATTTGGAACATGCATATTCACTTAGTTTGTATGCCTGACAATACTTATTAATAAACAGCTATCATTTATAAGTTTTACTCCATTGTGCGGATTACAGCTAACTGCTGGAAATCCAGATAAACAGGAAACCAAACAATTTATCAGTGAGCTTGATCTTGGCTTATCTCTTCTGTTATGACAAGCAATGGTTATGGACATTGATTCAATAAAGCACTAAAAAGCGCGCTTTGACTTTATTGGAAACGAAACACCTGCTTAAAGTAAAGCAAAAGCCTAAGAAGGGCATTATAAGGGCCATCAAGCCATTTCACAGTTGGCTGCTTGCTGACAATATGATCCATGCTCAGCTCCGTGTAAGAGCAGAAACAGTCCTTTCCCTGATGAGATCCCATCCGAATCGAAACCTGAGGTCAGTGGGGAGTTCTGGGTGGGCAGTAGGAGGGCATCCGTCCATCTCCCCTGTTTTAGTTTAGCCCTCATGAGGGGTTGTTGGGATGGACAGCTGGATGTTGATTAGTTTCACATGCAGCATAGTGGAAAACATAGAGGGGAAAGAGGGGTGATAAATGGTGTTTCAAAACTAATTGTTGGCATTGCAGAGGCTGAGGGGACACCAGATAGAGCAATGCGGGAAGACAGGGCTGCTTGTCCTGGAATGAAATGTTCAGCTGCTGGATGTTGTGCAGAGGCTTGAGAGGGGAAACTGGTTAAAAGTCAATGTAGTCTAACAGGATGTTCTTCTGGAACATCAGGGCAGAGACCTTTTCTGCTCCTCTGCTTTCAGACACGGGCACTATGTCCCTGTTAAACTCAGGAGGCATCTGTGGTTGAAACATCATGGATGGTCACTGATAGATGTTTGTACTGAACTTCTACAGTTTTTAATGTGACTTTTCAGCACAGTTCTCTTAATTTAGCCTAGGAACAAATAAGTCAGTGATTGTACCGCTGGGCTGTCCAGAACCTGCAGTATTTCACCCAAGCCAAGTTTGGCTTTAAAAGAAATGAGGATGATACCGGTGACAGTGAGCTGTGGTAGTTTGCAGTCTTGGTACCAGACACCACAAACGCTTGGCCCCCCGGTGCAGAGCAGTGCCTCACCAGGCACTCACAGTGCTTTTCACGAGCAGAGGTCTGGCCCCTCATACACAGGCTGGAGTGCTTTCAGTTGGCTTTCTGAGGGGGAGTGGTAGTGAGGTTTTATTTAGCTTTTTATGTCAACCCTCTTCTCTGCAGTTTGGGAAACTAAACTGCACAGAGTGAGTGTTGAGAGCTAGATAGGAACAGGATGAAGAAAGTTGGTCAGATGTGTCCCTGTTTCGTGTTTTGAGCTGGCAACGACCAGCCAGTGAACAATCACTTTAGCACATGGGAAGGGGACATGAGCTTCAGGAAAGTGGGCTGCTCCCGGATGATGGTCACTGAAGGAAACGCGTGGAGATCTCTCTTTTGGCAGGGCTGAAACTTCTGTAAAATTTGTGCTTTGGCCATCCTGTTGTTTAAGGGGTGAGGGTGTTGATTGTTGTTTTTTGTCAATTCAGGAGAGCAGTGTTAAATCTTGTTTTGCTGTTCCGCAATGTCATGGGACTGTTAATAAATCCAGCAGCCTCGTGTCAGTGAGCCTCTGGGAAGTTCGAGGTGTTTGCCCTCACCGCAGCTCTTCAGGCTGGCGGTGAGAGGCAGGCTCTGCCCTCGAGTTGTAATGGTCTGGGTGGAAGGATGAGCCTCCCCACCTACAGAGGCAGCTGAGGACTGCCTGGGATAAAGTGACCTCTTGCCTCAGTTCTTACTGCTGCTTGCTCCTCTTTCCTTGCTAATTTCATAAGGCCCAGGTAGTGGCAGCATCTTCTGATGAAATTACCTTCTGGTATTTCCTACTTCAGAAATACCCTTTCTTAAAATAATGAGGCTTAACTGAGTTTCAGGCCAAAGAAGACTGTCAGGTCTTCTAGCCTGACCCATGCGCCTTGAGCAGCACAACCTCCAGGTAAAGCAGTGGAGGAACAAGGGGATGGTTGTTTTTGCTGCCAGTGAGAATTTACCCATGAGATTGATCGAGACATCCTAGCCTTGCTGGGAAAACTGTGGGACTTCTCATCATGTGTATTTGTGGGTTTGTGTTTTAGCTGTTAGAAAACAAAACAAATAAATAAATAAAAACATAGCTGTAGTTGGGGGCTTTTACAGGAAAGAATACATCCCATTGAACTATGCAAAATAGCCTTTGCCCATGCCTCGGCCCTGGGAGTCTGCCTGGGCTGAGGACTTCTCTGGGGGGACGCTGAGTCAAAGAGACTTAGCAGAGATTGTCAGAAATTCATTTGCAGTAACCTTTAAAAACCTGCATTGGCATAGTCCTCTGTGAAGAGTTGAGTGGTGTAGTGGGTTTACGTGGCAAGGTTTTGGTAGCAGGGGGGCCCTAGAGATGGCTTCTGTGAGAAGGATCTAGAAGCTGCCCCATGTTTGGTAAGGGCCCCACTGCTGGCCAGAGCTGAGCCAATAAGCGATGTTGTTTTGCGCCTCTGTCAGAGCATATTTAAGACGGAAAAAAATGCTGCACCACTCAGCAGCTGGGAGGGTGAGAGGAGTGGGAAACAGCCTTGCAGGCGCCAAGGTCAGTGAAGAAGGAGGGGGAGAGGTGCTCCAGGCGCCGGAGCAGAAGTCCCCTGCGGCCTGTGGTGAGGACCATGGTGAAGCAGGATGTCCCCCCCTGCAGCCCATGGAGTACCACGGTGGAGCAGGGTTCCACGCTGCAGCCCGTGGAGGAGACCACGGTGGAGCAGGTGGACCTGCCCCGACGGAGACTGCGGCCTGTGGAAGACCCCTGCCGGAGCAGATTCTGGGCCGGACCTGTAGGCCGTGGAGAGGAGACCACGCAGGAGCAGGTGACCCGGCAGGAGCTGCTGCCCGTGGGGGACCCAGGTTGGAGCAGTTTGCTCCCAAGGGATGGACCCCGTGGTACGGACCCATATATGGAGCAGTTCTTGAAGAGCTGCTGCCTGTGGACAGCCCACGCCGGATCAGTTCGGCAAGGACTGCATCCCGTGGGTGGGACCCCACAGCACAGGGGACGAGAGTGACTGAGAAGGAGCGGCAGAGAAGAAGTGCTACAGACTGACCATAATAAGCAATAAATCTTACTTTCTCTCTATGCTGAGTCTGTTTTGCCCGTCATTATAATTATTGCGCGATCTCCTTGTCCTTACCTCAACCCTTGAGCCCCTTTCATCGTATTTTCTCCTCACTCCTCTTTGAGGAGGGGGAGTGAGAGAGCGGTTGGGGGGGAACTCAGCTTCCCACCTAAGTAAGACCATCACACTCCTTTTTGGCGCCCAATGTGGGGCTCGAACCCACGACCCTGAGATTAAGAGTCTCATGCTCTACCAACTGAGCTAGCCAGGCAGCAGCTCCTGCTGGGTCACCTGCTCCTGTGTGGTCTCCTCTCCACGGCCTACAGGTCCAGCCCGGAATCTGCTCCAGCAGGGGTCTTCCACAGGCCGCAGTCCTGTCCACAGGCCGCAGTCTCCGTCGGGGCAGGTCCACCTGCTCCACCGTGGTCTCCTCCACAGGCTACAGCGTGGAACCCTGCTCCACCGTGGTACTCCATGGGCTGCAGGGGGACATCCTGCTCCACCATGGTCCTCACCACAGGCCGCAGGGGACTTCTGCTCCGGCGCCTGGAGCACCTCTCCCCCTCCTTCTTCACTGACCTTGGCGCCTGCAAGGCTGTTTCCCACTCTTCTCACCCTCCCAGCTGCTGAGTGGCGCAGCGTTTATTTCCCTGTCTTAAATATACTCTCACAGAGGCACAAAACAACATCGCTTATTGGCTCAGCTCTGGTCAGCAGTGGGGCCCTTACCAAACATGGGGCAGCTTCTAGATCCTTCTCACAGAAGCCACCTCTAGGGCCCCCCTGCTACCAAAACCTTGCCATGTAAACCCACTACAAGTGGCCAGTGATCTTGGGAACTGCCTTCTCCCCGTGTGAGCAGGGATGTCATGGGGTCTGGTGCTCTGTAAGCCAGTACTGTAAAAACAACCTATTGCTGTGCTTGCTTGGTGGGTGCAGGCAGTCCAGGGAAAGAGACATCTTGTTTCTCCCCTCCAGCACGGTGGTGGGCGTGCGGGAGCAGCGGTACCTTGGACAGCAGTTGCTATCCTGGCGTCAGGACGGGGACAAATGACACGGGGCAGCAAGACGGTCATCCTTTCCGGGATGAAGGCATCCTGCTTCCAATCTGCAGGTGCAGCTGGGTGGAAGGGCTCCAGGGAGTTCCCTGAGCACTGAGAGGGCAGCGTATCGTGCCAAATGTCCCGTTTAATTCAGCTCTTGACCTAAGGCAAAAACACTGACATACACAACTGGTGATGTGGTGTTGCTCTTTCCTAGTGTGTGAAGAGACTGCTAGGGCAGACCCAGGAACCTGGGAAAGGGGCGTTTTGTTTAGTGACAGAGCCCAGCGCACAGTGAGCCCCCCAAGGAAGCGCAGCGGGTCACCGGTGCGGTAGGGCCTGGCTGCGGGTTATACCTGTGCTGTTCCAAAGGTGTGCTGGGGTCTGTCACAAAAGAAAGGAGAGTGGGGTAACAAAGCAAAGCGGCTGTGCTGACATGGGGGTGGGTGGGTGGCTGACTCTCATCGCTTATGCTCTTGACTCAGCTTCCCCCCCAGAACTGTTCACAGACACTGAGGAGTTGTCCTGCATCCCTTGGATGGAGCTTAGCGCTGTGGTAGATTTTAGCACTTCTCTTGTGAGGTGAAGGAATGTTTTTGTCACTTGTGTGGCGGCTTCCAGGCAAGCTCCCATCACAGCTGGCAACTGGCAGAAAGCCTTCAGGCAAGGGATGAGCCCCGTGCGCTGTGCTGGTGCTGGGTGCAGTGGGACGAAGTCAGCGCACTCTCTGCTCCCCTTCCGTGTACAGTTTGTGAGTTTGGGGGTTGCAGTAACATGTGCTTTGAATGAATTTAGCCAACCAGTAGTTCCTTGTCAGGACTGGTGAGCTACAGTGCGGATAAGGAAATAAGAAAATATTTTCCAAATTGTTCCTGTAGAGCGGAAAATCCTAAATCAACCTGTAATCACCAAGTTACCTCTGAAACCTATACCAGTGACGTGACGAACCTGAAGGACAGTCAGTGAGCAGGCCATGGTGGTGGCCTTCTGTGCTGAGCAAGGTTGGTCCTTGAGCTTCTTGGATCTCTGCTGAGAGGCTTTCTGCTGCCTCTCTGCAGTGTGGGTTTCAGGGCTCTGTGGGCCCTACAAGTAGAAGGGGCCTCCGTGATATCTGAGAAGTCTAATTGCTCCTAGAGCATCTCTTTGAGGGTAGTTCTTGACAGGTCCCAAGATGGTGACCAGTAATGTTAGGATTCTTCTGTACTGCAGTCATGCACGAGGGCCTTAGTCCTGCTGCGGCTGCGCGCTGCAGGCACGGAGGAGCAGATGGGCCCCAGCCCGTGGGTTTCACCCCTTGTGGAGAGTTGCTCTTCCCTGCCAGGAACAACATCTCCTTTCATGGCTGACACTGTCAAATCTCGCACGCCAGCTGCCATATCCTCTCTGTGAAGCTGCAACTCCCAGCAGACTGCTTTTTCCAAATGTGAGCTCCTATTTGTGAGGACTGAACCATCACCACTCCCAGCAACAAATAGGCCAGACGGGCACCTGCTTTTGTAAAGCTTCTTACATGCATCCCTGGCAGCATTACTTCAACCTTGTCCAAAGCCTCTCCAATATTTCCATATCCTCCTCTGCACCGAGTGGGCTGTGGACTCCAGCAGTGGTGTGCAGAAAGCCAGGACCATTTCTCCTATGTCTAATGGCCCGCTTGTGTGCAAAGAGCTCTGCAGTCACTGCAGTAAGTGCCATGTCATGTCAAGGACTCGTGTGGCTGTGGTTAGTCCTAAATACGGGAGCTTTTCTATTAGGATTTTTCTGTGAGTGTTTCCCAACCTGTACATGCTGCATTCAGGTGGTGATTCAGGATGCTCTGTAAGAATGAATATAGATATTTTTTTCCTTTTTGTTGCTATCCCACCAGTCAATGTGTCACCGTCAAACTTTGCCAGGTGGAGATCAGCAATAAGAAATGCTGAATGGCTTTGGTGCTGGTACCAGTCCTGGGGGGCTCTGCCAGTAACTACACTACTCTTTGATGTCTTGATATAAGCAGCAGTATTTTAGCTCTGTCAGTGATGGAGCATTTGATCTCTCTTGTGTTCTCCCTGCCAGTTCCATGCAGGGGAAGTTGCTAATCAGGATGTCGTTTGGCATTAAGTGAAATGCACTGCAGAAATTCAAGACTGTAGACCCTCAGGGCAGCAACTTGAATGGACAGCCCTGGTCCCAGCAGCCCCAGAGCAAGCTGTTACAGTCACCTCCCAAACAGGTGTCTGCAGCAACCTCGAGATGTTGCTGGTACCACAGGCACAGAGCAGAAAGACAAAAAGCATGTTTTGCAGGAAGGCCGGGCTTTTTGCACCGTTGCTGATGATGTCAGCTGAAGAGCTCTGGTTCTGCTCAGCTGAAGTCCCTCATTTTTTGGTAAGCAAAGCAAGATGCACCTGGGGAAAAATAATTCCAGAGATACTGCCAGGGAGAGAGGCAGCCTTCCTTCCTGCTGCTGGCTGAGGCAGATGCTGGGGTGGCAATGGAAGGTAATAGTGAGGGGATTGCTGTGCACAGGCTTGGAGACAGTGGCAGGAGACAGATAATGTCAGGTTAATGGCAGTCGAGACTGGAGGAGTTGGCCTGTGAGAAGTTGTGGCTAGGAGATAGTGAATGGCCCAGCTGTGAGATCCTTGTGCTATTTAGGCACTGGCAGTGAATGGAGATAAGAAAGGGAGCATTCAGGTCAGCCTTCGAGGAGAGCAGCCAGACTTTGAGTGTGGGCCTGCGGCATTGTCTCCCGAATGGAAGCGATGAAAGTCCAGACGCACAGTGCGGAGCCCCGCAGGGCAAGCTGGGAGTGAGTGACCTTGTGCTGGCCTGGACAGAAGGCTCTAAGAGTTTTGTTAATCTGTTGATCTAATGACTCACGCAATTCGTGTGATTTGCCTTCCCTCGTAACTTGACTCTGTCACAGCACTGGCAGCAGGCTGCCTGGTTCGCCTGGGACCTGCTTTTCCCAGCAGGTACTGCAAAACGGGAACTGCGCGTGAACTCTGCTCTGGTGGCAGGAGCTGGGTGAGCGGCGCTGGGCAGCAGCTGCTGTTGCTGCCGCTTGGCCTCCGTGCTGAGGACAGGAAGGATGTCTCCCAGAGGTCTGTCCAGGGTGAGGTGCCGGGAGAGGGCTCTCAGTTTGGTTCCCAGGTCCCTGACCTTCCCCGTGCATCTCTTTTGCACTCATTACTTGGTGGGAACCTCTCATCTGCTGTCATCTGCCCCTTGCAGCCCAGGCTGTGCTGCCGTGGGGTTCATATTGTGGTTCTGCTGCTTTGGGTACATCTCACCTTCCTCTCAGTGCTGGATTTTGCCTCCGCTTGTCTTTTGCGTGGACACTGCTCGTTCTGTGTGTTGAGAGCCCATGGAGCCATTCTGCCTCCAGGCACATGTGCAGCCAGTGCCTCCCAACAGGCTGACCTCCTTGTCCTCCAGTCCATGTGAATACTTCTGTGCTGCCCTCCGTACCCCACGTCCTCCAGCAGCATGCCAGGCACCTTCCCTCTCCTCGCTTGCACTGCTCCAGACAGCGTGCTGCTTTGAAGTGAGACCCAGAACACACAGAGAGCCTGCAGGGTGGATGGGATCCAAGCGGCACGTTCCATATCTGATTTGTATTGTCTGGTAACTGTTTGCTAAATCCCTGGTGCAGGAGCTATGTTCCAGTGCAGGAGAAAGCTCACAGTCAGAAAATGTGAACAGGAAATAAAATAAAATAAAATAAAATAAAATAAAATAAAATAAAATAAAATAAAAACCCAACAACATTCAGTCTGAAAGCCTAAATGGAAATAGCCAGTATGGCAATAATCTCTAAGTTGTTGTTGTTGTTGTTTGTTTTTTTAAATAACCATTTTAATTTAGCCTTTTTTTTTTTTCGTTATTGGCTAGAGAAGTTTAGTTTAGCTCAGGAAAAGGCAAAGTATGAAGGTGACTAAGCTAGTCCATGAACACCTTGCTGAAAAGTAGCTTTCTTAGAGCAGAAGGCTCTTTAGTAGGTAAGGGTATGGAGATACATCATGCAAACTGAGACAAGGAAAGAAGGGTGCAGGTTTATTAGTGTCTCTCCTTCCTCAGGAGATGAATTGATCTGCTGAAGCCTAATTCAGGACTGCATCTGTCCAAAGGATGCATCCAGTGCAGCAAGAAGTTCTGGGTTTCATGGGGGACACTGAGTAAAATTCTGTGGACTCAGGGATATAAGTCAGTATTGTCTTAAGATGGATGAACTCAGAGAAATTAGTGTCTACAGTGTCCTTCAGTCCATCCCTCCCTCAAGAGCACAAGGAGGGCAAGAACTCACAAGCAGGGCACATCAGTCCTGAACTGGTCCTGAACCAGAGCCAAGTGGCAGAGCAGGAAGATTCACGCTGGGCAAACCCAGCACTGCTCTCTAGGGCAGCGTGCACCCGTGGCAGTACCTACAACACCCCGTTCATACTCCGTGGCTGCCAAGCAAGACTTGGGGTGCTGAAGCAGCATGCGTTGAATATTCTTCATTCCTCCTTGGGGAAAGTAATGACTGCCCTGAACCTATCTGCCTGACTGGTCCACTTCTTTCAGTCACGCTGCTCTGCTCTTGGGTCCTGGGAAGTGGCATTGGGTCTTGGGAGGTTTGTGCCACCGGTGAAGCAGAGGTGAATGAGGAATTCCTGCAGTGATGGTAGGGGAAACCAGTGATAAAAGAAGCTCTTTGTGCCCTTTGTGGTTTTTGCAGGAGTATTTCTGGAGCAAATGCTATTGGCATGTAGTGCCGAGAGCAAATGCTGCACAGTTGCATGTCCCAGCAGTGTGAGAAGGAAGATCTCAATGACCCGATGCTCCTGTTTGTGAAAGATCAGTGAAAGATTGGTTGCACAAAAGCAGTGATGGCCCTCCCCAATCCCTGGCAGAAGTCCCATCTGGATAAAGAGCTCTGCCTTCGTACACTCAGCCTCCTCTGGAGGCTGTCCAGGCTGGACAGGAGGGACCTTGTTGCCTCCCAGCTAGAAGGGAGGAACGAGACGCCTGATCTGGACATGGTGTTCCTGGCGATGCTTGGCTGCCTGTAGGTTTTGTATTCTGTTGCTGTTTGATTGTTCAGCTTCACGCCCAAGGATTGTTTTGTGCTGGGGGGCTTCCAGGAGAAGCAGTGCAGCTCCAAGTCCCAAATCTCCTGTGCAAGTCTTCATAACAGGGCTGAAAGTGGGCCCCAGCGTGGCTCCTGGACCACTGAGTTTCCTCAAAGCCTTTCCAGGAGCCCGGCAGTGCCAGTGGCCGTGCAGCGAGGTCAGTGTCCGGGGCTGTGTCGCTGGGGCGCTCTGCCTGGCAGTAGCAGGGCAGTGACATTTCACAGGCACCTTCTGCCAGCCTTGTCAAGTCCCTTTGCCTCCCTGACTCTTTATTTCCTTTCCCAGTCACTGCTGACCATGGCCTGGGGCACTGTGTCATAGTCTCTGCTTAATGTCAATATGTAGCTGGCAATTCCTTTTTCTTTCACGTATTGCCAATATGTTCAGATAATAATTCTCATTGAAGAGAGTTTACACTGACGGGGAAGAGAGCTGAGCCAGGCCTTCACAGACGTCGCCTGACAGAAGCTCCTGTCCCCAAAACATAGCCAGTGGCCGTGAGGAGCAGCACAGCTGGGATTTCTGTGCCAGAGTGGAAGCTTTGGCTTAGAGGTCTCCTTTTTTGTGCCCTGTCCTTCACTTGGGGCTGGCCAAGCGAAGCAGCCATGTGGCCAGCATGCCGTAACCCCAGCCAGAGCAGGGCTTCAGGAGGGCGCGTGGTGCTGCTTGGCTGTGGGGCAGTCAGCCAGCAGCATGGAGGAGCCTCAGCGAAGGCATCCAGAGGCTGAAGGCCTCTCCCCATTCCATCTTCTTCCTGGGCAGGGAACGGAGGCGCGAGAGTCGCGGAGCTGGCCTCACATGGCGGTGCCCCTGTTTCGGCCTGATTGCGGGAGCCGCCAGTGCACTCGGATGGAGCGGCCTTCTCTGGTCCTGCTGTCCTCCCTGCCAGCCCTCCAGCAACCTCAGCCTGGGGAGGGAGATAAAGGCGTTATCTTCTGCCTCTGGTTCTCCAAACAAATAGGGCAATGTGCCCCCCTGGGCAGGCACCTTGGACCCGCCAAATGGCGACGCTTGTGTGGGTGCTGCTGTTTCTGCCATCTTAGTGCATGAATTGACAAGCAGGGCATTGACGGCAGCGGGGACACACACAAACGCTCCACTGTGTCCCCTCTCACACCTTCCCCTCCTCCTCCTCGGCCCTGATGCCCGGAGGACAATGGCTCTATCCAAGCCAAGGTTCACAGCTGGCAAGGGCGGAGGAAAGGCCAGGACCAGGGTGGGGAGCCGGAAGGAGAAGGGACTCGGGTCCGGAGGGATAGCGGCTCTGAGAGGGAACAGACAAGGAGAGATGGGAGCTGGGGAAATTTGAGAGGGCTTGGAAGAGGGAGAAGGTGCTGATAGGTGTCTGGTGGAGAGGCCAGAAGGAAGGTGGGAGGAGGAAGAAGGGGGTTCAGGAGGGAGGATGGGGCTCACTCACCTCTTCTGTATGGAGCCACTGCCTTTTTCTGCAAGGCTCCTTGAGGAACATGCCCTTGCCCTGCCATTGTGTAGTGTGATGCTGTCCTTTGGCTCCTCTTCTGTCTTGGGATGTCTAGCTACGCACCTCATCTTCATCCAGGGCCTGGGAGAGAGGGCGTTATCTCTATCTGTATATCTGTACAGGCTTCATATACTGGCTCGTATCACCTCCCTACTAGGAGGTCAGGAGCAGCAACAGGTATGGGAGGAAGGGTTGCTGTGGGCCTGAGACAGGACATGTTAAACACGTAGGGATGCTTCCTGGCTTATCCGAAGGCACTTTTGTCAGATCTATTCTGTGCACATAAGCTAAGGAGATGTGGGCCTGTGTGAGAGCAGAGGAGAGCTTTCCAGGCAACACGGGGGTGCTGCTTGCGATGCTGCTGCTGCCTCGGCATTGGGCTGCAGTCCAGCGATGATTTGGTTGCACCTTGTTATCTGGGAGGTTTGCCACTGGCTCGCTGTTCAGCCCAGTTGTTGCTCCAGTGTCTTTCTGGCCACTGCAGGCCCTACAGAGCTCTTTCTATAGCACTTAGAATCTGGAGCCTTGGCTAAACCCCACCTTTGTGTCAGTGGGGATGCAGGAGCCGCCCCATCGCTTCAGAGGGCAGGTGATGCCCTTGGCGGTGGGCTGACAACGTGACGTCCCTTGGAGATGTGGGGTAGCGGCTGTACTTCTGCATCGATTAAGGCAGTGCTGCCCTTGGTGGTGGGAAGGGGCACGCACTGGGTTTGTGTGTGCTGGAGAAGGGTGTCTTAACGCAGCCAGAGCCACTTGGTGATGGCACGTCGGGGTGAGTAACCAGCTGGTGCAGGTCAGCTCCATCGCTCTTGGATCAAGTGAAGGTCCCCAAAGTCATGGAGCTGCATGGGTTGGCGCCACATAAACGTTTCCCCTACTGGCAGCCTGTGCAGACCCCAGCAGGCTGTCCTGGAGGGGCTGAAGGGGAGCCATGTGTCAGGAGGGGCTCACCCCGGGGGGAAGCTGCGCTGCAGGTCGGGGAGGGGACCCTGGGGGCCCTTCCTGTGCTGTGGACAGCAGAGGCTTTGCTCTGGGGTGGTCCCGAAAGCTCTTTAGGAGAGATGGGGGAGAGGTCTGGCTTGGCGTCCCACTCGGGTTACAGGAGCCACTTCTGCCGGGAGTGACTGGTTATCGTTACAGTCAGGTAATAAAGAGCATTAATTAAGGAGGAATGCTGGGCCGGTATCTGGGGGGAGGCGAGGGCTGTGGGGTCGCGTTCCCTCCTGCCAAAGGGGATGTGTCCCCCCTCTGCACCCTCTGGGCAGCTCTGGGTTGGGAGCGTGGCAGGAGGGGGAGCTCATCCCGCTGTCCCTTCAGCAAGGTGCGCTCTGTCCCCATGGCTGGCTGTCCCCAGCTGGCCGCTGTGTCACCCAGGCCTCTGGGCAGGGACAGAACTCCGTCGTGGCCTCCCGTCCCTCGCTGCATCCCATCCCAGGGCAGCACAGGCACAGGGGGATGCCATTCCCTGCGAGAGCGGTCCAGAGCTGTTGTGCTGGGCAGAGCCGGCTGGAAGGAGCGGATCTGAAGCCAAGTGCTGGCCCCACAGCTCCCCGGGCTTAGGCGGTGTTTGGTTAGCGAGCCGTGGCCCGGATTCCTCGTGCTCGTGGCCCGGCCGGCAGCCAATCCTCCAGGGCCGAAGGATAAACACGGGAGGAAGGCGAAGGGGGTGCAGAACGGCGTGGAGCCCTGGGAATGTGCCGATGCGGCAGCCCAGCCTGCTGATTGCACAACCTGGGGGGAACATGGTTGGGCCACGCGCCTCGCTGCGGCACTGACCGTCTGGGCATGGTGTGCCGCTGCTGAGCTTGCGAGTGATGCTGTGCTGAACTGGGCAATGCCTTGCTGCTGGGAGCAGTGCCTGGCAGCATTTGTCCTGCTCAACCTGGTGTGCTCCTGAGGCTTGGTGCCTGTTCCAATGCATGCTGGAGACCAAGGGTATTTGCCCCCTTCCTGGCCATGGGGTCAGGGCTTGGCCTCCACAGCGCCTTGGGAGCTCCTTGTCCTGTCTGGAGTGAGCGCAGAGCAGCACTACAGCCCGGACGTCTGCGGCACTTGAGGAGAAGTGTCTGGGGAAACAGGCAGACCGTCGGCGCAGGCGTGGCAGAGGCTGTCACAGGTACCTTTCCTGAGCCTTTCTGTTTTGGGAGCCAAACAGTGCTGAAATGGCGGCAGAGGGATGGAAGCGTGCGGCAAACACTCACCAGTGTCTGTGGGTTTTCATTTGTCTTCATTGCAGTCCTCTTCTCACTGGCTTTCACAGTGCTCAGGGTGGAGCAGAGTGCTTCATTTCTAATTCAAACCAGTGGGTTCCTGAAACTGAAAACAAAAATTCAGCCTCTGGTGCACGGCTACAGTGCTGCAGGGAGGCCCTCGGCTTGGCACAAACTCTTCCTCCTCATCACTGGCATTCCCCCACCCTTCGCTGATGTTCCCCAGCCCGTGAAAACAGTTGACCTCGTTGTCATCTCCAGGTTCCCACATCTGGTTCTCGTTAGCAGATCCCAGGATGAAGTTCCTTGGCTCTCTCCGTTCCTCCCACCCGCAGGTGACCCAGGCAGGATTATGGGCGATTAGAAGACAGGCAACAGAGCAAGAATAGGTGGGGGAGGGACTGTTATAAATAGAAATACCATAAACTTATCAGCCTATCACTCGAGGTAAATTCTGGTTTTAATCTCTCAGACCTGTAAATATGACGACTCGCAGGGGCCAGACACCTTTAACTCTTTCAGAGCCCTGAGGCCGCGTGCCCATCTCAGATGGGAAACAGGATGCTGCAGAGCACCTGAAAAAGGGACAAGGAGCACCCTGAGGCAAGAGGATGTCGCGAGAAGAGACGAGCTGGCAGACACACACCATCCAAGCAGAGCAGTGGGGAGACGGCAGTGCAGGAAGCACCTCCGTTTGGATGTCGATCGTGTTTGGAGGTTTGGGGAAGGCAGAGAAAACCAGTCCAAACATTGGGATTCCTGACATTCTCACACGTACAGGGGCCTCTGCTCGTCCAGCGCTGCTCACAAGGAGGGTGCATGGGTTTAACATCTTGTTTTTCGGGCAGAGTTTACCTTTGGGGTCTCCTCCTTCCTCTTGTGAAGAAGGGGTGGAAACGTGGGGGTCAAGAGGAAGGCAGGACAAAGGGATCTGGCAGGTTTGGGAATTTGTTCACAGCACTGACTGAAGGAGTGGTGAAAAGGAAGGTTTTCTTGTAAGAGTTTGACCAGAGGAGCCTCTCCATTTCTGTTCAGAGAGGTCAGCATGTTAGCAGGGGGGTTGTGCAATGTGGCTGAATTACTTGGCCCTGGTGCCCTCCTGCTTCACTATGCTCATCATGTGCAGAGCACGCTAATAAGCTGCTCTGCAAGAAGGTGCTCTTTGGGCAGCTCTGCAGGGAACTGCAGCACCTCTACAGGCTCACTGCTCCAAGCTGGAGGGCAGAATTTGTCCTGTTGAGCTTCAGGGACATCAGCGGGGTTACAGGTGACAAAAGCTCTAGTGAATTTTATGGAGCGGGTGCTGGTGCAGAGGCAGGACCATAGGGCAGGAGGTGCTACGTGGGCATTGCTGCTGTTCTTCTCATGGCAAGGAGGCGAATGCCAGCAGCACAGGAGTGCTTGGGGCTTCTTTGGGCTCCTCCATCTCTCTCCTGCTGGGACAAGGGGATGCAGGAGTCCGTCTCGTGCGGGGCCACATGGTGTTATGCTTCCCAGGGTCCCTGCTTCATGGCTTCCTACTCCCTCCTAATCCCCACGTTGGAGGGGGGGGGAGTGTTGTTAGTGTCATTAGGAGCTCGTGACTCTGTGGAGAAGTATTAGCTTTTAATTAATCACCTAAGCTGGCTTTTGGTTAGAGCCTGGCCTGCATGGAAGCTACGGGTGGTGGGAAGTTCCTCGTGTGGGCACGCCAGCAAGACCCACTGCCCTGACGTTCCTGCTTTGTTGTAACTGGCGTGAGTGCCTCCATCCGTAGGCCGAGGAAAGTCCTTTATTTTCAGATTTTTCCCATCGCACATGCGCAGCCGGCCCCCGCCATGCTGTTATCACAGCGGCACAGCTGACGCACCTCTCACGTCAGGTTGCTTATCGCACCCTTTGCCTGGGTCTCAGCTGAGCGCTCCTGAAGGTGACTTCTAAGGGAAGGTAGCAGAAAAATATGAGAGCCCAGCAGCTCTGCTGTCTGTTGAGGGCTTCCCATCCTTTCTGGACAGGTCCCAGGTTCCTCTTCCACCATGGAGAAGCTGCTGGAGTTTGTAGGTGCGAGGGGAACCTGTTGGGTTCAGACATCTTGAGATCTTTTTATGGACAGGCTCAGTAGCTTGTGAAAAAAGGCAGCAAAATCGGTCAAGTGCCTTTTTTGCTTCTTTGAACCTGGGTCCCCACCCTGGGCCTTGGGATGAAGATGAGCCTTCCAATAGCTTTTGAGGTGGTTGCTTGCCAAATGCATCATGATTCATAGCTCGGTGTCTGACCAAGGGCGAGGATGTGGAGAGGGGCAGTGCTCACCCCTGGCAGAAGGTTTTGGCCAGTGATGATGCACACAGAGGGGAGGCCGAGGGGTGGCTCCTTGCACAAGAGGTGGCTTGGTAGAGCCATAGGTGGTGAAGAATCAGGAGCAGGGTATAGTGAAGGTCCTGGGGCTTGAGTGAGGGACACAAGCACCCGTGGTGCTGGCCCTTGATGAGTCCTTCCAGCCAACCACAACTCGAAGAAGGACAAATGCATGGTTGCTACCACATCCATGCAACTTCAGGAGTTGAGAGGACACGGCTGTCACGAAGGAGCATCTGCAGCTCTACAAGGGAGGTGCTGGTGCAGCTCAGGACCTCGCAGGCTCTGCCTGCCTTGTTCTCGTCCCACTGCAGTGCCAGCACGGCACTAGCATTGCATGTCTGTGCTCTGGATGCATACCTTTTTAACAAGGATTCACACAGGAGAGTGTCACATCCTTGTCCCCGGAGTCCCCGGGCTCTGCTGTGGAGGTGCACGGTGCACAAAGTGTTAGGTGTCCTGCAAGGGAACGGATGCCTGGGATTGTCTCCCCTAGGCAGGGTTACTAAAGGAGAGATCCCCCATCCGCGCACACACCCTGTCCGTTTGGCAGAATTCCTGGCTGGATTTATTTCTGCCGATTTGCTTGTCTTGGTATGAAAGGGATTTGCAGAGGGGAGTGCTGCAATTGGCCGGGTGCGGGCTGAAACCCCCCGTTTTCGCTTTTGCGGTTCAATGGCTGACCTTTCCCCACCGCCTCGCCTGCAGGAGGTGGGGGCCGTGAGCGGGTCTCCTCCTGGTCCGGGGACACTGCTTGGACGTGAAGCGTTTGGGCCTCTCGGGAAGGGCCCGTCTTCGTTATCGGAGCTGGGGGCGGCAGGGGGGCCAGGCCTTCTCTTCCACTTTCTTGGCAGTGTCTTTGGCACCGAGGGCTGGCACCGACCCCAGAGGGCTGCAGACTCCCACTTCAGAGAGACAGATAAAGAAAGCACTTTCTGTCAACAAAACCCGGCCCAGCTTCCCCAGAGCAGGAGAGGGGAGGAGGAGCCCTCCAGGAGAAAGGAGAGGGAAGTCCACTGCTTGCCCCTGCAGGAGAGGAGAGGGAGGAGGGCTCTTGCAGCATCCAGAGCTGCTCCAGAGCCATCATGGCAGCGGTGGAAAAATTCCAGCATTTTCTGCAGAGTGGAGGCAAGGGCCCAAAAGGAAGGACTCCAGCTTTCCCAAAGCACCATCGAGCCCTGCCTTGGGGCCCTGGCCTCTGCATGGATCGCTCTCTGCTGTGGCCCCTCCATCAGCCATTAACTGCAGCCCCGGCAAGGCTGGCAGCCCTTGTAGCTTTGCTGACAAAGCTGCTGCGGGCTGTGTCAGGGCCAAGTCGGTGGTGGTTGGGCAAGAACTAGCTCTTGTGCTCCATGGAGCTCAGGCCTGGCTCCATGACCTCCCTTCTCCCATGTGTCCTGAACCCAGTCCCTACAAAGCCCGCGTGTCCCACAGCCAGAGCATGCCCCACAGGATGCTTCAGATGAGCCCCATCTGCGTGTCCAACTTCCTGGGCTGTCACCACCTTGACTTATCTCTCACGTGCTGTCCCTGTCTGGTTTTATGCTGGGGTGCAGATGGGTATGGATAATTGGTCCTTTCTAAAACAAAGCATCTACTAATCTTCTCAGACTGGTTTCTTGACTCGCCAAAGGTCTTTGGTGGTGTCTCTGACCTGCATGGTGAGTGCCTTTGCCTTTCATGTCCTTCTCAGTGGCTCTTGCTTCTGCCTCCTCTCCCCTTGCAGGCCATGACATTAATGGAGCTCTGGAGCCATCTAACATCGACACTAGCATCCTGGAAGAGTACATCAGCAAGGAGGACTCACCAGATATGTAAGTGCTTCCCTTGCTCCACAACAGAAACAGTATTCACTGATGCTGTCTGTGGAGAGGTGTTGAGCAATTTACAGTCCTGCAATGTGAGAAATAATCTGGAAATCACTGTGTGCCCTAGCTGTATTTCTGTCCCTCCTAGAGTCCTCCTTTATAGCTCTTTGTTTCCTTATTTATTTCCAGTTCTTCCTCCTATCTCTCCCCTGCTTCTTACCTTTGAATTTCTTGTCTCTTAGCCAGTCTTCTGTCCCCTCTCTTCTACCTCCTTGAAGGTACTGCAAAAGACTTTTTCTGAATTTGAGCAATGTGAAAGCAAGCACTAGCAGCTTGGTGTGAAAGATTAAATCCCCAGCACAGCAGGAGTGTGGAGAAGGGAAGGGTTTCCCTGTGTGCACCAGCAGATGGGGGAAAGGCAGACCTGGGCAGCAGCCAGTGGGGTCTGGGCCACAGGCTGGGAGCAGGGTCTCGGGCTGACATGACAAAGCTTTCCCGTGCTGGTCCGTAAGGTGCAGCACAGATCCTACTGTCTCCCGGTGCCTTCAAAAGCTTTGAGGTTGGTTTCCTGGGCACTTCTGGCCTTTACAGCTCCACGGGTGGATTTTGTGCCATTGGGGCTGCATCAGTCCCACTGACCTGGGTGACCAACCTGTACGCTCTTGCTCGTGCCACCACAATGCTGGCTGTTTCACTCATCTTCTGGGTGTCCCAGATCATCCAAATGGCTCCGTCCCCATTGCTGAAGGGCTGGGTAGTGGGTGGAAAATACCATCTGCCTGTCCTGCTGCTGAGGTTGTCCCCTTCTCTCTCTCAGCTGTTTCCCTGACATCCCTGCTTCAGCTGGCTATGCGCACCCCCAGCCCTCCAGCTCAGCTGCCATCAGCGCGCCTCTTCCCAGCTCCGTCGCCAGCGCTGGGCATGTCACCAACCCCGCTCCCAGCGGTTCCCTCCACCTTCCTTCCCCGGGCAGCCAGATCCCGATCCGTCATGGTCCTCTTCTGGCCAACCCTTGCGGACCCAGCTACGGTGCTCACCTCAACTGCAATAACAACAATGGCATGGTGGTGCCCAAGGGCTACCTTGGTGGCCACTGCCTAAACAACGTGGTCCCTCCAATCAAATCGGAGCCCAAGGCCTCCTATGCACCTGGGTAAGTGGGGCTGGGGTGGCAGAACGAGGGCACGTGGTGGGACCAGCGTTCCTCCAGGCTGGTGGTGCTCAGAGGCCTGAGGTAGCTTTTCCCACAGTGCCTTAACTGCTGACCACGTCAGTCTGTTTTAAGCCCTTGCTTCACAGAGAGAAGCTTTTTCCTGAAGTTTCCTGAAAGGTTGTTCAGTTTTGGTCTTGTCTGTCTGCATGGAGTTCGGGAGGATCAGTGACATCCCATACATCTGCAGGTAGATGGGTGACCATGCTCTACATCTGCAAGCATGTGATGGGAGAATCATAGAATATTTGAGTTGGAAGGGACCCACAAGGATCACTGAGTCCAACTCCTGGGTCTCCAAAGGACTACCCCCAAAAAAAAAATAAATTAAAAAAAATCAGAATGTTATGGTATCATCCAGTTTAAGAAGGAAGAGATGCAGAATACATTTGAACAAAATAAAACTCAGTTTCCAGGATGTTACCATGACTATCCTAGGGAAAGTTGTTAACTAAGTTGGGCAGAGAGATGCATTTCTCTTGGCCTGATGTTTTAGGTAATCCACTCAAGAGGAGAGAGTGTCTGAGCTGGATTTGTATTCCTTTGCAACAAGCTGTGGATGCAGCCCTGGTGAAAGGGAAGAGGATAACGGTTTTAGCAGTGCCGATGGACTCAACTGGAGAACTAGTCCTGGGAGGAGGAAGGATGCAGTTCCTGCTCCGTGTGATGGCCTTGCCGAGAGCATGACAACATGGCAGCTGCTGTCTGCAGTGATCACCTTGGTGGAGACCACTTCGGCGTGATGTGCCAGGAGGGTATGGCAGTGGCATCTGGGCTAGTAGCTGGCATGTGTGGCAGGTGGGAGGGGAACCTCTCTAAGGCTGCTGTCATTTCCATGAAGTTTTGCTGCTTGGAGATTCACACTGAAGACTATATCTTGTGTCTTCTTCCTCCTCATCCCTCTGGTCCGTGCTGCTCTCCCCCAGCCTCAGGGGAGTGAAACAAGAAGGTGATCTGAACCAGGGCAGATGGAAATCAAAGCGTGCTGTAGCATATCCATCAGCAGGAGGCCTCGCCAGTTGGTGGTGATTGTACCTCAAGGAACAGTGTCGTGGTCCAATCCGTCCCCGTGGCACAGGAGGTGGGTGGCCATGCTGTGCTCTCTGCATAGCCAGTCTCTGTGCCTTCTCCAGTGGAGCCTGTGGATGTAAGGGACACAGAAGCAAGGATGGGCCCAGAACTGCTCATCTCTACAAGCCCTCGTCTGGCTTTTCTCCCTCTGCTGTGTGCCCTCTAGTGTTGCCAGCCAGTACGGCGTGGTGATTCCTGTCCTCCGAAGCCACGAGGTCACTGAACGAATGATTCAGCTCTAATGTAGCTCCACTGGGATGACTTTGGCCCTTTGCATGAACTTGAAAAGATCTTCCAGAATGTGACAATCCAAACAAAATCTGCACGTAGTTTATTCCCAGAATAAATTCCAGTTGCTGTATACCCAGAAAGCTGCATGTGGCTGAGGGGGAATTATACCCCTTTGTCATATCCCTTTCTTCTGCGTACATCTGGCATTCTCCAGGATGTGAGAATACATGAGTGAGATCATAGCTCTCTTCCATTCATAAACCAGGCCAGATTACCTGTCTGCTGGCTACATGTCACCTTGACTTTCACTAGGACAACAAACCCCTCATGGAGACATCAGGAACTTCTGTGGCAAAGAGAACTCTTTAATCATTTAAGACTGTCATTGGGGCAAACGCAGCTTTGTCTGTAGTGGATCATGTGGCTACGTGAGTGGGCTCCACCAGGACCTGCTGATCATCGCGTGTAGTGGAAGTGGGGTTCATAGCAAATCCTTACTATTGGAGATGGAGATGGTTTGGGTGTAGGTGAACTGGTTTAGCATTGATGGCAGCATTTCTTCAACATCAGAGAGTGACTCGTTCTGCTGTACTAAGCATTTCCCAGAGAAACAGTCTCAGTGTTGAATACCAACAAACTCCATCCATAGGCTGGCTGTGCCTGCACAACCTGCCTGCGTGAGTTTGGTAGTGCCCAACTGTTCCAAGTTTTCCAGTCTACTATTGCCGGAATTGTCCCTCACCCTTTTGTTGTTGTCCAAAACGAGGCTTGCTGAGACACAAATCCTGATAAACTCACAGGAAATATCACAGGATGTTGTGGACAGCTTGGACAGGGCCTGAAAATAAAGCTGGTGATGGATGCTCCAGACCAAGTATAGGAGGGGAATGGAAAGGTGCCGCTAAATTAAGGTGGAGCATGAGAGAAGTGTGGTGAGGGCTCTTTGTTGGGGTTACCCCAGCCCATCCCTCTCCAACAACTGCTGCACACCACCTGGTTGTGGAGAACTCATTTACTGGGTCGTGGACTCCTCTGGTGCAGGAAGATGCTGGTGGGTGTCCTGGTTCACAGCTGTTGTGGGTGCCCTCAGGAGCAGCGGGATCTGGTTTCAGAATGGTGTGTGCGAGGTTCGCTGTAGTTTTCCTCCCCTGCATCCCTAAGCCTCTTGCTTGCTTTTTGGACAGCTTTTGTCCAAGAAGCACTAGTTTGTCTGGACTATTTTGCTGCCACGAAGCTGATGGTGTAAGATGGGGGAAAGGAAAGGGATCCCCATGTAAAATCTGCTTGTGACGAGGAGCGTGGTGTTGGGAAATAGGGAGGAAAGCAGCCATTTCTGTCCTAGAAGGAACAGGCTTTGCCAGAGTGCTGGGCTGCTGAAACGTGGAGGGACTTGTCGTGGCTGGATGCCACCCATGGATGTAGAGGGTACAAATGGACAGACAAGATGTCTGCCTGCCAAGACATCTCCCTGCCACGACATCTCTCTGCCACAAACCTGCACAGGAGCAGAGCGTATTGCATGGGATTTCTCGACAGCATAGACAATGACTGCTCCAGCCACCAGAGCTGCCATCTCCCTGCTCATCCCTGCTGCAGCTTTGGTTTGTGGTGACCATGGCTCAATCTAGCTGGTATCAGGGCCTCATTTTTTTCCATGGATTTGATCTGCAAAATACTGCCAAAGAAGAACTGGTGTCTGAGACGAGCAAACTGTTCACTTGTGTACCAGCATAGTGGAAGATTTACTTTGGCCTGAAGATGTACGAGGTCCAAGATTCTTCTGCAGGAGCATGCATGTTGAGGAGGGGCTGGGAAAAGGAGAAGGAAAAAATTGATTCAAACTAATTTGGAAGGGGCTTTGGCAATGGCTGAAGAGCCCAGCTGCCTGGAGTGTGCTCTGGCTTCAGGTAAAATAAGGGAGGAAGCAGAAGCTAACAAGATCCCTGCCTTGCACCTGTGCTGACACTGCACACAGCGGGTCTAGTCATCAATCCTGCAGTCTTCAAGTTGTGGGTGTGCTGTAGAACGTAGCTGAGAGCTCCCATTTTTATTTGGTTGCATTTTGCAGTCAGGGCCAAATCCTGCTCCTGATGCCAGTGGAGTAGAGCCAGGGTGATACAGCCGGCAGCTGTGGTGGTGCTCAGGTGCGTACAGGTCGTACGGCAGAATCCAGCCCACAGGCTTCCCAGCTCCCCCAGAGCCACCCATATACCCATGGTGAAGCACAGGGTCTTTCTCAGGGGAACAGATACATTTCTGTTTGACTTCTTTCAACTAGACAGGAGCTGCTGAGCAGAGGGGCAGTCTCATAGGTATGCCAGCATAATGTCCCTGTGGCCAAGGTCCAGAGCAGCACTGCAAAGAGCAGGGTAGTGGTGACAGCAATGTCAGTCCCCAGCTTGCCAGCTGGCCAAGCTTGGAGTGATGGGGAAACACTGGGATTTCCAGCCAGAGCCTGGAGGGTGTCTTGATCAAACTGGACCCTATCGGTTGTGCTGGAAGCTGGTTTAAAATGACCTTCCCTTTTCTTTCCCGATCGCTCTGCAGCACTTTACCTGACTCTCCCCCGGACTCTGGATCAGAAGCCTACTCCCCTCAGCAGGTGAATGGTAAGTGCTTAAAAGAGAGAGAGGGGGGAAAAGTTTAATAATCAAAACCCCAAACCCAACATCCTCCCCCTTCTTGTTCTGTGAAAGTGGTTGGCTCTGAAATCTTTATCAGACGGGAGAAAACAGGCGGCTGCAATACGTGGGGATATTATCAGTTAGTAAATATCCCTAGACTTTCGCCTATTGTTCGCCTGCTAGTCTTTGCAAGGGGGGAGAGTGAGAAAGAGAGGGAGCAGGAGAGAAGGCGAGGTGTGAATCCACTTACGTGGGGAGAGATCGGCAGTGTGGCTTGTCCCCAGGAGGGTGGGATGTGGAGTCTGCGAGCCTCCTTGTCCTGCCCTCCGCCTTGGGTGAGCAAAAGGCAAGGAGCACGAGCGCGTCCCTGAAATGGAGCCTGGCTCGGGGAGACCGAAATGAACCCGCCGTTCAGCAGTAAGTTCCTTCCCAGCCCTTCCCTCCCCTCCCCTCCAGTGGGGCCAGCTGATCCTGGGGGTCTTCTGCTGCCCCGGCAAAGGGCAAGGGAGAGCTATTTCCCACCCGGCCAGGCACAGCCAGGGGCACTGCCAGGCCCTCCTGGCTCCCAACAGGGAAGCCACCGAGCGTTATTCAGTCCCTGTGGTGACCTTCACTGCTCTTTGGTGGCAGAAACTCCTTGGGGAGGAGGGAAGGTTGCTTCTGGTCTCCCTTCCCCCTCATCAGCAGCACCCTCTTCCCCAGGCTCCGACTCAGTCCCCACCAGGAACAGCGCCTGCTCTTTTTTTTTTTTTTTTTTCGATGGAAGAGGTCAAGAGTTCTGTTTATCTTGCTAAAAAAAAATCCCTGGAATTCCTCCTGGCCCTTCCTTAAATATAACAAAGAGGCCGGGTTGCTCACCATGGGGAGAGCTGCTTTGACGTACTGGCGGAGCGGCAGCACCTCTGCTTGGGGAGGAGAGGAGGCTGCGGAGAGCACCCGAGCTGGGAGCACAGAGCACAGGTCCTGCCTTCAGCAAACGGATCAGCCCTGGTCCCCTCCCTGGGCTGGAAGCCCATGGAAATTGCGATGTGCTGTGAAGATGGCAAAGATGCGGTGTCCAGAGTGTCTGCCACAAGGGCATGTTCTCGCACATGTGTGCGAGCTGTCCCTTGAAAGCTGCACAGGCCTCCCAGCTGCCAGTGCCAAGGCTGCCCCGCCATAGGGACAGGACAGTCACTAAGGATGCTGTAAAGACCTGTTTGTTCCTTGCAGTGCTTTGTGGGGAGGGTGCAAGGCTCCTGTGTCAGGTCTCGGTCTGCGGGTTGTTGATCGATGAAGCTGCTAGAAGCTTCATCCATCAGCTGAGCGGTGCCTGGTGGCTGTGTCGTTGAGCTGTGCTAGTCTGTGCCCAAGGTGCTGCTGCTGGAAGCCAAGTACTGATCAGGAAGGCAGGAGCAGAGCTGGGTAAGGGGGATGGCGTGCCTGGTGCCCTCTGTGTCCAGCTGAGAAGCAGTGATGATGCTCTGTCCCAGGGATGTCACCCGTCAGCCCCAGCCACTGTGTTAAAGCAAGGCTGCCTTTTGGTCCTGGGCTCCTGAGGAAGGAGAGCTCCCGTCCTGCCTGCAGCAGCACCAGGGCCCTGCTGCTCAGCTGGGCTGTCCCTGAGACGGCCCCAGCAAGGCAGGGGAGCACAAGCGCTGCCTGTGAGCCTGGCCAGAGCAGCCCAGTTGGAGCCGTGCTGGGAAAGGGCCTGGGATCCCATCGAGCAGCAGTAAAGCCTTTGAAGGGAGCAGAACAGGCAGCAGCAGCCCTCCTCCCAGCAGCCTTCAGTAGGAGGGCTCTGCGCAAGTGCATCTTTCCTTCCCGGACCTCGCAGCGGGAGGAGTTTTCTGATTTCTGGTCAAGTGTTTTGGCCGCATTAGTCAGCCGCTGGCTGGTGGTTGAGTGACCAAAGTCCACCCAGCTCAGTGTCCAGCTCAAGGCTGGCCGGTGGCACCTGCTTAGGGCAGCAGCCTACCAAAGACCAAGCAGATGTCTTCCCTGCTATCCCCTCTGTGTCCCAGTGACCTGTAACAGGCTTGGCTGGTCCCTACATGTGTTTTATCCCTCGTGCAATGTGCTGGTGCTTAGCTTACATGTCCAGATGTCCATAGTGGGGTGCAGAGAAGCTTTGTCTGGTGTTTGGAAGTCACTGTCCCTTCCCACCCCGGGGCCAAGTGCCTCATTTCCGCAGGGACCTTGGCACCCTGCGAGGACACCTGGACATGCCGGATGTAGAGACATCCCCAGGCTGTGGAAACAGAGGAAACAACAGTCCTGTTGTTTTTAGAGGTCAGTGAAGGCTGGTTTTGTGGGGTTGGGGAACAGGCCGCCCGTTTCCCCAGGCGGGGGCCCAGCAGAGGGCTCCTGTTCTCTGTCAGCAGCTCAGCTACACGTTTTGGGGCTGCTGGGGCCTTTCGGTCCCAGCTTCTCTCAGGTGGAGTGCTTCAGCTGGACATCAGCACCTGGCTTGCTCGAAGCTTTCAGCCAAAGCTGTCTGCGTGCTGTGTTGGTGCAGGTTTGGTGGGCTGGGCTGGGGAGGTCCCTGGAGGGCAGCCTGAGCTTAGCTGCTCTTTTTGCTGTCACTTCAGGGGCTTTGTTGTTGATCTCCTTAGCAAGTACAGGCTTTTGGAGCAGACCTAAGATCTGTTTCAATGCTAGGATGGAAGGGAAGGACTGTTCTGAAGGCAGTGTCATACAAATGCACCTGGGCTCAGAGAACACAGAAGTCATTTCACAGAATCACAGAATCACAGAATTTCTAGGTTGGAAGAGACCTCAAGATCATCGAGTCCAACCTCTGACCTAACACTAACAGTCCCCACTAAACCATATCCCTAAGCTCTATTTCCTGCTCTGCGATGAGCACTGAGCTGATCACGTTTGCCAATGCACCAACTTTCTTACCGATGTGTTTGGTTTTCTTTAGTACAACTATGAGTGCTGTTTCCTTTGGTCAATTTCTAGGCATTCTGTAGACAAGTTGAGTGATACTCAATCATCCTTCTTTACTTTACACACTTTAATTTTTGCTCTTAGATCCCAAAAGGGTTTTGGTTTTAGTTAAAGCCCTCTGCTGTGCACTGGCATTGCTGAGCATTGACCTTATGGTTAAGCAGATGGATTTGCGTGCACCTAAAGACACCAAGCGTTTATTCTGATAGTGATATAGTCAAATCAACCCTAATCATGGCATCGCTTTAGTGTCCAGTTTCTCATAGAGGAGGAGGAAGATGGGATCACATTTGAATGCCATTTTTTTGTTTATTTAAATTTAGAGATCAAAGTCTCATTCTGTTTTAAATTAAAAATATAAAAAATAAAAAAGCAAGTGCTGCCCCCATAGAAATCCTCACCGGTGATGCTGATGAGCTGGAGGTGTTCAGTTGTCCCTGCTCTTCTCCAGTTGTTCCCTTGTCTGCCTCGGCTCTCAGAGTGAGTGTCCTTAGTAGTGCGTAGTAGCACTCTAGCACATTAACAGGGCTTTAACACATCAACAAGGCTTTTTTACTGCTCCAGGCCCAAGCAGGGTATGGACATCCCTGGGACATCTCTCTGCAGGGACTACGGAGGGGTCAGTCCAGGCACCCCTGGCTTCTGGGCAGCCCGGCTGGCTTTGTGCAAGGGCTGTGTCCTCGGGGCAGCCCCGGGCACTGATGGCCTTTGGCACATGAACATGTTGCTGGGCACGTTCCTTGGGCCACTCCTAGAATCAGTAAAATTAGGCAAAGTCCAGGTGCTTTCTCTGTAGCTCTGTGTTTCCAGGCACAGCCTTTTGCTGCCTGCTGGGCCTTCACCCCGCACTGCACCTGGTCTGTGCAGTTCCTTGGTGCTGCAGGAATATTGTGCCTGGTGGTTGTTCTGCTTGAAGGGATATACAGAGCTGACACAAAAGCTGCCTGGGAGTTTCTAAAGACATGCTTTCCCTACAGAACAGCCATGCAAGATACCTAGGTTTAGGGAATATCAGGAATGTTTGTGAATGTTTGTGACGCCGAGCCCGTGCTGTGGGCACGAGAAGGGAAGGTGTGCTCAAGTTCTGGGTATCCCTGAAGGTGCCTGGGATGCCAGGAGCACTGCGGGGCCTGAAAGGAGAAGTCAGTGCAGGGCAAGGTGGCTGTTGCAAGCAGACAGGGTGGCTGTGGGGATGCAGCCGTGCTGAGGCTGGGCAGAAGAGGTAGGGAGGTATGGGTTTGTGAAGATAGCCATGGCTGGGATGGTTTTGAGGGGAGAGGAGTCAGTAATGATTTCTGACAGGTTGGTTTGGAGCAGAGGCTGGACATGGGCTGGACGCGCGGTGGTGGCCCTGCCTGCTGCTCTAACAGGCGTGCCTCTTTCTCTCTTTCTCTCTTTCAAGACCCTCACCTCCTTCGGACCATGACCCCCGAGAACATGTGCCACATGACTCCCCCGTCTCGCTTGGAGCACCCCCCTCCGCCGCCGCCTCCGCCGCCGCCCCCCCACCTGCAGGGCCCCCCTCCACCTCCTCCCCACCCGCACCAGCCCCAGCACAACCCGCACTTCCCCAGCCTGCAGCGGGACATGTACATGAAGGCCGAGCCCCTGATGCCGCCCTACGGCATCGGGCAGGGCATGGCGCCGGCCGACCTGCACCATGCCCAGCAGTCGCAGATGCTGCACCAGCTACTCCAGCAGCACGGAGCTGAGTAAGGCCTCGGGGCGCTGGGGCTTTGTGTTCTTGGGGTGATTTGGGGACCTGGCGGGGCGGGGGGCAATGGGAGATGGAGGCTTGCGGAGTGCGTGAGCAAAATTATTGGGTTTAACCACAAGTTAACCAGCATGTCCTGGTTCTCTGGGAATGGGTTGGGGAGGTGTCGATGTAGAGATGACCCAGAATGTGGGGCAGGGATTGCAGTGCATAGCTTGGAGCTGGGTGCTGGGGAGAGACAAGAGAAAAGCCAAGATGTGGCTCAGTGCACGCCTGGCACAGGGCTTGGCCATCACTGGGTGGGTGGGCAGAGCCTGGTGGGAGAAGGAGGTGAGGGTGCTGAAAGAGCCCATAGCTCCAGGCTCAGAGGTTCTTGGTTTTTGTGTGAGATGGCAGCTTTTTCCTTTCCCGCTCAGCTTTTGCTCTCCTGTTGGTCTTGCAGCCTCCCGGTGCACCCTGCCAAGAAGAGGAAACACTCTGAGTCGCCCCCCAACACCCTCAATGCACAGATGCTCAATGGGCTGATAAAGCAGGAGCCAGGTATGGGCTCCGTCCCGCTCAACCCTGACAGAGTCCAAACGCCTCCCTGGCACCAGCCGGGACCGCTCTCACCAGGTATGTGGTTTTCACCCCCTCATCCCTTAATGCTCCCGGTATGCAGTCCCCTGCTGCCAGTCTGGGCACCCCACTGGGCCAGGGTGCCTGTGGGAGGGCATGTGGGGGCCACAGGGTGCCAGCCGGTGGGGCTCCCCCCGGCTGGGCCCCCAGGAGGAGGGCAGGGCAATGTGTCCCTCCAGGCCCAGACCTTGTGCTGTGCCCTGGCCATCAGGAGGGTGGCTGCACAGGTGATGCAAGTCACTTCCTTGTGCTCTAACCCAAGTGGATGCTGTGTTGGGGCGACTGAAACACGTATTTCCCCCTCGCTGCAGGCCTGATTCAGGACAATGACAGTTTAAATGGTTCCTACCTGGATCCCAACTACCAGTCTATAAAGTGGCAGCCGCATCAGCAAAACAAATGGGCAACTCTTTATGATGCCAACTACAAAGAACTGTGAGTAATTCACCCAAAATCAGATTCACCTTTCATTTATCAGTGTCAAGGGACTGAGGCTGGGAGGATCCACTCACAAAGTTCACCCTGGGCTTCCCCTTGTCTTTTATCACCTGCTGATCTCTGCTTGCCTGCACTGTGGTGGAGATACTCTCCCCGCGGTGCCTTTGCCATTGGGAAAGTCACTTCTCTGCACTTCTACAGGGATGGTGGAGGATTAAGAAATGGGGCCTGTTCAGTAGGAGCCAGCAGAAAGCAGTTCAGCAGCCACTGAGACCTTGGGTTGGGGGGTTGTTTTGGCAAATAGAGCCTTGCCTGAGCATGGTTTGGACCCGCAGCACACTTTTCCCCTTCCCAGGCTTACAAAATGTCCTGGATTTTAAAATGTGTGTTAGGATTTACAGGACAATAGATAGCATGAAAGACTGGACGTAATCCAGAGCCACTTCAGCACAGCTTGAGAGCAGCGCAGAAAGGAGCTTGAGGAGGAGTGGGAGTAGTCGGTGGGAAGAGGAGAAGAGGAGAGAAAGAAAGGAATAGAGAAGGGTTTGAGGAAAGCTTTGAGGGAAGCCAGAGGGCCAGAGAGGCCAGGGGAGCGGGTGGAGAGGAAAGCCTAGGGTGGCCAAGGCAGATGGGGGAGCAGAGAGCTGCTGGGTGGGAAGGGGAGGTCAGGAGCTGGCAGGAGAGGCTGGGGCAGAGGAGGGTGGGGACAGCACATGGATGAGCCTTGTAGGAAAGAGTGCTCAGGAGGAAACCGCTGTGGATCCTCCCTGCATTCCTCAGAGGTGACAGAGAGCTGGCAAGCAGCAGGCTGGGTTCCAGGAACTGAGCAAACGCCCCCATTTCCCCTCCTCCTCTTTCTGGACAGCCAGGGGCTGGTAGGGTCCTCTCAGGGGACATGGAGGAGGAGGTGCTCTGTTGTTTGTGATACCAAATAACCCAAGACTAGGAACATAGCTTGCCCAAATGGTGCTCAGGGTGGGAGCCGAGGATACCTGGCGAGAGCAGTCGTGAAGGCAGGAAAGGGTCTGTGATGTGCAGGGAGGCTGCAGCTGCAAGCCCCAGAGCTCCTGCTCACAGATCTCAGTCTGCCCTAGTCTTCATAGCCCCTTTAATTCAGACCTCCTGCTAACATGGTGTGCTGTGGGTTGTTGCCCTGCAGAGAAGTGGCCATTAGTTGGTTACTTCTTTGGCGACATCCTGTCATTTGCAGACTCTGGTTGTGGTTGTTTCCACAAGCACAGCAGGAGAGGGGTAATGTGGGGAGGTGATTGCTTCCATTTTACTAAACCGTTTCCATAAAAGAAGCATCTCCCACCTTCAGGTAGAATATCAGCACCTCAATTGACCTATTCCTAGTGGGGGAAGGAGAAAAAGGGAGATGAATAATGTGATAATTAGTGATTTCTACCCTGAGAGGCAAGGCTGCCTTCTTCACCAACAGCAGCATGCTCTTTGCTACCCACTAGACTTTGCTCCTCTTCCCTCCCTGGTAATTTTCTCCACTGCTTTCTACATTGTGACTGTGTTTCACTGTGTAGTGGAGGCAAGTTCATGCAGTTTCTGCCAGTACAGTAGAATCCATGACGTAGGCTGGGATCCTCTTTCCCAGTGTGTTTGGTAGTTTGCTGAAGTGGGCAACTCCTCTGCAGAGCTTTTCTTCAACTTTCAGTGTTTCCTTCATGGTGTGAAATCTGCCCAAGTACTGAACTTTTCCCATCATGTGTTACACTGATGTGAGGGCTACTTCTACTTCTAGGAACTCGTGAGTAGCTCCAAAGTCCAGTCCTGCAGCCCTGCCCCTGCTCTCCACCTTCACTTTGCTTTTCTGCAGACTGTAGGACAAGGGAAGCCAGCCACCTCTCGCTGACCACGTGTGTGTGTGCTGTAGCCCCCATACCAGGCTCCTGCTTTCTGCACAGGGCAGTGTTTGTAGCTAGCCCCCACCACCTTGCACTCTGCCTGGACACATCCTCTCTATCTCCTGTTTTTCAACCAGGGCCTGGCCATCACTGGGCAGTTACAGTGCTGAGGTTTTCCCACGTGACAAAGCCATCTTCATCTTCTGCTCTGTTTTGCTTCTCAGAGGCTATTTTTGTGCCAGTACTGCCTCTAGCTGTAAGTCTCAGTGTCTTTACCCCTTGTCAAAGGGGTTCTGAGAAGGGAGATCAAGAGAGGTGATCTCCCCCTTCTCTGACTTGGGCAATGCTTGGTCACAACCTGTTGGTCCCTGAAGTGGCCTCTCCTCCGCTCTCAGTCTCAGCATGGTTTTCGCTGTGTGGCAGAACCATAAATGCACCTTTTATAGTCAGCAGGGTCCAAAGAGCTCCACGCATTGTGGAGCAGACCTCTCGCATGGCCTCACTTTTCTCTTTGACATAATGAGTCCCCCCTTTCCTTCCATCTCACTATTTACCTGTGCTGGGTAAACGGTCTCTCATCTGAAACGCGTCACAGCTCTTTCAGCTTGTCACAGACCGTTTGCAGATGTTACGGTTCCTGTTCCAGAGATTTGCCACGCACCCCGGTATTGTACAGACACAATGGCAGATGCAGACTACACAGTATTTACTGCTGGGCACAGAGAAGTCGCTGGATTGCTGCAAACCACAGCTTTTAACTCCCGCAAACCCAGCTCTGCACTACGGTGTTCTTTGGATCTCTGCTTGGGGTCACTTGCTAATACCTGCTCTTAGGATTTAGGGTGAAAGCCAGAACAAACCTACTTCTGCAGCATTTAGGTCGTCATCCAGTTGTGTAATGGATAAATTCCTTTGAAATGACTTCATGTAGATATTAGGAACTCGCATGCGGTTTGGTGTGGAGCTGGATTTGACACAAATAAAAAGTTAAGGTCAAGGATTGATCGATTACATTTTTCTGTTATGCACTAGTTCAGTGGGCTCCTGCTCTTTTCTGGTGGCTTAGCAGTCAGGGAGCTCTAGGAGAGGCAGTGCATGGTGAGCTTACATCTCTTTCGAAGTGGACAGTCACTTAGACAGTTCTCTGGTACAGCACTGCACCAGAATAGATCTGTGAGGAACTGCAAAAGCTCAACTTTCCCTTCTTTGTTCTGTAAGAGCTTTTTTTGGTCAACCAACTCATGCTTTAGCAGGTAGGAGTCTCCTTCCTTTCTGCCTTTTGGGTATACTCAGCAAATGAGCAGGCATCTCTGTCTCTTTGAGATCCGTGAGTATTTCAACAGTTCAGTTCCCTCTGAGATCATTAAGCGAAGACCAGCCATTCCTGGTCTGTTTTGTGCTGGAAGCTGTCCTGCAGTTTGTACGTGCTGTTATAGTTTCCTGCCCCTAGAGGGAACATATTTTTCCCCCTGTCATCCAGGTGCCCACAACCAATTCACAGCCCCAGGAATTTGAATCATCTGAATCATCTGATTTTCCCTACTCTTGTTCTTAAGAAAAGAGACCAGAGAGGCACGTTAAGGAGAGAGACTGAGCCACGAGCTCATTGGAAGCTCTTCAGGTTCTTACTGTGTCATGGCTTCTCACCAGTCAAGAGCTTGCTGGTGTTTCAGCAGTGGCTGTTGCACACAAAGAGCAGCTCTGAGCCCTGGCATTTGCAGGAGATTGACTTCTCAAAAGCAGTCACTCTAATCCACCCTGACGTAGGGGAGAAAAACCTGCATCCAACCCACAGTGTTGCCACGAGGCAGGGCAACTGCTCGCAGCCTCCATGGGGGCGAATTCCTCTGCTTCGTAGTGCTTGATCTTCCTCCTGTTCTGCCTCAGAGAAAGCCAGTCCAGCACTTACTGCTGCCTGGAAGAGACCCGGCTTTGCTGCTGGCTCTGCTCCTGCATCTAAGCACAACACTTTCTGTTGGGTTGGTGCAGTAATTGCTTTGTCAGTGCTTGAGTATGCTTCTTAACCTATACAGAATAGAATGCTTGTGGATTTATGTATAATGTTCCATACTAAGTGTAATCTTACAGGGTGAAAAATACAGCTAAATGATTCTCCATGCTGCTCCTCTTGTGCTCACAAAACTGGGTCCCTTAGCAGGTCCCCCTGCCAGCAGCAGGACAGAAGTGTCTTGAAGTCTGTTACGTTTGGAGGTTGATCAGCTGAGAAGGAGGTTTTTCCAGATTTGAGATATAGATGAGACTGTCTTTCTGCTGTGAACATCTTGCCGTGAGATGCTGAAACATGGTGGGATCTGGGAGTTTCTTGGAGATCCATCAGTCTGTCTGTGTCAACCGATGGTACCACCTTCTCTGACTGTACTGCTTTTCTGGGGAGGAACTCGAATTGCTGGGCTCTCGCCAGCCTTCTGTCAGGACTTTGCACGTACATTCACTGTGCCCACCAGCTGTCTGATCTGGCAACGTCTCCTGGGAACAGATAAAAGTTATGTGGTCCCAAACTCTTCAGCTAAGGATGAGTAACACGTGCATGTTGCATAGTTCACAGCAACCTCCTTGTCATGCAGCGTGTGCTGCATACACAAGGAGCTGCATCTAGCGCCCTAGCTCCCCCAGACTCACCTCTGAATCTACTGGCAGCCACTTGCCTCCCCCTTCCACTTGTTTGTCCTTCCACGTATGTGGATGCCACTCTGGCCTTTCTTTCCACTTGCATGGAGGCTTCCTGAAGAACTGATTGCACTGCCATTAATGTTGGCTGGTGATGGGACATGAGGAGACCTTTTCTCCCTACTCATGCTGCTCTTGGTGAAGGCACTCATAACCAATGCTGGAAGATTTTTTGTTCCTTTGTTCCTCAGAAGTTTCCTACTATGTTTTGTAATGATCAGTAACCCCATGAGAGTTTGTTCTAGCTCATATCAGCACCATTCAGGCTCATTTAACATCTTGTTTTTCTTATGCAGTGAGTGGACGCTGTCACATCAGATCATATTTGCATTCTCTTGCTTATAAATATGTAGAAAAAATCATCTCTGTTCAGTTGTTTTCCTGCAGAAAGCTGCAGAGTAGGGGCCTTTCAGCTATTTCTATTTTTGTTGTTGTTGTTCTGTGCTGTACCTTGGGGCCAGGCTCTTTCTGAGCCGTTGTCTAAGCTTGGTGACAGGGGGACACCACAGGGGGAACTGGAACTAATCCTGGGTAGCATTTCTGCACCTAGCACCAGTGAATGTTGTTGTGTGAACGGCAACAGATCCCCCATGCCCGGGCAGGGGCTGCAGCACCCTCTCTGCTGGGAGAAGAGCAAAAGGGAGCCAGGCTCACCTGGGCTGCACGTGTGTCATTTCGGTATACAGTCCTAGAGCAGGCTAGATTAAGGAGGTGGAGGAGAGGACAAAGGGAGGAAAGGAAGGAAGGGTTGCAGCATGGATTTAAGTGGAAGTGTCTGGAAATCTGTGGCTTGGCATGGTGGGCTTATGTCTAAGGCTTCGGTTATGTGGGCTGAGGAATCTGTGTTGGTTGAAGGAGACCGAAGTTTCTGGATTAGTTTTATTGATAGTATGTTTCTCCTTGGCCTTTTGCACTGGTCTCGTGGTTTCAGACTCGCTGAACCTTCAAAAGGGTTAGCTGGTTTCCAGCAGCGGTGCCGAAGAGGCCTGGAACCAGGCAGTTCACTAATTTACTCCTGGGAGCAGGAGTAATTCATCTCCCTGACAGTGTGCTCTGATAAATGCCAGCAGGCTCCCTCCTCCCTCTCCCCATTTGTTTACAGTTTGAGGTAAGGCAGCTGGGGAAGGGTAGTGCAGCACTCAACAGAAACCTCTCCACACTGAGGCCACTGCCTCTGTGCTCTGGGAACTGGGCTGGTGCCGTTCCCTTCCCATTAAGCAATCCGGTACTCTCCATGCCCCCAGGCTTTCAGAAGCCTCATTTGGAAGAACTGTCCTTACAAACAGCACTGAGCTTATCCTTGCTGCAGATCCCACCGGGGACAGAGACCAGTGTGACATGGTCCCGTCCAGCTCGATGTGTTTTAGGTTGAGTGACAAAAGTGTCTTGGGCTAAGTCCTGTTGGCCAGCCTGGGAAATACCTTGGTGATGGATCACTGAGTCTCACCTCCTCACGCTGTGTTTCTCAGGCAGCTGAAGGGACCATCCATGGGTGCTGAGCCTGGCCACACCAGTGTGGCCATGACCATATCAGTCTGACACAGACTGGCTGAGAGGGCACAGCGGTGCTGCTTGACTGTGGGTTCCTGTCCTCCATCCTGGTGCTTGTGTCCAGGAAGAGAAACAAAGCAGAGATTGTGTGAAATTAGTGAGTGGTCCTTGAATTAGGGGGACTCCAGACATCATGTCTTAGGAGTGGCTGAGATACTGGGGAACCTGTAAAAGGAGAGAGATGGGGGAGATTTTTTCTTCCAGAAGGGCTGATGGAATGAGAGCATCCGTCTGACAATCCCATTCTCTGCCATGGATCTAAATACACGTCCCATTCTGTCAGAGACACATTTTTTCCTTGCACTTCCTTTCCCTTAGTGTTGCACGTTCACGTTGTGGATGAGGGCACTCCCTGCTCCTCCAAGTGCAGATGCCAGACATGGTCCGTGGGGAGTTTGTAACCTCTCACCCTCAAGTGGCACAGGGAGAAAGCTCTGAAACCGCCCCTCCTCTGATCCCAGCCTCCTGAGTCCTGCGGTAATCTGCTTTTGTCAGTGGGGACCTTCTGGCTAAAATAATCAATTTGACCCCAGACCTTTTATTCCTGATGCTTTGCCCTCTGGCCCTTGAGGTCTCTCTGGGAAAAGACAGCCTTGCTCTGGCTGCCCCCGAGCCGTTGACTGGTGTCATCCCTAATCCCAGGAATGGCCCCGAGCCTTTGACTGGTGTTGTTCCTAATCCCATGAACAAACAGCTCCTGGCCCGGGGCCGCCTGCCCTTCCCTCTCCTCCCTCTGCTCTAGCAGCAGCCACCCACCAAAGAGCATCTCTCGGGAGGGACTTGCTGCCAACTTGCCTCCTAAGGATAGGGCCTGGGGCAAAAGAAAGGCTGCATGGCAGTGGGGACATGGCTTTGCTGCTCCCAGGAGGGTTTTGCAATCCGGTGGATACCCCAGCCCGTGCAGCATTTGCAGCGGGGTGCGCCCTAAAAGCAGGGACCCCACTCTCTAGGTTGGCACCGGTCACGGCCATCGGGACAGCTCGGGGAAAGGGGGCCTCTGAGAACAGGTCTGTGGAGGGGCCAGGTGTTTCTGGAGATGGGGGGAGCCTGTCTTCTTGTTTTCAGCATGTGTTCAGCAGCCATCAGTTTGGGTGACATTAACCAGAGCATGTTTGGGAAGCATCCATGGTTTGGAAGTTCGGCCAGTCCTTCCCATTCCTCTGCTTTCTCTGTTACAAAAAACACTGAGGCGAGTGGTTAACGCCTGGGGTCCTGGGCATGCGGAGGTGGCTCAGGGGCAGGGGGGTATTGGTGAAAGCAGCCGGGGAAAGGGCTTCAGCACCCATGGGCGAGCACAGAGGGTGCCAGGGCAAGCGAGAAGAGCCAGATGGAGAACTCAGGGTTGTGGCCAGGAGGAGGGCGACCGCGAAGGGGAATTCCTTTCATGCTTCTAGGCTAAGGTAGCGCTCTGCTCCCACCATCTGGTTTGTGTTCAGAGACGGCACGGGCGGCCTCGGTCCCTCGGGTGCAAGCAATGACTGCTTGCTCACAGGCATCCACGACAGCCTGGAAAGTCCCCCCAGATTTCACCTGGCAGTAACCATGCGAGGGCGTGGAGGGCTCTTCTTCCAGAGGAAAGGAGGTGGCAGCCAGGGATGTGGGGGGGTGAGAGTAGCCCTTGCGTGTCTCTGCTTCCTGGAGTCCGCTGCAGTCTGCCCCATCCATCACTGTCAGTCTGAACGCCTCCCCAGTGTCCATCTGTCTGTACTGAGAACTAGAGGTGGAAGTCAGAGGTAGTTTGTTTTCACGGAAGAGTACTCAGTAATTTTTAAGACTTATGTCAGAGGCTAGGCTGAGCTACCTTTCACCTCCTGAATATTTCTTTAGGCACAAAAAATGGCAAAAAGGTGGGATTCTGGTGTTCTGCTAGAAATTGTTGATGGGGATGCAAGCTGAGAGGCATCTCCTCCAGGCAGGCAGCACGTCCCGGGGGCCCACCAGCCCAGGTCGGGGCTCTCGGATGGTGAGAGAAAGGGGACTTGCTGCAAAGGCCACATATTTCCCTTGTTCCCATGGTCACCAGCCTGTTAGGGAGATGCAGATTAAACCTCCCCAGCTGGTGCATGTTGGCCGGGCAGCCAGGGCCCCCTCTTCCTCTTCTGTCTGTGCTGGTGGGAGCTGGAAGCTGCTGGCAGGAGCTGGGACAGGTGTCGGCAGTGTCGGCAGCACTGCCTGGCAGCAGGGCAGCGTGGGCAGCATCCGGAGTGTGGTGGTGGAGCAAGCAGAGCCGTGGGACCGGCCCGAGGTGCTGCACAGGCGAGCAGCTCAGGGTCTGCCCCAGGCTTTGGGCAGGGGGCTGCTTTGTGCTCGGTGTCACCAGCATGCATTGAGCCAGGGCTAAGGAGATGCTGGCTGCTGGCTCATAGCTGTCATGGTTTTTTGTTTGTTTGTTCGCTTGTTGTATTCACTTATGCTTCTCTTATACTTCTCTTATGCTTCTCTTACACTTCTCTTATACTTCTCTCTTTTATTGTTTTAGTACTGTAGTTTAGCATATAGAGGGATGTTTATCCTAGCATCCTCATCAAATCCTAGTCACAGAAATCACATTTCTTTCCAGTTGAAGACTCAAGCTTTGTTCAAGCGATGCTTGCAGCTCTAAGGGGATGACATGGACCTTTTCAGGCCTCTTATCCTGCATGGCAGGACAGATTGCTGTGCAGGGCTTGGGCAAGGTCTTGGGTTGATGTCTGAACCTGGGAACCCCAGAGCAGTGTTGGTGCAGAGCAAGAGGGACTGCCTGCGCTACCAGCACAGCACATGCTAGTGCTCTGCAGCTACGTGACGCTGTCTCCTTTGCCCCAACACACCCTCCTTCTCCTCCTTTGTGCTTGCTGTGCCTCAGGATTATTTTGTGGGCATACGTGTGAGGAGAGGTGGCCTCCTCAGTCTGTTGAGGTGGGACTGTTCATGACACAGTAACTGTTCATCTGTGGTGGCACTTGGAGGTGAGCCCAGGGCCCTTCCAAAGCGGGGTAGTTTACTTGGGACAGGTACCGTGCCCTACAGACCCCTCGTTGCCTCTGTTTCTGGGTGCATTGCTTATCCTGCCCCCCACAAACGTAACACTCACATGATTTGCTCAGGGATCTGGTCTAATGCCTGCTGCCTTTTCCACAGCCCCATGCTCACGTACCGCGTCGATGCTGACAAGGGGTTCAACTTCTCAGTGGGTGATGACGCCTTTGTGTGCCAGAAGAAGAATCACTTCCAGGTCACGGTCTACATCGGCATGCTTGGAGATCCCAAGTATGTGAAGACCCCTGAGGGCCTGAAACCCTTAGAGTGCTTCTACCTGAAGCTGCACGGAGTGAAGGCAAGCAGGAGCTAAGGGCCAGTAGCAAATCCAGAAGGGAGAAGGGGAGCTTGGCAAACAGCTGGAATCAGGCAACACCGTGTCTTTCACGTACTAAGTCGTAAGGGTGATTGTAAGAGAGTGCTGAAGGCCAGAACAAGGCAGACCTTGAAATATGAGTCCTAAGACAGACTCAGTTGCCCCTGGGTGTCCTCAGGGCTGCCTCTCACTCACCTTTGGCTCCAGAGTTTTGCAGGCACTTTGGGAAGATCCATTCACCCTCAACCTCCTCCCTGCCAAGGGAGGCTCCCGTGCTTGGACAAGAATGGTACCCAAGCTTCATATTGCACCTTAGTTGTGCAGAGTCGCAGGAGGGGCTGGGCAGACAGCTGGCATGTGCGGAGGCTGGGGAAGAGGCAGTGGGAAGGGGAAGGGCTCTTTGTCACGTACTCAAACCTTTCTTTCCAGCTAGAGGCCTTGAACCAGTCAATCAACATAGAGCAGTCACAGTCTGACCGCAGCAAACGGCCCTTCAACCCTGTCACGTGAGTATTGCCCAGGCTGCATTCATGTTGGGGGGTTGCTCCTGGGGATTAAGCATTATCAGGAGAGAGTGGGGAAGGGAGCTGAGCTGGAGGCCTCGGGGACAGTATTGTGGGTAGCACACCCTCCAGTTTTATCCTCTGTTGCCCCCAGCAAAGTTTGCCTTTCTTTACATTCCCCACTCCACTCTGTGCCCAGTTCATAGACCTACCTTGGTGGAGCAGGCCAGGAGATGGCCATTCCCCAAGGAGCCTCCTCTCCAGCAGTATCCTCACTGTCTCCTCTGTTTCCCCTTCCCCAGGGTCAACCTGCCTCCAGAACAGGTCACCAAGGTCACTGTGGGGCGGCTGCACTTCAGTGAGACCACGGCCAACAACATGCGGAAGAAAGGCAAACCCAATCCAGACCAGAGGTGAGGAGCAGAACACCTTCTTCAAGCTGTTCTGAGTTCTCAAGGACTGTGGATGTCCCAGTCCCCAGCCTGGGGAGTGGCAGCTCCAGCACTGGCCCTCCTTGTCTGTGAGGAGGAAAAGAGATGTCTGCTGTGGCCACAGGAATGGTTGTACCCGTTCTATGAGGGGTTGCAGATGGGAGAGGGGATGTGCCGAGCCCACTGTGACAGCCTGGTGCCTCGGCCTTGGGGCAGATTCAGCAGTTCCCAGTGAAGGACGGCACCCTGACCTCTCCCCCCTCTTGGCAGGTATTTCATGCTCGTGGTAGCCCTGCAAGCACATGCACAGAACCAGAACTACACCCTCGCAGCCCACATTTCTGAGCGCATCATCGTCCGAGTAAGTCCTTCCCTCCTCCCTCAGCCTTTGTGCGTGCCCCCAGCCCTTCGCTGGGTGACCTGGGCAATTCTCTTTCTGGCTTTCCCCATCCAGCCCTTGAATACCTTCTCTAAACTGTCAACTGCCTTGCTTGTAGCTATCCCTGTCTGTGCCTGGGTTCTCACTCCAGCCTTTCCACATCTGTTTGGTGAGAGCAGCCTCTGGGCATGCAAGAACCTGGTGCAGGACAGGGAAGGTGTGCCCTTGTCCCAGCCCTGCCCTTGTGCCAAGTAGAGCTGTTGGGTGTGAGGGAACAGTTGTTAGGACTTCGTAGCAGGGACAAGACCTCCTGGTGAAGGAAGACCGGGTGCCTTCTCAGGGCTGCACTTCTTGCACACACTAAGGTGGCAGTGCTCAAATGGGAATGCAGAGGAGCAGGAAGAGAGAGGCACCATCCCCAGAGCCTCCCAGGGCTCTGTTAGGAGAGCGGTCAGCTCTGTGGCCTGAAGGCATTGGGTAAAACACACACACAGAGGGTCCTTGGAGTCTGCAGACAAGGGCATGATGAGTTACACAGCCTTACTTGCCAAGGTTGCAAGGGCAGGCTGGGATCTGTTCCCAGAGCTGGCAGTGGATCCCTGCCCCTGCCACTTTCCTTTGTGCTGCTGCAAAGCTCTGTCTCACACCTCCATCGCCTTGCTTGTCCTCTTCTGGCTCTGCTGTGACTGTCTGCTCAACTGCCTGCTGTCCCGGCCTGCTGGTGCTATTACAGCTTGGCCTTGAGATATTCCTAGGGCTGTAATGTGGTGTGCTGCGGGCTGGAGAGGGCATCCCTGCCAAGATCCTGTGCCTTGGACTCTTCATCCCAAAAGTCCCCTCTGGCTTCTCAGGCCACCTGGATCAACATGCCCCAGTTTCAGCTTGAGATGTTCCCTATTCCTGCCTCCCTTCTGCAGAGCAAGGACACAGCCGTGCTATCAGCATGCTTCTGCTTATCCCCAGCTTTGTTTCCCAGCTGTTTCCCACCCACACTAAGGGGGACAGTGTGCTTGGAGCTCTTTGATGTCCACCAGTTCCCTGTGGCCTTCCCTTCAAACCAGTTCCTCTGCAAAGTGCATGGTGGGACAGGACTGTGGGGCTCTCCTGATGTCACCCCTCTGGCCATGTCTCAGAATGCCTCTGCCCAGCAGCACTGCAGCATTTTTCTGCTTGGTTTACTTACTGCTGTTTTCCAATTTCCCGTCTCTCTACAGGCCTCCAACCCTGGCCAGTTCGAGAGTGACAGTGATGTGCTCTGGCAGCGGGCACAGCTCCCTGATACTGTTTTTCACCATGGCCGGGTTGGCATCAACACAGACCGCCCCGATGAAGCTCTTGTGGTCCATGGCAATGTGAAGGTCATGGGTTCGCTGATGCACCCGTCAGACGTCCGAGTGAAGGAGGACATCCAGGAGGTAAGAGCCAGGTGAACCAGGCTAGGCTTGGCTGATCAGGGGTCTGAAAAGGCACTGCAGAAAGCATAGGTGTCCTTATGAGCTTGTTTCAGCAGCTGATTTTGACAAGGTCATAGGAAGCCTGAGCTCTTATTGACTGGACAGGAATGGCATTAGCAGTGTGTCTTTCTCTGTATGTCCCAAACGCAGCCTGTCCACTATGTCTTAAAGAATACTGGCACTTCCACTGCTAACCAGAACTAGCACATGCAAAACTGACAAACCTGAAAACAAGTGAATACCTCAGGCAGCACACTGGGGCTTGCCAGAGCCTGGGTGAGAGGCTCAGCTCTGCTCCGAAGTCCTCTCAGCTGGGTGTCCCTGTACAGGAAAGCTTGGTGCAGTTGTGTCTCATATTTATGAAAACTGCCTCTGCCCTGTGCCTGGTTGTGCAGTGGGGCTCAGTTTCCTCCTGGCTTTTCTGCCCAAGGAACATATTCCGTGAAGAGAACTGTGGATTAATCCCAGTGCAAATGCTCTTTGTCCCCGTGGCTGGTCTGAGTAGGGTTCAGGGCTGTTTCACAAAGGAACTCTTGCCTTTGGGACCTGTTATAAATACATTAACACAAACTGTGCTGGGTTTTGCTGCCTGGGGTCAGAGTCAGGGGATCTTAAGAAGCAACACCCCACTTAGGAGTTGCACGTCTGTTTTGTGCCAGGTGGACACCACAGAGCAGCTGAAGAGGATCTCCCGTATGCGACTAGTACACTACAACTACAAGCCCGAGTTTGCAGCCACAGTGGGCATTGACAACACCTCTGAGACAGGTACGGGCCCTGTGTCACCCTGCTGTGGTACCCTGCTTACATCTGCAGCAGTGGACCTTATACTCTACAACCTACAGTAGCATTTTGTTCGTAGGGCAGCCCCACCAGCCACAGGGCTGGAGAAGGGGGGCCTCTCACTAACTGAAGCACAAGCATCTAATAAAGCTCTCTGTTTAGTGAGCTGGAGAGAAGGTGGCATTTCCTACAGGTGGCATTTCCTACAGGTGGCTTCTAGCCCCTCACTTGGGCTGTGGTAAGGTTCCTCTGAGTACCTACCCCTCCGGTGGTGCACAGGGAGCCTGGACACAGCCATGTGCTACAGTGGGATGATGCACAGACCCCATCCACATAATCTGGGAACTAGCCTTGCCTGAACAGCCTCTTCTGCCACAGCTGAGACTCAGTGGTGTATGGGCTGCCCAGGTGATGGGGCCTCTTTATGAGCTCTGCTTGGCCCTGCCCAGACCTGGGTAAAGGAGAAGACAGCCTTTGTTATATCCCCATCGTAGAGGGTTCCTGCCATCAACTGCACGGGCAAGAGAAAGATTTGTGGCAGGAGGAGCACTGTCCAAATCCCTGTGACCCACTGTGTCATTTCCACGCAGGTGTCATTGCACAGGAGGTAAAGGAGATCCTTCCTGAAGCTGTGAAGGACACTGGGGACCTGGTCTTTTCCAATGGAAAGACCCTCGAGAACTTCCTGGTGGTAAACAAGGTCAGTGGCAGCCCGAAGGGACAGGAAGGGCGGGGAAGCTGGGGAGGTTGTTGAACCTGGGTCAAGGGAGATGTGGAGCTAGAAGTGGAAGAAGGAGAGAATGGTGCCTGAAATGTTTCTAAGCCAATACCACCTGTACGAGTTTCAGACCTGGCTGATCTTTCAGATGTCAGGAGCAGACCTGGGTGGACAGCAGACATCTGCAGGGAGGAACTAGCCTCATGTTGGTGAAAGTTGGCAGCATCTCCCTCGGGAAGGACTCCTTGTTGGCAGCTGCCTGTAGGGAGGCTCTTAGTCATAATCTCTCCTTTCTAGATAAGATAAGGTGGTTATGTCAAGATAACCAGGAGCACCTGGCTACTTGACCTCACCATAACCTGTGGCAGCCTGTTTGCTGCTCTGGGCATTGAGGAGACTGCCTCCTATAGCACACATACCTGATGTTCTCCCAAAGCTGCGAGTTTTCTCCTGTATCACTCTGTCCTCAGTGTCCAGAGTATGAATGGCCAGGACTGACCTTAGTGCCATATTTATCCTTTGTGGAAGCCTAAATCCCTGCAGTTACATCACTAACAAGCAGTAGCCAGGACCATGGGCTTTTCCATAGTGTCCAAAACCCTCTGAGCTCAGTGCTGTACCAGCATGCCAATGAGATGTGCTGCCTCGCCTCGGGGAGCTTTGCACAGGGATATGGAGTAGCAGAGCCTGAGGGTGGGTAGGAGGCATGGGTGATGCCACAGTGCCAGCAGCAGTATGTGGGATGTAGCTGTGCTTGTGCCAGAGGGATGTGCTTGTGCTGGAAAGCCCTGCCTTTACCAGAGGGGCTGTAGGGGGAAGGCTGCTCTCCAGAAACTTCTGAATTTGGGCTCTCCATTGGTCTGAATCAACTGGCTATTGGATAATGATGCAAAATAGCTCCAAAGGCTTGCACCACAAGCAGGAGACAGACTTGGAGGGCTGGGAAGGGGCAGAGAAGGGGCAAGTGGGGAAAATTCCTCACTTAATTTAACCAAGGGCTCCTGACGAAGATGAGTACTTTGTGTCTGTTCTTTGTGACTGAGGAGGACTCCTTGGAGTAACACCAGCAGAGGACACAGTTCTCAGGGATCCTGAACTAACACTTATTGTTTGGGTTGGGTTTTAAGAGAACTCTTGTTCTCGCATCCAGGGGCTGTGTGCCTTACTGGGTGGGTCTCGTCTCCACTCCCCCAGTACTGGGGGGGTGTTGTGTAGGCTTTCCCATGAAACAGGGCATGGGAGAGCAGTCAGAGTGGACGGATCCATAGTGGGGAGAAGAAGTGCCTCCATGTGCCCGGCCACTCAGACTTCCGACCTGTTCCCTGGCAGGAGCGCATATTTATGGAGAACGTGGGAGCTGTGAAGGAGCTGTGCAAACTGACAGACAACCTGGAGACTCGCATCGATGAGCTAGAGAGGTGGAGTCACAAGCTGGCCAAGCTCAAACGGCTCGACAGCATGAAATCAACTGTGAGCTCTGGGACATTCAGGTATGAGGGCAAGGGAGCCAAAAGGGATGTCTTCTTCAAGCCCAGGCAGCCCTGAATGGCAGCCCATTGGGCAAAGAGGAGATGGGAAGGAGTGTTGGGGCATTGGCAAGTTGTTATTTGGTTTGCAGTAGATTCAGAGAGCTGACGGATCTGGCATACACATACCAAAATCCTGCTCTCAGACCAGCCCCAAAAAAAACACTATGAAATCGTCACCACATTTTTCCAGAGTTAGTGAGTGGTGTTCTCAGAGCAAAGAGTTTCTCGCACTTCCAAAATTGTTATACTGATCTAAGTCAGCTTATGAAGGTTTGGGGCATAATTCAGGCTTTCTGGGCCAATGCACCAGCACCCACCTGCCCCACGGAGCAGGCTAAGTAATAAGGGTTTGTGACTGTTGTGTCACACAGAGATTTCTTCCCTGGCTGAGAATCACGGTTTTGCCTGAGAACCACTCAAGGTGCAGTGGCAGGGCCTGTCCCTGCACAGCTCATCTTGATTCCCCCTTTCTCCTTGCAGCCAAGCAGGAAGCCAGTTCAGCCGTGCAGGAAGCATGCCCCACAAAAAGAGGCCCCACAAAGTAGCCAGCAAGGTAAGGGACTGCTCCCAGCCGAGTGTTGCTGTGCAGGGGAAGGTGGTCTGCCTGGGATCAGTCTTCTGCATGGTTCTCCAGTGTATTCCTGCACATGCTGCAGAGGGAGAGACCCAGACTGCTCCCATTTTCCTCATCTCTCCTTCCTTTTCATCCATGCCTAATGAAGGCATTATCTGTCTTCTGCTATGAGGGGTTTCAGGGCTTGCAGAGGAACAGAAGGAAAGTTTGGAATGTGATGGGTGGGATCTGTGTGCAGAAGCAGAGAGGACCGAAGTGGTAAAGAGTCCTGAGCTGATATTGGGGTTTCTGTCTTGTAGTCACCATCGGTTGTCCCGGAGCAGGCCTGTATTAGTCAGCGCTTCCTGCAAGGCACCATCATTGCCCTGGTCATCATCATGGCCTTCAGGTGAGACCACACACCCAGGCTGCCACTTTACCATCTCCCTCCAGCTCAACGGCTTGGTCTAGGCTGGGCCAACCAAACAGGCAGTGCTGGAAACAGTTTGCTTCATTTCCAAGGAGTGGTCTCATGCCTGTCCTCAGCCTGTACTTCTCTCTGTCTTTTTAGTGTGGTGTCCATGTCCACACTCTATGTGCTGAGCTTGCGCAGTGAGGAGGACCTTGTGGACATCGATGGGTAGGTACCTCTGGGATCTGTGGGAAGGATGTGATGCCTGGGGCATCTGAGGCAGAAAGAGCAGCCACCGTGGGGTTACTGACCACAGTTCCAGTGAGCCACTCTGTAAAGCCAGCCAAATGTATCCATGCATCCAAGCTCTACATTGTTTGCAGCAAGAAGTGAGAAACAGAGAAGAAAGTGTCCTGGTGTTTGGCTGCTCACATAGTCATGGCCTGTCTGAATGTTATTTGGACGCCTCTTCTGTTGGACTAGAACAGCACAGCCCCACTGCCTCTGGTGGGGCGTGACCAGTCCATATGAGGCAAGGGTGCAGACTGCAAGCAGTGTCCTTAATGTGGAAAGAGTATAGAGGGAATGGCCCCAGCACAGCGTGCACACGGTTAGCCTGTGCTGGGCATTCAGTTTCAGCACACTTCACTCCTGTGGGAGCTCACAGTACCAGATAATGAGTCTCTTTTTCTCTCTCTTTTCCCTGTCCTACTTCTCTCCCTCTTGTTCTGGTTACATATCCCATCCCTGTCTTGTCTTTCCATTTCCATTATCTTCCATGCCCTCTTTCATTTCCCCCTGCCCTTCCTCACTTCTATCAACCCTCCTTTTCTTCCCTTCCCCTTTCACTGCCCTATAGCTCTTTTGCTGTGCCCACTGCCTGTCTCCTGGCCCTCTTTCGGCACAGGGGTCCCGGGGTCCCGGTCGCTCTATGCCCACGGTACGTTACTCTTTCATTCTACTGTTATTTAATTGTTGCATCCTTTCTCTCAGTTCCTCTTCTTTCTCCCATCTGCACCACAGAAGACAAAGAATCTTAGGAAAAGTGTGAAGGCAAGGAAAGGGATACAAATACAGCTCAGAAGCTGGAGCTCCAGGAGGAAGGAGTATGGACCCTGTCAGGCAATATGAAAGGGAAATTAGGAACAGTGGGTTGAAGAAGCAGTGAATCAAAGGCTAAATAAAGAAGTTTCATACTGCAGGTAGAGCAGGAGTGGGCAGTATGAAAGAAGTGAAGGGAGTATTTAAAAAAGATGGAGACTGAAGAATTAGCCCAAAAGATGTTCCTACCCTCTCTTCATATGTGAGTAGTTTTATTATGAAGGGTCACTCTCAATTATAGGACAGCTTAGTGTGCAAAAGAAGGACATAAAAAAAACATACAACAACAACAACAACAACACTTAATTGTTTCTTTATATGAGCCATTACTACTGGGAATGCTTGGGAATGTACTGACTCAGTTCTCCTGGTATCTGACTCACTAACAGACAAGTCACTGAAGTGTCCAACTGGTCTATAAACTCCACTCCTATATTTTGCCACTGCAGGAAAAGCAGTATCTTCAGAAAAATAAATAGAAAGTGTGTTTGAGAGGTATGGCCTTTAATATCTTATTGCAACACCAGGAAAGCTAGCTGAGCTACTAATTAGGAACAGACACGTAAAACATCTTTGTTGATGTGATCTGCAGGGCTGCAGCAACATGCTTCCCTTTAAAGGAAAACAGGTCTTATTTGTCTATCAGCACCCTTTGAACAAAGTGCTGCATAAAGAGCAGTGGAAGACATGTTAATTTGTTCTTTTTAGAACTACACGGCAGTGTTTCACAAGAAGCTATTAAAAAAGTAGTTGCTCATGGGATGCAAGATAAAACCAGGCATGGAAAGTGTTGACAAAGGCAGTGGAGGATCTTGAGGAATAGAGGGAGATCTTCAGCTGGGATAGAGGTTGGCTCCAGAGGCTGGTGTCCACGTGTCCTCCAGGAGACCACTATTGTGTCTCCTTTAACTAAAAAAAGAAGTGTATGTAATAAGGTAAGTCTTGCAGATGACAGTGGTATTTGGGTTTCTCTACATGAACAAAGGCACCATTTATCTTTGATAAACCTTGAGCAATGCTAAGGGGACAGGCAGGATGTTGTTTCAGGACAAGCAAAATGTGGGACAGAGAAAACTGAACTGAGGAGGGACTGGACAGGTGAAATCTTTAATTTCTTTGTTAGGAACTGAGTAGGAATTTCTGCCTGGTGGGCAGCTGCAGTCTATGAAGGCAAGAGGCTGTGTTTATCCCATCTCTCCACAGGCAGTAGCTGATGCCTAGAAAAAATGAAAAGGGGAGAAAAACAGCACAAGGCAGTGGTTCCTCACTTTTCACATTTGCCCCACCACCCACATGAGGTGCCTGTGGCTTCCTCAGCATCAGTGAAATGCCTGAAATTGTGTAGGACAAATCTAGGTAGGACTGTGTGTATTTCTAACAAACAAACAAACAAACAAAAAAAAAGGTGAGGAACCATCTCAGTTCTTGAGACCCAGGCATGTAAATCCACTCCAGAGATCACTATTAGAAAGTAAATTCACTGAGTACAGTCTTTTCCACAGTGAGCACCAAGGGAGCATTGCTCGTGTCCTCTGAACCAGATTAGGCTTGTCTGTGCCATGGGACAGCCACACCATCTTTTGTGACATTTCCTAGCTCTCCTAGCTGTCTTTGTGGCTTGTGTGCCCCTCTCCTGCCTTGCTTTCCTTTCCCAGCGCACTCCAGTCTTTACTGCTCCTCACCACTGCACTCTATGCCTGCTCTTGCTCTGTGTACCTGGTCCCATCGACCCACTCGCTGCTACAGCTGCTTCTCTCTTCACGTACAAGTGACACCATGGTTCCCTGTGGTAGAGGTTTTCACTCGTGTTTTCCTACGTTTCAGGGCAAGCCAGAACTTTGATAAAACACAGATGGTGCGATCCACAGCTGCGTCAGGCGGAGCCAGTAGCAAGACCCCCACACAGCACGGTAGGTCACAGCATGGCAGGGGGCACAGCAGACACACAGGGGATGTGGTGCTGGGTGACGGTCACAGCTGTACCTCCATGCCACAGGCTCAGTGGCATGGAACTGTCTTCATGCGGGGAGATTCTGGGGCCGTGGTTTCATGGACGGGATGCTGGCAGCATGTGATGCTCCTTCCCTTGGCTTATTCCAAGGGAATCTTATCTCTCCTCTTTGCCCTACAGTCACAGCAAACATGCTTGACTTGCTCAGCAGTTCACCTGGTCACAGTGTGCTAGCGTGCTTCAACCCACCTTGTTTCTCCACGTGCTGCTCTGCTGCTCCCACCAACATCTCCTCCATTGCCCTCTCTGAGACCAGCCCTACTCATGCCACTAACAGGACAGGTAAGTACCAGCCCAGCAGGAGGTGCTGGGATAACTCTGTGCTGTCCATCCCACCATTGTGTCACCTCAGATCCCTCACCTGGTTTCTCACCTACCTCTGCACCTTATGAAAATGACATGCAGCCTCTGCAAGGTGCCTGGTTTCCTCCACACCCACTGCCTGGAGGGGCTGAGATCTGCTCCAGCAGGCAGCTGAGGGGCAAGGCGGGACTACCAGGCTGTGCAGCCTTTGCTGCCCATACGTAGTGGTTTTTACATCCCTGATCACACTGCCAGTGTAAGTGGGGACTGGAATGTCTCTGGAGCTTGGCCAGGACAGGGCCATGAGAAGCTACATCAGGTTGGCCAGCGTGCCTGAGCAGCCATACCTTGCAGTCTGGCCTCAAGCCTGTGTTTGCTTTGAGCAGGGTTTTGGCAGGCCAGGAGCTGTGCTGCCCCTTGGCTGCCCAAGCAGGGCTTTTACAAGCTCTCTTACTCCATCACCATTGTAGGAGCAACAGCACCTCAGGCAGTCAGAGCAGAGCTGTAACAGCCCTGGAGTCATGCCTTAAATACTGCCCTATGCGAGGGCAGTGCGGTGCTCGCTCTTTTCTTCCCACAGCCTGTCACAGCTTCCCTATGCTGCAAGGATTTTGCACTGTTCCCTCGGGGCACAGAGGCTGTTACACATGGGGGTGTAATGCCAGAGGTGACGCTGGGACAGGATGAGCCCAGAGCTGACAGCTCTTCTCTCTGCATTGGCCTTGGAGGCAGGAATGCTGCCAGCCTCTGCTTCTCAGCACAACCTCTCTCCCTTTCCTTCGCAGACCAAAGTCAGACCTCACTCCTGCCAGTGACAAATATCAAAGCCAAATCCAGGGGCATCACCGGAAAAGCAACCTCCTACACCAAGTGGCCAAAGACGCCTGACAGGTCTCAGAGCTTCGGCAGCCCCAATGCCAGCCCCTCCTCCCCCTTCACCCACCTCCAGGGCAAATCCAAGTACATCTCCAACCTCTCGCTCTCCCGCAGCAACTCCCCGCTGGGGCAGGCTCGGTGGCAGCGCAGCGTCAAGCAGCCGGTGAGCGAGTGGCCCCTCACGGAGGATCCCAGCACGGATGGTAGGTGGGCCCTCTACTCTTCCATCCTCACAGCAGCACCATACCCCTGGGCAGCCTCCTGGGGTATCCTCCATCGTCTGGGTTCCTCACTGTGTCCCTGGACTGTGGCTTGTTCACCCTCGGCTCATCCAGTGCAGCCAGGTTCAACCTCCAGCTCTGCGCTTCCTCCCCCTGCTGCCCTATGCTTTCTGGTCGTGTTAGTCCCTTGGTTCCCTTCTCAGGCTGCTGTTATGGCAGCTCCCTTCATAGCCCCACCACTCAGCCTTTTCCAAATTAGATTTAGAGGAAGAAACACACAGATTTAGTCATGTTGGTAGCAGAGGGAAAGGAGTTCGCTGACCAACCACTGGCAGAGCCAGAGGCAGCCCTGCTCCTGGCTCTCTGTGGCTGGACGTGGTGTTAGCGCAGTGTTGCAGCAGTGTGACCCTTCTCTCTGATGGCATGGGGATGCAGAAAGACAGTCTCAGTGCCCGGCATCCCTCCCAGCCCTCCTCACCCAGGCTGCCCCAGCTGCCATCCCTTTGCCGTTCCTACATTGCCTGTCTCCCACCTGCAGGGCCAAGCCCAGTGCTGCGCTCCATCAGGATCCTGGAGATTGACATGGCCATCCAGTCCCAGTACTGTACAGCCAGCAACGCATGCAGGTGAGCAAGGCTGGGCTAGCTGCTGGCACATTGGGGTCACCTTGGGGAGCTCCAGAAGCAGGTGGGCAGCTCCTGGAGCTTTGGGCCTTTTCCTACCATCACCCATAGGCAGCCCTTGCCGCTCCTTGGACAGAGGAGCTGGGGCTTGGGGTCCAGCCCTGCTCCTTCACCCAGAGTGCAGGAAAACTGCATTTGATGATGAGCTCGCCCTTGGGAACTAGCCTGGGAAGCCCTCCCTTCTGAAGTCTCAGCCCAACAGAGACTTTGGGTCCTATCCCAGCCATCTCACAGCCAGTTGCAATGCTGTGATCAGGTCTGATGCACTCTCTGTCTCCCTAGGACTGGGAACTTCACCTACCGCATCCCTGTCAGCCAGCTCACAGCAGTGAACACCAACCTGACCCTAGAGATGAAGTGAGTGGGCCCAGCTGCTTTCTTTGGTGTTTCTGTACCCTTGAAGTCAGCAGGATACTGTGCCATGTCACTGCGGTGTCTGTTGCCCAGCCTGGGTAAGAGACAGCAGAGGCTGGTGCCTTCCAGGGTCTCACCACATCTTGTCTCCCCAGCTCCTCTTCCACGTTGACCATCTCCCTTTGTGGCCTTGTCTCCAACGACCCCTGCCAGGATGCCGTGAGCACAGACAGCTCCACCAATGCCACGGACACGCAGGTAGGGAGGGTTGGGCTCACGGAATCCACACTCGTGAAGTGTCACCCCAACACAACACAGATACCTCCAGAAGGGACTACAGCAGTCTGGCTAGGGCAGCACAAGAGTTGCTGAAGGGACTTTGTGCTCTGATAGCCGTACTCTGCACTGACTGCTGTAAATGTACCTCAGACATCCCTGCACCAGCTGGTCACGTAGTTCTCAGTGCTTCTGATACCTGATACCTGTAGAGCTGGATAAAATGTCTGAGTGCCTCCTTGCCCCACTCTTAATCCAGGTCTATTGCTGATCTTGGAAGTGCTGCTTCTGCTGCAGAGACAGCTGTAGGGTCACTTGACAGAGGGGGGTTGTGCATTTCCTTGCTAGTGTGCCCTAGGAGGACATCCCAGGATGCTCAGCCCTGGTCTCATCCCCCCCCTTCTGTTTTCTTCCCCAGGAAACAACGCACCGTTGGCCTCTCATGATGATGTCTTTCAGAGAGTTCACCTACCACTTCAGAGTAGCACAGCCTGTGAGTACAAGCAGCTGCTTTGCCTTTCCTCTTGTCCAGGGCTAAGGGGAAGGAGAGCAATGGGAACGTGACATCATTATGGCATGGGTTTAGTGTCCACGTTGTTTGAAGAGCCTTCCACAACCCTCTCCATCACGGCTGTTCCAAGGTAGTAGAGAGATGTAATGTGGGGGGGGAACAAGTGACTACCCACACGTGGGGAAGGGCAGTGCTATAGAGCCAGCTGCTCACACACAGGCCTAGAACGGATTATGATCTTTGTCTGTGCCAGCACAGAGTTCAGGCACAATTCCCCCCCCCCCCCTTGGAGCATGCACCCTGCCTCTGTCTGTAAGCTCTTTTTCTTGCTTTCTCACTTAGGGCCGAGCCAACTGCAGCACTACTCCCGAACAGATGGGACACCTTTTCACTGACTATTATTTTCAGTTTTACTGGCTCTGTGAGTGAGTCCTGGCAGCACCAGTGCCCTCTGGTTGGAGAGAGGAGGGGGACTGGTGACACTGGGGAGACTCCCGTACACCCTCCTCCAATAGCCCCCAGCCCCACCTTACCCCCGTCACCTGCTTCAGGCATGGAGCTGGTTTGGTTGTGGCTGGTGATGCAGACACCGAAGCACAGCACACGCAGAACATAGGACCTAAGCCACAGAAACACAACCAGCCCTGCAGTGTCTCCTGGGCTCACCTAGCACCAACTCCTGCCACCCCACACTGCCCCAAACACCTCTCCATCCCTTATGGGGACGCTTGTGTCTCCCGTCGCTTCTCCTGCCCCCTGTGACACTGGATTTGAAAGCATTACACTGGACTGGATGTGGACAGGTCTGCCACATCCCAGAGCACGGATGGGAGCTCCATCCTGTACTGGCCCAGTGGTCCCAGATGTGCCACGTCAGTTCTCCGCAACACTGGAATTGCTCGACACTGGAGCCCTTTCCAAGAGGGAAACGCTGGAGTTTCACCTGGAAAGGAAGGCTGTGCCTGGACGTACTGGAAGTCGTACACTGGAGTTGCTGTTCCTTCTAGTTGGCCCAGGGCCATCCCCTGCAGCCCCCCTTCACAGACCCCTGGAGACCCCAGGACCCCTGAACAGACCATTCTCTGCGGACAGCAAGAGAAGGTGCAGCTTCCACGTTTGCCCTGCCTGTCCCCCTCTCCTCACTGTACTCTGTCACCATATCCAGGTCTGGATGGATAAACCTAAGAACCCCACTGAAGATGCTGCTGAGGCTGTGCCCAGGCCAAACCACATGTGGGGACGCTTGCCATCAACCCGTGGGAGAAAAATTCCCCCAAGCCACCTGTGTTAAGTGTCGTGGGGACCTGTTTCCTTCATTTGCCAGCAGCGCGTGGCCTCTCGCAGTGCACGTGGAGTTGTCCACTCATCTCTTGAGTCAACGCAGCCACTGCACCCAGACGTGTTGAGAACCACCACCAGCAACTCCCAGTGCGCCCTGCAGAGCCAGGCTGGGTCACTGGGGATGCACGGTGTGGTCTCACTGCACCACCAGGCTAACGGCTCTCTGCCAGGCACTGGCAAAAAGAGGCTGATTTTCTCCCAGTAAGGAGGAGACAGCAGTGACTGTGGGTCCTCGCTGTCACCGTTCTCAGAAAGCAGTGATGTTGAGTGTACTTTGGGTATTTTTACTGTTACAAGTTCTTAACTTGCTAAACTACTGATTTTTTTAAAGCCGTATAAAAAATGGGTCTCTTAATTCTGTCCCTGTTGAGCTATGTGTGTCTCACATAGGAAACCAAAGGGGGCCACTGCTAAGCTCCACGTTAAACCTTGACTGCTACAGCGGTGCCGGGACATGTCAGAGTGACCAGCGCTCATGCGTCCTGCCCCAGCCCCTCTCGCTGAAGGAGCCCTCTGCACTCCTGGAGGCTGAGCCACCACCGGCTCCATACGGCCGTGACTCGTTTTTCTAAGGAAGCAGCAGCCACTGCTGTGGAAGGGCAGTGAGGGGGAAACACCATGCTCCGGTCCTGAAGGAACTTTAAAGCTGGCTTCAGAGAAGAGCAGCCTTGCCCCTTGCGGTCCCGTCGCTGGACGCAGGCAGCCCAAACCAAACTGGTTATGGGAAACTGCATCAGGCTCTGGCTGCTGCATTTTGTTCCTGTCAGTGGAGGTGGATGCATCAGTCCCTCGGCCACCACCAGCTGGCTCGGCTGTTCAGGAGAAAGAAGCTGCAAAGACGTTTTAGCCATTAGAGAGATGGTTCCTGCCTGCACCTCGTGGGACCCTACCCTGCTTTCCCTCCCCAGCCCGGGGAGCAGTTTTATCTCCTGTCGCCCACTTCAGAGCTCCCTTCTGAGTTTGTCCCAGCAGAACAGCCATAGCCTTGCACTTCCTTGCAGCATCACCGGGAGTTTGTGTCCCTGCCTCCAGAAGACCTGGCCCTTTCCTTTATTTGCAGGGCAGAATCGAGGTCAGGTCTCCGTTCCCATGCCGTGCCTGGGGGCAGCAAACAGCGAACTACACCGGTGATGCGCTCCAGGTACTAAAATGCACTGAAGCCTGGGCAGCCAGGAAACGGAGGGTGAGCAGGGGATGCCAGGCAGCCAAGCGGGAATGAAGCTCACAGAGGCCTTCTGCCCCGCTGTGGGGAGCTTGGAGAGAGAGCAAGAGGTCCAAAGGCGTGGGAGTACCTACGCACAAACAGGTTGGTCAGCTCCATTTCCAGCAGGATTTTGTGCTGCCTGCAGCTGGTAGGGAAACCCTCCAGCGTAGTGCTCCAGAGAGGATGCTCGATGCTCTTCTCTCCACCTGCCCGAGGCATTTTTGCCCAGCCTTAACCCGTGAAGTTGCTTTCTTGGCAGCTTTTACTCTCCAGTTGGCAATCAGTGGCCCAGGCTGGCAAGTCCTTACTGAGGCAAGTGATGCCCTGTGCTCCTCGAGGTCTGCTCAGCGGAGAGGTAGCCTTCTCAGACCCAGCCACTGTTTTCCCTTACTGCCGAACTGGGCTCAATGCCCGTGCTCTTTTTCAGCCCCCGCAGAGGCAACGGGCGGTGCCGTGAGGGCCAGAGCTGAACGCGCTGCCTGCAATCCCCACCACCGACCCCCCTCACTGATGGTCACGGCCGAGGGCAGCCGAGAGCCCGGTGTGCTTCTCCCCTGCCATGGGAAGCTGCTCCGAGGGGGAAGGAAGCAATCAATCACTGGAAACGCTCGCAGCGGTGGCCCAGGAGGAGATGGAGTCTCTCAGGTGTCCCCGCAACACTAAGCCATGGGGTTTACGAGGGCCCCGGCGAACCAAGTGCCTAAGGGCTATGGGAACATCTCTAGTGCCTTTTTCTGCTAACAGGACTGTACGAGGGAACGGTGGTTTCCCACGTGTGTACTGAATGCTGCGTGCCTCAAAAACAGTGGCCAGTTAGCTCAATAAATGAGGGGAGGCAATACCTAACGTGCAAAGGGTGGTCTGAGCCCCCAGACGGCTGTTTTACAGCAGAAAAACACATGGGCTGACAGCGATCCACAGCATCAGAGATTCAGAATGCCATCTTCAGCATCTTATCTTGCTGAAAACCCTATCTTTTGTCTTAAAGTACATCACAAATCACACACCAGCTCCACGGGCAGCTGCACAGCAGCATGACAGCAAGGCAGGAACGAGCTCAGAGGCGGGTTGTAGTGCTGAAAGGGTCACAGGATTGCTTCTGAGCCCGCAGAAACAGCTGTTTGCACAGACTGCCCCTAGAGGTTCCGCCCTACCCACCGGTAACTATAGCTGTGTTCCCCATCCCCAATCAGTAACAAGAGTTAACAATCAGGCCTTGCCCTGCATGAGACGGAGGGAGCTCTGAGCCAATGTCTCCAGCCTTACAGCCTGGGGAAAGCCCTCTCTTCAGCTGGAAACAAGATGCTTCATCTCTCTAGACATTCTTGGCAGGAAGGAAGACGAGCGTGGATACGAGGCCACTTGCCAAAGTTTGGCTGTTTCGGAGTTTGTTTCAAAAGCAAATTCACAAACATTCTGTCCTACTGTTAGAGCTTAAAGCCTGTAAATAGAGACTATGCCACCACTGCAAGAATTAAGGAAAAAAAAAAAAAAAAGTAAAGCACTAATTTGTTTGGTTTAAATGTTGCTGTCACAGCTTTAATCACTGTATATTGCCAGCAAGTTTGTAGAATTGCCTTCTTAGCAGGTATTATTGATTATCGGTTTTTATTTGTGGGAAACAAGCGTGGTTTCCCTCCTTTCTTTCTGATTTATATTTATATTTTGCCGAATTTGAGTGCTGAGTCTCCGGATCCCCCACTTTTTTGTTTGGCTTATTTAGACTTTGTTTTATGCTCGAGGTAAATATGCCCATATAAATAAATATATAAATACTGCTTTGTATCCAAGGATGGCTCCTGGCTGTGTTCTTCCCTTGCTAAGAAGAAAACAGCCCTTCAGGTCAGTAGCTATAAGCTGCTTGTCACAAGACCGAGGAACCCCAGTGCCACCTGCCTGGTGTGAGCTTCCAGACGTGCCCAGGTTGGGGTGAGGACAGCTGCAGGCTGTGGGTGCTCACGGCTACGCAGCACACTTTTGGCCAGATGTAAGAGTCAGGGCTCATGCCTCAAAGGTCAGGTGCAGACCCAGAGGCATCCGAGTGCACTTGTAGAAGAAAAGCTTCTTCACCAAATAGGAAATCAGGGCTTAAAATCTGTACAGAACCTGCTGAATTTCCAACTTTGAACTCTAATTGCTCTGAAAGCTGGATTACAAATTTAGACTCCTCTTGCACAGCCCAAAGGTAAGTACACCCACCTAGCAAAGAAAGGCTGACTTTTTGGAGAGAAGGCCTCCATTCCTTACCTTCCTCATGCTGCTGAAAGCAAGCAACCTGTCTTTGTGCAGCACCTTTCTGATCTTGTCACATCAGTGACCCCAGCCTCTTGGGGCCACGGCTCAGTGTTGGTGAATTCCCCAAGATTCCCCTCTCACCACTGAAATCTGCCCACGTCTGACAGCTGCTTCCCCTGGCTTCCCGCACTCGCTGCAGCCCAGGAACTCCACTGCCAAAGAAAGCCACTGTCAAGCTGCCTAAGCTGGACACCAGGGATGTGTCACACACTACCAGCTGCAGTTTCACAGCATTAACTATTCTCTGCAGTAGGAAGTCCAGCTCAATTCCAATTGTGTTCAATAGCCTAGAAGGAAATACAAACCGCGCTCGATTCCTTACAGAACAGCTGCTCCAGCTGCTGAAATCAGCCAAGGAGATGGCTGCTGGAATTTCAGGTGCTATACAGGGACCATCCCAAGGCTCATGGATTTTGTGCAGAAATTAAGGCTGTTTCAAAAAGCCAGGTGAGAAGCATCTGAAAGACAAACCGCAAGTCCAAAGGCAGGTACATCACAAAAACAGCTTTATTCAGGTTTGTTTTGTTGTGCTGGCAGCAGTCACTGGACAGGAACAGAGTCCATGCCTGACACAGGCTTCCTTGTAGAAGTATAAAAGAAATATAAAAAGAGCTTCTGCAGGGCCTCCCACCTAGAACCAAAGGAGAGAGGAAGGAGGTGAGACAGCTTTACCTGGAGCAGCCCTGGACGCTGCTGCAGCCACTCAAACCACAGCCTGGGGCACATCCCCCACTATGTGCAGAGGAGTGCGCACAGCGAGCGTGCTTCCTCGCTGCCTCAAACTGGGATAACACCAGTTCTGCCCTGGAGGGCACGGGTCCCCTCTCCACCTCAATCAGCCAGGTCGCTGGTCAGCGCTGGCGGAAGCACAGCTGATGGTGGAAAAGCAGCACCAAAGGCAGGTGCTGTGAGGCAGCTGCACTGCTTAAACCCCGGGGCTGCCCTGCAGAGGCTGGGATCGGAGCCCGGCCCTTTACATGCCCTAAATCTGCCCCTGAAGAAACCTGGGTTTGGTACAGAGCAGCTGCCCTGGGTCAGGTCTCCAGGCACCCCCCGCACACAGACATCACATCACGAAGGTCTCGGGCAGCTTACAGCCGTCGGGGAGCTCCAGGCGGCCTCACACGTAGATACCGACCCACAGCAGCAGGAACAGGACGCCGAAGCCCATGAAGAGCGAGGCCACCAGCGAGATGAGCAGCTCCTTGTAGATGTCCCGCGTGTACTTGGTGGAGGTCACCTCATAGCTGCCGGCCGCGGGTCAAGGCGACAACGGGGCCGCAGTGAGGCACCACCAACCCGTCCCCGGTCCCGTCCCCGGTCCCGTCCCCGGTCCCGCAGGATACACGAAGAACCAGGCGGTGAAGAACATGCCGATGGCCAGCAGCACCACGGTGAGGTGCGGGAACACGGCCGGGTTCACCGGGCTGGTGTACCGGCTCATCGCCTCCAGCTCCTGCGGGGGCACGGCGACGGGCAGCGGCGCTTCCCGGGACCCCCGGCCCCCGTCCCCGCCTCCCCTCCTCAGCCCCGGCTCCCATTCCCGGTTCCCGTTCCCGGTTCCGTCCCAGGCCCCGTTCTCCTCCCCAGCCCCGTTCCCGGTTCCCAGCCTCAGAGCCCGGTCCCGGTCCCCGTCCCGGTCCCGGTCCCGGTCCCGGTCCCGGCCCCGGCCCCGGCCCCGGTCCCAGTCCCACCATGCTGCCCCAGGTCCCGGTCCGGTCCCGTCCCGACACGTCGCCCCGGCTCCCGCCGCTGCCCGCCCCCGTCGGAAGCGGAACCGCGAGCGCTGCGTGCCGGGAGGGGCCAGGGCGGGCGGGAGCCGCTGCCCATTGGCTCCGCCGGCTCCCGGCGGGCGTCGCGGCTGAGCGCGGGAGCGGCGGCGGCGGCTCGGGAAGGGACGGGGCGGGTAATGGCGGCGGGGGGGAACGGCGGGAACGGGACCGGGAGCTGGGAACGGGACCGGGAGCTGGGAACGGGACTAGAGGCCGGGATCGGGGCCGCGGGCTGGAACCGGGACCGGGGCCGGGGGCTGCGATCGGGGCCGGGGTTGGAACCGGGGCTGGGGACCAGGGACCGGGACCAGGAATCGGGACTGGGGATCGGGAACGGGACTAGAACCAGGGATCGGGGCTAGGGACCGGGACTGGGGACCAGGAACGGGACCGGGAATGGGATCGGGACCGGGGACCAGGAACTGGACCGGAAACAGGACCAGGACAAGGGATCGGTGCCAGGGACCGGGAATGGGACTGGGACCAGGGATCAGGAATGGAATCAGGACCAGGGATCAATGCTAGAGACCGGGAATGAGACTGGGACCAGGGACTGGGAATGGGACTGGGACCAGGGACCAGGAATGGTGTTGGGGCTGGGGTCTGCAGCTCGTGGGGCATGGATTCCCGGTGCTGGGGGGAGCCGTCACCATCCCCCTGTCCCTGCCCGGCCCCCTGCGGGTGCTGAGCACAGCCCCTGTCCCCCGCAGGATGGGGATTCACGGCCTGGCCAAGCTGATTGCTGATGTGGCGCCCAGCGCCATCCGTGAGAATGACATCAAGGCATACTTCGGGCGGAAGGTGGCCATCGACGCCTCCATGAGCATCTACCAGTTCCTGATCGCCGTGCGGCAGGGCGCCGAGGTGCTGCAGAACGAGGAGGGCGAGACCACCAGCCACCTGATGGGCATGTTCTACCGCACCATCCGCATGGTGGAGAACGGCATCAAGCCCGTCTACGTCTTCGATGGCAAGCCGCCGCAGCTGAAGTCGGGGGAGCTGGCCAAGAGGACCGAGCGCCGGGCTGAGGCCGAGAAGCACCTGCAGGAGGCCCAGCAGGCTGGAGAGGAGATCAACATTGAGAAGTTCAGCAAGAGGCTGGTCAAGGTCACCCAGCAGCACACCGACGAGTGCAAGAAGCTGCTGATGCTGATGGGCATCCCCTACGTGGAGGCGCCAGGGGAGGCGGAAGCCAGCTGTGCCACCCTGGTGAAGGCAGGGAAGGTCTATGCAGCTGCTACGGAGGATATGGATTGCTTAACCTTCGGTAGTCCCGTGCTGATGCGGCATCTTACTGCCAGCGAGGCTAAGAAGCTGCCCATCCAGGAGTTCCACCTGAACCGTATCCTGCAGGACCTCGATCTGACCTGGGAACAGTTTGTGGATCTGTGCATCCTCCTGGGCTGCGACTACTGCGAGAGCATCCGTGGCATTGGGCCCAAGCGGGCCGTTGAGCTCATCAAGCAGCACAAAACCATTGAGGAGATCATTCAGCACATAGACACCAAGAAGTACCCTCTGCCCGAGAACTGGTTGCACAAGGAGGCCCAGAAGCTCTTCCTAGAGCCAGACGTGGTCAACCCTGACGACATTGAGCTGAAGTGGTCGGAGCCAAACGAAGAACAGCTCATCCAGTTCATGTGCGTGGAGAAGCAGTTCAACGAGGAACGTGTCCGCAACGGCGTCAAAAGGCTGAGCAAAAGCCGTCAGGGCAGCACGCAGGGCCGGCTGGACGACTTCTTCAAGGTGACGGGCTCCATCACGTCGGCCAAGCGCAAGGAGCCCGAGTCCAAGGGGTCGGCGAAGAAGAAAGCCAAGACCAACAGTGCCGCAGCCAAGTTCAAAAAGGGGAAATAACCAGACTCAAACCCCAGCCATTAGTTTTTATGCTCAACTGGGAGTTTTTGGCTAATAACAAACAGTCATCTTTCTGTCCTGTGTGTCACTGCTTGGAAGGGTGCGGTGCAGGTTGCTGTCAGAGTCCTTCCTACAAGGCTAGGCTAGTGAATGAGATGCAAGTTCTTTGGCAGTGGTAGTAAGGCATAAAGCTGGGGGGGAGAGGGCTGAGATCTGCTGCTGGGGGGAGCTGGCAGGGGCAAGAAGGTGGTGGGGAATGAGGGGGCTGCGTTCAGCCGTTCAGCTGCAGCCTCTGTCAGTTGGAGGCTTTTGACAACAAGGCCTCAGGGGTGGGAGGTGACACCCAACCACAAATCCCTTTCTGATTTAAGAGATAAAAAGCTGAATACCTAGAGTGTGAACCAGGCACAGGTATCGGAGGAGAGATTTCTCCCTGACACAGCTCATCTAAAAATAGGTAAGGTGCAAGCAATAGAAGCAGAAAATGGGGAGACATGAATGGAAGGCAGACTTGAATTGAGACATGAACTGAGAGGAGACTTGAAATAATGAGGTAAGCTTCTCCCTTTAGTGAGGACCTCAGGTACTGGCTCTCTTCTCTTACTGTAGTCATTTTTTTAAATTTTATTTTTATTTTTAAAAGCTGTAGTGTGGAATCCAAAGCCCTGGCCTGCTCTTAAAACATAATCTGAGGACAAGCTGACCTGAAACTGCAGCTCTCCAACCCCAAATCCTCCTGCTAGGCTCAATTTTATGTTTAATAAGAAAAATGTCAATAAACCTAAAATGGAAACCTCCTCACCCCTTTGATTTCTTAACGCATCCTTCCACACTGTGCATACAGAGACATAGATCCCAGATTAAGGAGAAAAAAGACAATGCCTTTTTTTTTAAATTTCGTTCTGTATTTTGCATAACCTTCTACTTGTCAAAGCTATGTGCTTTTTTTTTTCTTTCCAGAATAAAATTTATATACAAACACATTTACCAAATTCTCTGGAGTAATAGCTTAAGCCTTGTGGCTGAAGGTTGCACAGGTAAAGTAAAATCTCAGTTTTAAAGAGGAAACCCACTAATGACAATACCCGACAAGTCAAGCTCAGTCCTGAATACAGGAAATTCATGTTTTAATCCAGGTGTTAAGAGTGACTTGAAAGATTTGTAGACAACAGATCTGTGGGTCAGCTCTTTGCAAACTTACAAAACAAGAAGCCAGGTTTGTTTCAAGGAGGGATTCTATTAACACTGCTAAGATAACCCCGATTTTTAAGCCTCCTCCAACACAACAGTAGGGAAATTAATCTGAAGCTTCAGGTGCTCCAAGTGCTCTTGCTACGTACAGTGCTCAAAGCTATTGTTATACGTAATAGCTGCCAAATTGCCACTGCTTATTACTCACATGCTCTTTGGTGTGTTCAAAACCACAGTGTCTGGGGGATTTGACAAAGGTTCCAATGCCAATCTCCTTGGCTGTGGGCACTGCTGCATCTTAAACCACGGGGAAGATTTCATGGTGAAGGGAACAAAAGTAACCGCTGTCCGAAAATGAAGAAACTAACAGAAAACAAAGCAAACCCACTCCTATTAGCAATTACAAATCTGTTCCCATTTGCTTGTCTAAATGTTAGGAACCTGATCTGCAGTTGCAGATGGGATGCATGCTCTGAGGCATTTTCAGGGCAGAATGTGTTTCTCCTTCACTGCCTGCAGAAGCAGCTCAGAGAGATAGATCAGACGGTCTATTAGATTATAAGGAGCTTGGGCACCTACGCCACAGACAGGTGCCTTCAGGCAGGCACCCAGAAGTAGTTGCTTGCATCTCAAGCAGACTTCCAGTTCTCTAGGAGCCATCTTCCTAACACAGGAATTGGGGAACGGGCCTGCCCAACCTTGGCATCCCATTGAGCTTTATTTGGCATACTCAGATAGCTTCTTTCCCCTCTGTCGCTTTGCCAAAATGAAGGTTCCTCCCCCCACCTCATCTCACCTCATCCACATCAGCACTGAGCAAAAAAAACTTAATGAGTACTTCTCACATGGTTAGCAGGGGGAGACCAGACCCAAGTCCATGCTTACCCAGACTCTTATGAGAGTTTCTAATGATCCCCTTTGTGGCTGGCATGAAACTCTTTGCTGAGCTGCGACTTACTTTGGGGATTTTATCGATGAGGGACAAAGGAGTAAATAAACGCCACAGCTGTCCCCCTGCACAAGCCTTTGGGGACGCTGTGTAACCCGCCCTGGTCAAAAGGCTGGTGCCTGGCAGGGCTGCCGTGGCCGTTCTGCCTCGCTTCTCAGCGGCGCGTCTGCAAACTTCCCTCCGCGTGTAATGTCAGAGTATTTCTAAGAATGGAGAAAAATGGATCGCGTTTCTTCTTCCTACCTTAGGACAACGTGCATGTTTGGGGTGCAAATTGCAGAAACACGTCCAGACGCTGGGTAAGATCACGGTGTTACGCAGGGAAAGCAGGAATGTAGGCACACGCTTCAAATCCAGAGTAGAGTTAAATCACACGGCGTTCAAGTCTGTAAGATTATTGATACAGAGCAAAAGCTTATTAGCAAAATATACTTGGATTCTACATTTTCTGTACATCTGAAATTCTAATGACTAGGTGTTACCTGGAGGCTCCCTGTGTAGGTGTCACAATCTCTTTGGACAAAATCTTGGAGAAAACATTTGAAGAGCTGCTCTCCTGCTCTGAACACACAAAATGAATAGAGCAGACAGAGGGAAGGCAAGGGCAGGAGCATGCTATGGAGCCACACGCAGGAGCCGTGTAGGCTGGGAGCCCTACACAGGCCTCAGCCCATGAGGAATCGGCACGACTTTTGGTACTGGGGCATTTTTGGCCATCAGGATTTTTCTCTAAGCAGACTAAAACTGTGCAGCAGTGCCTGGAGCAACTCCCGATGGAATATTGATCACTGCTTGTGAAAGAGAGAACTTGTCCCAGCAATAGGGTGGGGTGGATTTTCTATATGGTGAGGATGTTCAGGTGCACTCAGGAAAACGTTCATTTACTGGAAGGGAAAAGCAGCTGCAGCAAAAACCTAGAAATAGCCTACCAGCTATCTGTGGTTGTTGGCAGCTCACAAAGGGATTTGTATACTGAGAATGGTGTCTGCTATGGAACTGAAAGTTGGACTCTAGTTGTGTACAGGAAAAGTGGGATGTGGCAATAGATCTCAAATTTAGGTTCCCTGGTGGGAACCACTACAACGCAGGTGATTAAGTAACACATTCACTGATGCCTGGTGCATGAGCAGAACCACCAGGCATTGCCCCCTGCATCCTGCCATGCTTCGGGGCAATGTGCTGTAGAGAAAACAACAGCATGCTCGAGTTGGGTAGGTGTTAACCGTGCCTTTAACAAGGTAGAACAAGGGTCTTTGAAAACCAAGAGACAGCTGAGCATTAGGGAGAGGTCTCAGTATTGCAGAGAAGCAGAAGGAGGGGAACGAGGGTGCTGAGCCACACGGAGGAGGTTTTCCTGATGTGGTGGCACAAGTTTGCTTCCAGGAGCTTCTGATTTAGGGCCCCTCTTTCCTTGCTGTTCATCTCAAGTACCACCCACCTGCCTGCCTTCTGGGTCATCTCATTCCACTACCTTTTTCTTTTTCCCTACGTTTCCCTACACAAAGTTTTCTACTGCAGTTTATCAAAATCATGTTATTGTTAATTAAGATGAGAACAGCTTTTTATACCAGGAACCAGGCTTCCAGGCATAGGAAGGATTCCTGAAATCTGCTGTGCTCCACTAGAAAGTGAGTAATGGGGACTAAAGGGTCTCGATCAGAAAAATACCACGTGGACGGTGTTTTGTGGTTTGAAAAGTGAGGGCACCAGTTTTCTTTCTGTTGTATGGAGCCTTCTAATACATGATTTATTTTTTGTTGTTGTTCCTCACCTCTTGGATTCCCACAGATACAACTAACAGCTTTCTACTAAATATATATTATGTACAAGTCACGTCTTAGTCCTGCAATGCTGAAGCCCAGCCTGAAAATGCCCACCTTGAGTGGAGAAAAAACATGTAAATACTAATGGAGCTGGAGCAGACACACGTTATGTATAACAAAGCCCCATATCTCTGAATTCCCACACCAGCTGGGGGACGTTCCCCTCTCTCAGAAGTTAGGGAGAAGTTATTCTGTCCCGTGTCTTTGTGACCCTGGCACACTCAGCCTTCTCATGGGGAAAGGCAGCACATTTATAAAGTCCTCACAAATCCAGCACAGCATCTCCAAGCTTTTTCGAATCATGCATTACTGGCTTTTTTTTTTTTTTTTTTTTTTTTTTTTTTTTTTTTTTTTTCTGGAAAGGAAAACTCATTATTAAATTCAGCCTCATGACTAAAGAGAATAAAATGCAGCTTCTGAAGGGATTCAGGTGAGTTGCTCTGCCTGTGGGGGCTTGCTGGGAACCTAACCAGAGTTAACTGGTGCCTCAACTGTCGAAGCTTTGTACTTTTAATGGGCAGTCAAGATAAGGTACTTGCTGATAGCAGCATCATACACAAGCTATGCCATTGCTCTTTCGTACTTCCCAGTTCTTCCTCCTTCCAACAGGTACGCTACTCTGATACGTGGTGATATGTCTGAAGGTAATAGCACCATGGTGACACAGTTCATCCTCTTAGGACTGACAAGTGAGCCCAAGCTGCAGACTCCTCTCTTCATAGTCTTCTCAGTGATTTATCTCATCACCCTGATGGGCAATCTTGGGCTCATCACACTGATCACGACAACCCCCCAGCTGCACACTCCCATGTACTTCTTCCTCTGCAATTTGTCTGTTGTTGATCTTTGCTACTCCTCTGTCTTTTGTCCCAGGCTGCTTATTGTCTTCCTGTTTGAAAATAAAACCATTTCTTACTCTGCCTGCTTCACCCAGCATTTCTTTTTTCTTGTGTTCGTGACCACAGAGGTGTTCTTGCTGGCTGTGATGGCGTACGACCGCTACGTAGCTATTTGCAACCCCCTGCTCTATGCTGTTTCCATGCCCAAGAGAGTCTGTGTGCAGCTGGTAGCTGGGTCGTACCTGGGGGGGATTTTGAATTCCCTAACCCAAACGTGCTGCTTGCTGCCCTTGCCATTCTGTGGGCCCAATGTCATCAACCATTACTTCTGCGATACCAACCCTCTGCTGAAACTCACCTGCGCTGACGACCACCTCAACGAGCTTTTGCTTGTAACCTTCAATGGGACCATTTCCATGTCTGTGCTCTTCATCATCATCATCTCATACGCATACATCATCGTCTCCATCCTGAGGATCAGGTCTGCCAGAGGCAGGCACAAAGCCTTCTCCACCTGTGCCTCCCACCTGCTGACCGTCACCTTGTTCTACGTGCCTGCCGGACTCAGCCACATGCAGCCGGGCTCCAAGTACTCGCTGCAAATGGAGAAAGTCACTGCGGTCTTCTACACCATGGTCGTCCCTATGCTTAACCCCATGATCTACAGCTTGAGGAACAAGGAGGTCAAGGACGTGCTCAGAAGAGCCACGGCAAAAAACATTTTTGCAAGCTGCCCACTGACCAAGTTAACCCCAATCAGCTGATGTAAAAGGAAAGAGGCAAGAGGTTTGTATCGTCTCTCTTGAGTAGTAAGGAGTCACATACTTGTAGAGAAACGGATGCAGCAAATTTTAACCCTGCTTTAAATTTTGCAGAGACTCCGTGTTACCCAAAATCCTGTCTCCAATGGTCTCATAAGCATTTCCGGGTCACCTCTTGCTTTACTCAGAAATTAGGTAATAGCAGAGAAGGTGGTAAAATGGTAAAAAAAAAGCTCAGAAGGACTCTCCCTCTTAGGCTTAATTTTATAACAAGTTGCACTAATTCAAGCAGTGATCCCTCCAGGAGCAAGCTCAAGAACTGGAGGGCTTTGTGGAGGCATAACCAAAAAAAGCCTCATTTCTGCAAACTACAAGAAAATAATCTCATTTTCTTCCAGGAGGGTGTGCCATGGAAAGTAAGGAAAGGAAAGGGAGCAGAGACACTGAGTGAGCAGGTGATGAGAGCAGTAAGTCTACATGCTGGGATCTGGTGTACTTATCAGGATGCTAAATAGTTGAGTGACCACGATTTATTTTGATGGCCATGGGGATCATAACCTAAGCATAACCACTGCATTGGTTATAAGAATAATCCAACTTTTTTTTTTTTTTTTTTTTTTTTTTTTTTTAACCTCAGCTGTAAAAGTCTTCATTGCGGATACATAGCATAGAGTAAGGTAAAATCTGCCCGGAGCATCCAGCTTAGCAGGGGTCACTTCACAAGAGGCAACACCAGGAAAACAAACCAAAAATCATTGTAAACCCTTTCACAAAAGCTTGTATTACTCTCAGCTTGGACATGACAGTCTTGCCCAGCATGAGGAGGAGTTCATGCATTTTGCTGTTGGGGGCCCTCAAGTTGTGCCAGAGGAGGTTTAGGTTGGATGTCAGGAAGAATTTATTCATGGAAGAGGTGGCTGGGCATTGGAACAGGCTGCCTAGAGAGGTGGTGGAGTCCCCATCCCTGGAGGTAGTGAAGAGATGTGTTTGGCTGAAGGCGGAAAAAACTGTTTTGAAAAACTGTTTGAAAACTGTTTTTTTTCCCAACCAGCACCCTAAACATGTCCAGCACCGTGCTTCATCTGCTCTGATGTGTTCCTCTGCATCATGGGTGGAAGGATGGAGCAGAAAGGAACACCGAGCTCCTCTGCCATGTGTGACACTTCTCACCCCACTATCCTGAGTCACCCCAAATGAAGAACTTCAGCAGCCCCCCTCTCTGCCTTGTGGGGACATTGCCCAAATGCCCCTGCTTTTCATACAAGCTCCAATGCAAACTTTGTTTAAAAGCTGTATAGTGGCTTTAACTGGTTGCCTTTTCATTCATTCACTTGTTCTTCATTATGACTCTTTTAGGAAAAAACAAACAAACAAAAAAACAACTACAGCATAGTTTACAAAAATGCTTATTTCAGTATGTCAGTATTTATTCACTCTAGCATGTATACAAGCAACAATGGCTGTACATGTTCTTCCAGAAATTGTATAGTTCATTGAACATATAAGGCATGTATTGATTAAACGTTAAAAAATCTTTCTGTCTACTGTTCTCTCTAGAGCACCTTTCACCCCAGTCAGGCTGCACCCTGCAGAAGAGCCATAATTCAGTCAGGTGTTGTTCAGTGATTGCCACACAAACAATTTGAGCCTCTCATTATCCAAAAATAAAAGATAAGTAAAAAAAAAAAAAAACAAGAAGATCTTTGTGAAGATTTTGATTGGGACATGCTTCTGGCAATGTGCTAATTAATCTACATGTGCCCATGGCAAGTTGTTAGTACAGATACAAGTCCCCTGAGTCAATGCCATGGCTTTGTGGTTTCTGATGTTTCTTCTATATACCAGGGAAAATCTGCACTTCAGTCCACATCTGTACCTTGACCTGGATGTCCAGTCTCAGGATGTCCCTGGCAGCTTTCCATGGGGTGCTCTGCAGGGCACAGGCACGAGCAAAGACCTGTGCTGTGGTCACTGGGGCAGCCCCCAGGGAGAGAAAGACCTGAATCCTTCCTGAAAAATACAGTTTGTTAACTAGGTGCTGCCCAAGCAGAAAACTCCTAGAGAAATTCAGTGTGGAGCAAGCTGCAGGTCTTCATACATCACTGACTTTGACTTAAACATAGCCTCAACTCTTCCAGCTCATTTACTCATCTGCAGTTTGGGCATAAAAACTTACTAATCAGGAAAAGAAAACATCAGTAAGTCTTTACTTCCAATCTGAGCATTCCTTTAGTTGTCCACATTTTCATTTAACATGACCTGTACCCAAAACATCATGGTACCATGTTGGTTTTGCTGGGAAAGCACTGACAATTATTCTGACAGACTCTTGAAGGCTCATGCCATGATTAGAATGAACTGTGATTGTTTGAAGAGGATGACTTGCTGTGTTGGTACTCCGTACCCATTATTACTGTGTGATTTCCCTATCTGTAAGCTCAGCAATAATGACTGCTACTGACTTAATTACCACCAAAGTGGTGCAGAGCTCCCAATGTGGCTTCAAAGCCAGGGCAGCTATGGGAACAGCCTTTGGCCCCACAGCCTCCTCAGAGCCCCCTTTACCTCCCTGTTCCTCAGGCTGTAGACCAGGGGGTTGAGCAAGGGGGTCACTGCGGTGTAGAAGATGGAAACCAGTTTCTCCTCACCCTCTGGTCTGGCTTTGCTGGGCAGCATGTAGGTGACCAGCCCGGGCACGTAGAAGATGGTGACGGCAGCCAAGTGGGAGGTGCAGGTGGAGAACACCTTCAGCCGTGTCCCTGCAGAAGGCATCCTCAGGACTGTGTAGAGGATGCAGGCATAGGACGCCAGGATCACCAGGATGGAGCCCATGATGTTGAGCTCAGCACTGCAGACCTGCAGGATGTGGTTGGGGCGGGTGCTGGAGCAGGAGAGGCGCAGGACGGCAGGCAGCTCGCAGAAGAAGTGGTTGATGCTCCTTGCCTGGCAGAAAGCTAACCTCCCCGCCAGCACCGTGTGTACCAGCGAGGTGAGGAAGCCTGTGACGTACACCAGCACAATCATCTTGTAGCAACGTGCCCGGGACATGAGGGCAACGTAGTGCAGTGGCTGGCACACGGCCGCGTACCGGTCATAAGCCATCACCCCCAGGAGAAAGCACTCACAGATGACGAGCATGAGGAAAACATGCATCTGGGCAAAGCAGCCCACAAAAGAGACATTGCTTGTCCCAAGCAGGAAGGTCTCCAGGGCTTTGGGGATGACAGCAGAGGAAAGGCAGAGGTCCATGAAGGACAACTGGGTCAGGAAGAAATACATGGGCATGTACAGCTGGGGGTCAGTGTTGATCAGCAGCATCAGCAGCAGGTTCCCCATCACCAATAATGCGTACAATGATAAGAAAATAATGAACATGGGCATTTGTAGCTCTGGAACATCAGAGAATCCCAAGAGGATGAAGCCGGACAAAGCTGTGAAGTTTTCACCATCCATATTTTTATTAAGTTTTTCATTTTGATGAAAAGCTGTGCACTTGCAATTATTTTTGTTTGTTTGTTTGTTTTGTCTGCTTTTGAAAAAAAAAAAAAAATCTATTTTTTCTATTTTCTATTTTTATGTTAAAAATGGTCTTAAAATAAATACATAAGCCAAAATTCAGAAGTTGCAGCTAGCTGTTACCTGGATATTTCCATCTCCCATGTCCAGCCACTCTGCAGATGGAAGATCTGTCTACAAATGTCTATGCCTCAGCTAGCCATCTAAAATGTTTCTGGATCATTTTTAGGTAGGATCAGGAGCATGTTCTTTGAGCATATCTCCTGATCACTCGTTTTATTCTACTGAACTAAGATCTTCTTGGACAACATAGGTTGGAAATGTAGACATCGTTATAGCCTCCATTTGTTGTCAACAGAAGTAAGTGTGCTTTTGAGGACACAGATTATGCAGTTTCATCAAGGGAATTAAATTGATGGTGACCTCAAGGTGCACAATCCCATCCCAAAGAGACCATCTGTTACAACCACCTCCTGCATGAGCCCCCAGCCCTGGAGCAAAGTAGATATTACTTAACCTGCTTCAAAGTTCAGAATATTCTAGATGTTAAAGACCTTGCCAACATGGATGGAGCTCCTTCTGAGCATGAGCACACACTGCAGGGCTTCATAGAGCAGAATGTTTTTTTCTGAATTTTCTTCTCATCCCAACAGAAATGTGTGATAACGGCTTCTGGTCAGCCATATAAACCAAAACACTAATTAAGGCTGGTTTTCTTTCTTCTTGCTTATTTGTTTTTGTCTGTTTTGTTTAGGCTTGCTACTTGATAACAGGAAAGCAAAACAATTGTAAAATCTACAAGGTATAAAAAAATTACCCCCAAACTCCTCTATTACCTACCTTATCTACCCTCCTTTCTCAGTTTTACATCCCTGTGCTCACTTGTTCCAGAATCTTTTCCCTTTACTCTCTTTGAAAGTTGGACTTGATGATCTTGAATGTCTTTTCCAACCCAGATGATTCTACTTGTGCCTCCAGCTCTTTCCTGAAGTGTGATAAAACAAAGAAAATGAAGCTACAGATGGCTTAGGGCTGAAAATCTATACTGGAGCTTATTTCATTCCCAAGTGGCCACTAAGGGGCTTCCACTGGTCTGTCTTTACAAGAGAGCAGTTCTTACCCTTTTCCTAAGAAAAGAGATCAAGTCTTTTCAGCAGCATCTTCAAAACAGGCTCTGATCTGTGTCACCAAAGCCATGGCATGAAAGCTGTAGAGTCCATTTCTTTCAGTAGGGATGCAAGGGAGAGATGCAAATACATCTTTTTATGCAAGTGTCTGCAAATAATTATTTTTCTGAGCCTTATATAAGTATGGTTGTAAGGCAGATATATGTGTGTTTGTGAGGGAGATGTCATTTACTGACCTTTGGGACTTGCTCCCTGAGCAATGCCAAGTCTGAAGCCTAGGAGAGCAGAGATGCACTGTAATTAATATTATTTTCAATATTGGACTGAACCAGGGCTTAGGAAAATTGGTTTGAAATAATTTCAAATTTAGCTGTTTATAAGTAAATTGTCATATTGAGAAACAATGAAGACTCATGGGTTCTGAAATCTATTTGTTAATGAGATTTTCATATTAATGTGCTTGTGCTTGAGATCTGTTCATAACCATACAACTCTCAGTAATAAGCAAACAGAATTATTATTATTATTATTATTGTTATTTCCTCAAACTTCAAGTGGAGGCATCCCAGGGGCTATTTTTGGTCCTTCAACTCATGCCTCAAACATGTATCAGGGTGCCTTTCCATCATCACAAACATCCCAACGCTCAAGCATCAAGCAGAAGGTATCAGTGGGGTCTGCACATGTATCCCATCAGTCCAAGGCACTCATCTCCCATTAAAATGTTCAGATTTCTCCCCGAACCTAAACAGCCTGTGCACCAGAAGGTGCTGAGAAGTATTTGTGATGTGTTGAAGAGAAAATAATAGTTCTGTCATACAGAGCATTGCAGTTTCAAAAGTGCTCCCGCATGGCATAAAGATGAAAGCTGGATCTCACATCTCATCCAATTTAGTACCCAAACAGTCACTGAAATGACTTCATCTGACCAAACGTGGGTATGGAATCCAGTCCCCTGTACAGGTGTTACTTAAGGGCTACAGGCATTTGGGAGTTTGGGGGTTGCTGGATTGATAGCAGGTAGGAAACATAACTCAGACTTAGAGCTTCTGGGAAGAGGAACCAGAATACTGTGGGGCATCTAAAACAAAACTCTAGCACGGTGTTTAGTCAACTGGCTTCCATTCCAGGTGGTGTGCTTTGAATTTAGCCTTTAGAGAATTAACCCTTTTTTCCACAGCTGGAAGGAACCGCTCTTTTCTCTCCAAAAAGGAGGCTGGCAGAGACCCAGCATGCACGTCGTGCAAAGGAGCAGGACTGAGAAAAACTGGTGGAGCATCATACGGAAAATGTAGATAAAATGGCTTATATGTTCATTTAAATACTTTCTATACTATTTGTCTAAACACATTTCTTCATGCCAGGTCAGCAGCAACCATTACAGTCAAGCTTGAATTATTTTTTTGGTACCTTCCTGCATTAACTTGGTTGCAGCAGAGAGACAAAATCTGAACTGTCCCTTCAGGAGGCCAGCGTATTTCCACTGACTGCCAGGAAAGCCTAAGCTGGCTCTGCTCTGAATGGTTAATGCTCCCAGGCAGAAAACTCGGAAAACATGAGTCAGATAGGAAAAGACTGGAAGACAATCCCAGGGCAGTTTGCTTTTTATCTATCCCCAGATATCACAAACTTTTGCTGCAGAACGCTTTTATAAGCAACATGGAAAGCTGGTTGCTGATCTAACATTGCATTGAAGGTTGCTGAAAACAAACCTAACAGAGCATTCGCTGCATGAATTGCTGGAGTGTTGACAGTGAGAGCCCTCCCAGCAGATATATCTCCATACACTTCAATGGTGACCACATGGCATGCTCTTTCTTTGCTCAAAAGAATCAATTTGCTCAACTGCTTTGAAGAGGCAGCAGAATTAGCTCAGACTTCCTATGTTTAATGAAGTCTGAGTGACGATGTTCCTGAAAGCTTCTGCTGTATGAAGAAACATTATAAAAGAGCACAAATATTAAATGATAATTTTGTACCAGACACTTAGAAAATACAGAAGAAGTGGCAGACAGAAGAGAACACCAAACTGTGTAAAGATGGGGAAGCGACATGGAGAAACGTAGATGGTTTTAAATTTTTATTTTTATTATTATGTCAATTTGTTTTTCTGCTGGAAGGCACCAGACTGTCAGTTCTGGCAATGTACCAGAACTGGGTAGAAAAAAGTTTCCCCTCTTTTTTCTTTATTATTATTATTTTTTTTTGTCCCCATTCAATACTAGGCAAAAAAAACAAAGCTCATGAAATAGGAAAAGCAATGTGAATTGGGGAAAAAATAGTCTGCAGTTGAAGTTAGGGAAACAAAACAAGATCAGGCTTCAAAGATTATTTCAAACAAAAACCACTGTCACAGCATTATTTCATGTGACCTTAATTCATGGTCTCAAGCCAACTGCTGGAAAATTCAGTTAACAGCCTCGTATTGCCAGGAAATTCATCAGTCATTAATGGAAGACATGAGTGAGCAGACATGGACCAATTTGATGTCAACAGCAGCAAGGTGCGGGCCAAAGCCAGCACCTGTGTCCTCCCTTTGGCTCTCTGAAGCATAGAATGATGTTGGTTATTATTTTTGTTAATAGCAAAATAATAAGTTGCTGCCGGAAGGTGTGTAATTGGAAGTAATATTGAAGCCTCCCTAGCTCTCTCATTTCAGCTGGCCCTGATGAGACCTCTGATGGGCAGCAAGGAGAGCAATCTACCTTGTGCTTTCCTGACGGCGTTCTTCATTTCTGCATTTCTCAGGCTGTAGATCAGAGGGTTCAGCATGGGGACTACAACCACGTACAGCACAGAGACCACCTTGTCGTGGTCCAAGGTGTCTTTGGAACCAGGGTGAAGGTACATGAAGAGGGAGCTGCCGTAGTACAAAGCAACTGAGGCCAAGTGAGAGGCACAGGTGGAAAAGGCTCTGTGCCGCCCGGCTACAGATCGGATTTTCAGGACTGCAGACAGGACCAGCCAGTAGGAGACCAGGATGAAGACTGTGGTGCTTAGTACATTGACACCCACTACAGCAGAAACCACTGCACTGCTGACATGGGCATCAGAGCAGGAGAGGGCTAGCAGCGGCGGGCCATCACAGAAGAAGTGGTTGATCCTCCTGGAATGGCAGAACGGGAGATGGAATATGGAAACAGTGTGGATGGCTGAGCTGAGCACTCCAGCCAGGTAGGCGCCTGCCAACATTCCGACGCAGAGCTGCCGGGACATGACCACAGGGTACAGCAGCGGGTTGCAAATCGCCATGTAGCGGTCGTAAGCCATGGCAGCCAGCACATAGCACTCAGCAGTGGCACAGGTGGCGAAGGAGAAGAGTTGAGCAGCACACCTCATGAAGGAGATGGCCTTCCTCTTCACCAAAAAGTTCAGCAAGGCCTGAGGGATGATGGTGGAGGAGTAGCAGGCATCCAGGAGAGACAAGTGGCTGAGGAAGAAGTACATGGGGGTGTGCAGGCAAGAATCAATTCTGATTAATGTGATCACCCCCAGATTTCCTACTAGGCTGACCACATAGATCACAAGGAATAAGACAAAGCATATCACCTGCAGGTCTTCTTGGCTTGTGAAGCCCAGGAGAAAGAACTCAGGTGTAAATGTAGAATTATCTTCAACCATACTGAGTATACAAGCAGTGTACCTGCAGTACATCATTCAAATGACAACGCTTAATAGGCCCAAGTCTGTCAACAATGTTGAATATTAATTCTTGTCTACCAGCCACAAAGCTTTACATCTGTATAAATCTATGAGGGATTTACAGAAAGCCTTAAGTTCGTAAGGCCAGTCTTCTGTACGGTGATAGATGAATACACATGCTCACCAGAAAAGAGGTGAGTGTTTCTGGCCTTCATTTTGCAAAAAATCAGACCAGTGACAGTGTTGGTTTCCTCAGGAACTTCAAACTTCAGCATTACGCTTTGGGTACCTCTTTGGAGGAACCCAAGTTTCAAATACAATTGGAAACCATGCTGTAAGGACATCTCCATAAGGGCATGTTGCAGTTATCCACACTATAAAGACATCGGCAGCAGAAGCGGCAGATAGAAATGATAAAAAGATGTGAGATACTGCACTAAAATGGAGTCTCATGGTCCTGCCACTTAAGCTTACAAACTCCCTCAGATGAGTCCTAGGAGAATATTGTCCAGTACCTTGTGGCTTTGTAGTGGTCCACCCTTTGAGCTCCCTGTACAGACTTACTACAGGTGGCAGAAATTTGGAAGCTTTTGGAAGAGCAACTAGTGAATTTTTCTCTAAAAGAAAGTGATGAAATACAGTCATTGGCTAGGTACAAAGACAGGCAGCTCCTTAGCCAAGGCACCTCCTGGATGGGACCTCCTGGAGCTGCTTCATCTCCCTCCATCGAACAATGGAGCTGCTGGAGCCATTGTGGTGCAGCTCATGGCCTGGGCCCTCCTGCTGGCCTGCAGTTTGCTCTAAAGCACCAGGAAAATGGATTTAATTGTTGGACAAATTTGCACAGCTTCACATAAGCAAAGAAAATGAGAAAGTAGAAGTAACAGTTAAGTGGTCAGCATATAACAAAGCATGCATGCGACATCCACCAGCTGTCTATATTGGTTCAGAACTGTCATACACAGATCACACTCACATCAAGATTGCAGTTTAAGCATAATTTCTGCTTAAATACATCTAATTTAAAGCATGCTCTGTGCTTAAATGTGGTCATATCTGCCCTGTCTTTTCTGACAAGGACAGGAACACCCCTCCATCCAGCGTCAGAGCCTGGGTGGGTGGTTGCTCCATGGCCGGCATGAGCACACCTGTGAATTCAGGCAGCAGAGCTCCAAGGAAGACTGAATCTGGGTGAAAGCACTGGAAAATGCAACCTCTCCCAACATAGCTTGTCCTCATGTAATAGGACAGTAATAGGAGCTGTGGCTTGTCTTGCTGGGCTTTGTTTTGGACTTGATGCTGAAACCAGAGGTAAAAGATAAATTCAGACTCCCTGCTCACGAGAGAGAAAGCTGCAGCTCCTGAAATGACACTCTGCAATGGATGGAATAAAAAAACATTGATTTTTTCCTGGATAACATTAATCATCACTTGACAGCGTTACACCAGAGAGTAGAGAGAGAGTGCATCTTATCTGGAACCTGACAAGTGGATCCACATTTAGAAGCCATCATTATCTTATGACACTTTGCTCAGGGGCGAGCTTCTACTCCAGAGCCAGACAACTAATTTTGGATGTCCTGTGAGCAATGCGTCTGGCCTCACGTTATTATTAATGGAGATTTAGAGATACTTTTGCCACTGCCTGAGGGGAAGTAGCACCTCTGAGACCCCTGCGAGGAGCCAGGGGATGGGCAGCAGCTAATGAAAACAAAGCTGCAGGGGCACAGGGCTGGACCTATCCTGGAGGCAGCATTCAGATGCTGAGATGGGGACACTGGGAGGATTGGCCTAAGCTGTACAATTAACCAAAGGCACAGGCTTCATCTCAGAATGGGCAGCTGAAGCTCCCTGTCAGGAATCACACCTCCCCGCTTCTTGAAGACATTGACCGGAACGGAGATAAATTAAACTAAAACCCAGGCCTTGCTGCCTCAAGTCCTACACTGTTTGTGCTGACAGCCAGTTCAATATTCTGCTAACTAGCTGCCAGCAAAAGCGCAAATATTCTTGGTTTTCCTCATGGGAAAAGAAGCTGCATTTACACCACATGCTCAAATTCAGTAAGATCTTGCATTTCTTGGGCAAATCAGTGCAAGACCATTCAATAAGCCACTCTGACTCACTGAGCAGTCCGTCATCAGTTTTTTTCCAGCACTTCAACCACAAAGGTATAGACATGAGTCCCTGGCTGCAGACCAATGCCTTGCAGAGCAGTCTGCAATGTGTTGTCCTGCTTAGGTAGCCATTCATCCGCTCTCACTGTGAATGCTATCCTCAAAACCTTGGTATGGGATCCTGCTGCATCTGTAGACCTAAAATGTCCTGCTGTTGTTTTAAAGTCCAAATTATCTAAAAGTACAGAAAAGACTCATTAGTAGGAGATTTCATATTACACAAGTGTTCCTTGTGCTCGTACCTCCAGCACCCCTCTGGTCTCTGAGGGTGACTTTCCTTGCTGTCCTCAAGCAGAGGACAGTTGTACTCTCAGCTGCTCCCTGCTCATGCTGGAGAGGTGCACAGCATCAACCTGTGCTTCCAGGGCTCATCAGCTTGAAGTATTCATCAAGATGGGGGTAATGGAGGGAATAACAGTACAAGAACCAGGGAATTGTCCCATCGAGCTAAACTCAGCCTCTGGAGAGCCCAGTCCTGAGACCCAGCAGGGCAAGATACAGCCAAAGGTCTTTTAACATTGATGGCAACAGAAGGTTTTATTTGAACAACATCAGCTCAAAAATGTTGTCTTTAATAGTTTCATACATTTAAAAAAATCACCAGAGATGGTTTCTTGTAGTTCCCCATACTATGCATGTGATGTCCATATTTAAAAGCCCTTATTCCACACACATACACACCATGGCTCTTCTTGAACCCATTCAACCCCCAGTCCAGACTATAAGAGATGAGAAATCCAACACTTACTTTTTTAAGTTTATACTTATAACGAGAAAAGCCTTACCTTCCATTTGATGCACCTGCCTTTATTTTTCAGACAGAAACTCTTCCTGCTCTTTGCTCAGGAAGCTGCGGTGTGGCCCGACTGGCTGCAGCTCATCCTAGAGGAAGATGCAAGTCACCTCTTCATCTGCTCTAGAAAAAAACAAACGGAAGTGAGGGGACCCCAGTGCTATCCCCTAACCAAAATTTAACCATGAAGGGTCACTTTCTTCCCAGGGAATGTCAACAGAATGAATCCAAAATGTTTACCCAGGAGCCAGGCAGCCACACAAGCAGCTTAACCCATTTAATTTAGCATCCGAGTGCACTGAGGAGACCTGCTCACCTGGGATTATTTGGGTAGAGATGTATGTGAATTCTGTAAACTACAAAACAAAAACAAACAAACAAAAAACAAAAACAAAAACAAAAATCAAGTTATTCACGTACATGAGAGAGCTGTTTTGTCTTTTTTTTTTTTTTTTTTTTTTTTTTTTTCTTTTTTCTTTTTTTTTTTTTCTTTTTTCTTTTTTCATTTGTCTTTATTGTAAAATCTGGAATAGTTTTGTCAGGAATAAAGACACACTGCACAGATCTTTTCTAAGAATGTTCGGTACTGCAGGAAATGATGATCCATGCTGAAGGGAACTAGTTAAATATCAGGAATTATTACTTTAAATTATGCATGGTGTAACCCAAGGTTAAAAGTAATCCATAAGGCAGGGTGAATTTAATCTGGATTTTATCTAACCTGAGGCCTCACTCAAGAATTACTTTTTTTTATTATTTATTTATTTTAAATTAGAATAAAACAAAACAAAAGCTCAAAACCTCATTTCAGCAGTAAAGTTTCCCTCTCTCCCAGTTCTGTGGTGCGTCACCAGCTATGGAAGCAACACAAAGGCCCTGTTTTACTTACTTGCTGTTTCTCTGTCTTTCTGCTCAAGGCCAAGCCTTTCAGTTACCCAAGGCTTAATAGGAAAAAAAAAAAAAAAAAAAAAAAAAAAAAAAAAAAAAAAAGTTTTCAGCTAACAGGAGGAGGAGTAGATATTTCCAACAGTGCCCAATAGATGGTGATGACGTACAGGAAATGTTGACCAGACTTTCCTAGCCAATAAGTTAGCATTTCCCCCCTGCAGCGCTCCCTTTTAATACCTGAACGAGACTGGTGTGGTCATTGTGTGTCTCTAGGGGCTGACAGCACAACACTTACAAAAGGAGTAAGTCATTTGCGTGCACACAGGAATGGATTTTATTCAGCAGCCGATGAAATGCAGCGTTTAAGAAGGAAAGGCACGTCCATGGAACAACATTGTGTCTATGGTGTATTTGTACAAGCCCACTGTGTTGCCTTGCCAGCAGCAATGACAGTCAGCTTCAGGGTGGTGACTCCAGTGTTAGAAATAATTGTTCAAGGTTTTAGGTGCTGGCCAAGGTCACATCACTGTGTGAGTTATATTCCACTGGTTGATGTGTTTGGGAGACAATTTTTCCTCAATTGATGGTAGAACTCACACCAAGTTAGAATCCTCATCCAGAAGGAGCCCTGGTCGTCTTCTCAGACAACCCCCTGAGTGCCCTCCAGAGACCTTTGTGGGGACACCCATTACTTTGAACCGAGGAAGTGCTGGAGGAATGTAGAAAAGTTTTTTGGGGTGGGGAAAAAATAACTGTGGCAAACCCACCAGGGGAAACAATAGCATTTCACAGCACCCACAGCAGTTTCTAGCTAAAGTGGTGAAAGGTGGGAGCTGTAATTTGTGGCAGGAGTTGCTGCTTGTGTAAGAAATACATACTTGTTATTTGTATTATTTTTTATTACTACCCTCCCCTTTCCCCCCCCACCCCCCTTTTTTTAAAAAGCTCCTTTTCCCCACTGCCTCATGGTGAAGTGAAATATCACAGGATGCAGCTGCTATTGAAAATATTTTCTTTGTACCTAACAAGGCACTGTGGGCATAAATTAGTAAGCTAATTAGAGCTTTGTTTCAAGACTTGGAAAGGCAGAAATTGTGAGAGGGAGTAAAAAAAAAAAAAAAAAAAAAAAAAAAAAAAAAAAGGAATGAGAAATGTATATGGCTACCCAAAAAAAAAAAGCTAAAAGATCAATTTAACTCTGCAAAGTTCTGGTAATTTAGCACCCTAGTTTCAAACAGACCTATTTAAAAAATCACATTTCATATTCAGTTGGCTTATTCACCTTATACAGTTATCCCCCCTCACCTCAACCCCAACACTAAAACCTCATAATTTACCCATTCAGATATTGTTCCCATCTTTCCCAGGAAGAGCTTTTGAAGGAGCCACCTCCCCAGCCAGATCCTGGGTCCAGTCCTGGAGGGGATATCCTGCCTTCATGAACCCTTCTGGATAACATAAATATTTTTAATTTCTTACAAAGAAAATGTCAGTCCAGGTTAGCCCTAAGGAGGAGAAATGCTGATCCCAAATCATGGCATGCTGCTAAACTCTGCAGGATCAGGAAATGTTCTGTGACATTATTTGGCATTTTTCTGGTATAGGCATTTTTCTGATAAACCCAACAACAGCACGTCCCACACCCCTTCATTTACCAAGCAGGGGGCTACAGCTTGGTATTACAGCTAATTTGAGCTAGGGATTGACAATGAAATCAGTAACAAATGTGTATGTGAACACAAAGGAATATAATTTATTATATAAATTTGTCATATAATATGAAATTGCTGCATTTTTATGGATACACACACATGTGAATGCATATAACTTGGCACTCATAGGACTAGAGGCCTCCCAGATGTCCCTTCTGATCAAAAGAATCCCATCTCCTGCTCAGAGCAGGGCTGACCTCACACTACATGCTTGCACATGGCCTCATTCAGGCATGCTTGGAACACCTGCATGGATGGAGGTGTCTCCACAGCCTGAGACAAAGCCCCATGGCCAGGTGGCCTGAGTCCTGGTATCTGATGCTCTGTACATTTGTGGTTTTCCAAGGTCTTCACCTGCTCCTGTGTCATTAACTCGGCTCAGACCCCAACAGTGATTCTTTCTGTTCTTCTCCTCAGTGCATCCTTCACCACCTGGTTCCTCAGGCTGTAGATGAGTGGGTTCAGCATTGGGATCACCACTGTATAGAAGACGGAGACCATCTTATCTGTGTTCAGGGAGTAACTAGAGCTGGGGCGCAAATACATGAAGATTGTTGTCCCATACAACAGGGTCACAGCTGTCAGGTGGGACACACAGGTGGAGAAGGCTTTTTGCCTACCTTCAGCTGAACGGATCCTCAGGATGGCAAAGGAGATGAAGATGTATGAGACCAGGATGATGCAGATGGTGCTGAGCTCAATGACGCCAGCTAAGGAGAAGAGGATCATCTCATTGATGTAGGTGTTGGCACAGGACAGAGCCAGGAGAGGAGGAACATCACAGAAGAAGTGATTGATGACATTAGAGCTGCAGAAGGGCAGCCTGATGATGAAGGTCATCTGTATGATGGCATTCAGGATGCCCCCGATGTAGGACCCCACCACTAGCTGCACACACAGCCTCCTAGTCATAATGGCCGAATAGAGCAGTGGGTTACAGATGGCCACATACCGGTCATATGCCATGACGGCCAGCAGGAAGCACTCGGTGGTCACAAAGACAATATAAAAGAAGGTTTGGCTTGTGCATCCAGCAAAAGAAATGGTCCTCCTCTCGGATAGGAAGTTCACCAGAGTCCTGGGGGCAATCACAGAAGAGAAGCAGATGTCCACCACTGAGAGGCTGCCAAGGAAGAAGTACATGGATGTGTGGAGCCGGGGGTCACCTCGGATGATGATGATTATCCCCATGTTGCCCAAAAGGGTGATGATGTAGATGAGCATAAACACCACGAAGAGGGCTCCCTCCATCTCTGGTTGGTCAGTCAGGCCCTCAAGAATGAACTCTGCCACTGAGGTGTGATTCTCCTCTGCCATTCAGGGCCTCGTGTCTACCAAGAGAGAAAGCACAAAGACACAGGACAGTGAAAATGATGCCTTTTTACATTATTTTTAAGCTGAAATTGGATAAGTTGACAACTCAAACAATGTGCAACTAGAATACCCAGACAACTTTTTCTAGGGAGCTAGGATAATATAGACCACACATTAGCCATGAGAAGTCAGCCAGCTGGTCTGAGCTTGTCTTCTACAGTACAAGGAAGGGGAGGCTCCTTCTGAAGAGAAGGCATCCCAGCTTTCTGAAATGCCCACACCAGTCTGCAGCAAATCACTATTGAAGGCATCTCACCTCCCAGACTGTGGGCAGACTTTAGGTCGGGTTCATCTCTAACTCAGGATCTCATTTTGGTACATGCAGTTTGATGAGATCAAAGGATGAAGCATCAGATAGAGATTCAGATGACACAGACTAAGTTACCAGCTCTGCCCTTGCTTTCTAGCAACTAAGCCTTTCTCCTTATTTGTTTCCCTCCTTTCCCCTCCCCAGTTTTGAACAGACCAGAAGGTGCCCTGGACAGGATGGCTGTGTCTTCAGCAGCATCTTCTGGCTACAACTGTAACAGTTTGGAGTAAAAGTAAAAATACCATAGCTTTTCTTCCTTGGTTTTGGAAGAGACACTGTGGAAAAGACAGTTTTTGGGAGTGAGAAGGTGTTTCATGATCCTGAAAGTCAAGAAAGGAATGAGAAGTTTAATATTAGTCTCAGAAACCTTGGGGACATTAAGCCAGGGAGACCACCAGTGCAATTTGAATTTGAAGCTGTTTTGTTTTGTTTTGTTTATTTAAGGGTTTTGAACTGGAATGAGAATCAAACATTTCATTAATATAACTTAAAGAATATACAATTAAGTGTTAAACATCAAAATCTATCTTGATTGCCCCATGACATTGAGATCAAATGCATTACCCTGGGTATTAAGGTTCCATGTATAAAGAATTGATATGGATTTAACAGATAATAAAACAGTTTATCAATAAATGCTCAAAGCTGTTATGGAGTTGAGCTGACCAGAGCCCATTGCATCCCTGCTCATCACTTGCCCTTGCCATGAGGCACCATTAACCACCACAAGACATTGATGACATTCATCATGCCTTGCATTTTCAGAAATGGGCTAGGAGATGAAACCTGATTTGCAGAAGTGATTCAAGTGTCTGGAGAGAGAGCTGCAAGCATTTACGAATATGAACCAGCTGTAATGTACTGACCGAAAGGCAGAAATAGGATCTGTGATGTCCTGGAATATAAAGTAACACCTGGTGCCTTCCCCAGTGTGCTTAGGCAGCAGCATCCAACTGAATAGCATCTCATTTCCAGGTGAGAACAGGGAATGGCTCACAGTTCTGGCAGAAAGGAGGAAAACATCCAAAGGAAAAAAGGAAAAGAGAGCTAGTGTGAGAATTCACTGTTTTAAGAGGCAATCTGTGAAGAAAATCCTTTGCAGAGGAATCTTGGCTGTGACACAGCACAGCATCCTGGTGGTGAGGATGCTCATAAGGACTTCCCTCATCCCATTTTTCATAGGCAAAACTCAGCTGCCTCCAGCAGCTCCTGCCTCTCCCCTTGGCCAGAGGGGAGACCACAGAGCGTTGCTGAGCCAGGCTCACTCAGCTCCTGTTGCCTGAATTTAGGCACATAATCAGGCTGCTCACCTTAGTGAAGGGGTGAAATATAGGTTTCTGTCCCTGATAACATGAAGATTTAGAACAGAACAATTAAATATTTACAAGAGTAAAGATGAAGATCAAAGTCTTACCCCATTGGGTGAGCATCAGGATCAGAAGACTCATTGCAAAGCCCTTCTCTATCAGCTGAACATACACACTTTTTCTCAAGCTTGGTGGGTGGGTTAATTCCTCCTTGAGAGTGCTCTCCTCTATTCTTCTCATAGGCTCCTTAAAGATACCATAAGCACCATGACTTTTGATCCCTGCACACTTTTGTATTCATATACTGGTGTGCATTTCAAGTACATCCAAGCAGAAATATTTCACCTTTAACCAACACAGAGGAGAAAACCTTTAGCTGGTGTAAATCAGAGCAGCCTCCCCAAAGGTAGTATAGCTGCAGAGGTTTATACCAGAGGAGGACAGTCCCAACAGTGCTCACCCTGATAATTCAGGGAACGGTCACCTTGACCTGTGGATGGAGGCCACTTTCTCTTCCACTTTGGATGGAACTACAGACTCAGGAAACATGCATGGTAAATCTTGGGGATTAAAACTTGAAGCCATCCTCACAGTTTCCAGGTAAACAAGAAGATCTCTCCTGAGGTTTCAAGAGCCACATGCATATTTCCGGCAGGTGAAATTCTTCACTTACATCAATGTGTTGCCTTTATACAGGTGTCTGCAAGTCTCTGTGGGCAACAGACACCCCTCTTCAGGGAGGGGGTGTTTATCCTTGCCTTGGCTACAGTTCAGGTTTCTAAGAGAAGCGAGTCTTGGTTCTATACTGCTGGCTCCTTACTGAGAGTCCATGAGTCATAACAGCTTGAACAACTAACAAAGGCTTAACTATGCATGCAGGATGATGCAAAATCCTATGCTAATTCCTGGACTACAGCAACACTGTTGTCACAAATATCAAGAACCTGTGACAACAATTGGTAACCTTAAGAGACAGAACAGGCAGAGATCCCAACTATTACGAGTTACTCTTCATAATCTCCTCTGAAAACCAAGGGTGAGATGGGAAGGTAGATCCAAAGAGCAATTTATTCCAACGATCTCAAACACCTCTTGTAAGCAGCTTATACTGCAGTAATCGGTGCTGGCTGGATGCCGGCGCAGATGGCTGGGATCATGGAGATGACGGCTGGCCCAAGCCTCCAGACAATGAATGAGCCTGAACTACTTCCAGACTACTGACAATTAAGAACAGGAAGGGCTGTATTGAACCCACCTGTCAGAACATGACTGGGGATGTCAATCCTCTAAACCTTTTTTTCTATGTTCCAGATATTCCCAGGAACATCTCAGCAGCTTATTTTTTCCTCCCTTTTAACAGAGATCAGGTTCATTCTACTGCTCCATCTCTACTGAAAGATCAGAATGATATAATCACAGCATGTTTTGGAAAGAGATGGTATTAATTCAGTACTTTCTGCAAAAAAATCTTTTGCTTAGCAGAAAATGGATAGCACATTCACAGCAATTTCAGTGTAATTCACCTCAGCTCAACATACTCAAGTATCAGCCTGTTTCAGCATCTGAAACATCTTAATGAGATCCCAATTCATAACATGAATTTCACTATAGATTTTTTTCCCTTTCAGTAATAGGAGCTCATGCTTTTAAACAGATTGCATGGATACAGAAACTATATAAGTAGCAGCTCATATTTGGATTCCTGACTTCCATAGGTGGAATTTCCTCATCTATCAGTTGAGAAATCCATTGTGTAGTTATATAAGACACCTACTTAGCCTCTTTTCACAATCAGTAGGCATGAAGGTGGTGGTTCAGTAGCTTAGACATGGGTGCTCAGGACTGTTTAGTGCCCACCATTTCCTGCTCCATAAAAGGAAGCAATTCTCCAATAAAATAAAGTCTTGCTATATCTGCTAGTTCTGTGTTAATGCCCTCTCAGATGAAATTAGGTGCATCAGTAGATTCAGTAGAGCCCAGAGAGGGATTTGCACATCCAAAGGAGAGACCCACATGTGGTCACACAGAGAACTTTTCTGTCAATACTACCAAGAGTCTTGAGGACTTGCTGAGATGGACTCCTGGGGCAGGTTTGAGTTCACCTGGCTACAGATGAGCATGATGTACACAGCTCCACATGAGCTGTAAGTGCCAGCTTCTGTTCCAGCTGGAAGTCCAAGACGAAATTTGGTTGGACAACCAGAGGGACAGCTCTGACAAAACCCTGCAGGGCTTGCAGGAAACCCAGAACCTTCTGGGTGGTCAGCTGAAGCCCAGTGGATGCCCCTGGGTATCCAAAATGGTGCTGGAGACCACAGCCAGCACAGGCAGCAGCCACAGAGCCACATGAACCAGCAACCCCAATACTGACAAAACAGAGGTGACCCCAGACAAGTGTGTTCATTGAGCAACAGGTATTCTTACAAACGACCACACTGTCACAGAAAAGTTTATATTTTGGGATTTCTGGAGTTACTAATTTCACTGATGTTTTGCATTTCTGTTCCCACTACTGTCCACACCTCCAGGTACAGCTCAGAGCATACCCTACTTGAAAAGAAAAGACGTATATATGAGTAATTTCTAAAAGATAAGCTAGTTTTTTTGCCCTGCTAACATTTGTCTTATAATGGAGGCAGAAATGGAAAGGTGGAATTGCAATTAAAAAAATCACACATAAAAATATCATTTAAAGTGAAAGGCAGCAATATTGACTTATCAAAGTGATATGACCCATGGACTGGATGGGTTACTGCACCTCTGATTCAAACATCTTGAAAAAAAAATGTCAGAGACATGCTATATTTTCAATAGGGAGAAAGCTTTATGCATGTTTAATTTGTTTAATTTAACAAGGGTCTTGCTCTTTCATTCCTGCTACAGAGAAAGATTAAGGTCAGATGCAATATTTATCTACTAAACTCAAATTTGACCAGCTAAATCTCATGTGATAAATCTCATGTCAAAATGGCAACTTCCATGAGATCAGTCATCCTAGCACACTGACTTCATCCCTTGCTTAATTATGAGTGGTTTTAATCCCATACTCTGTAGATAATGAAGCTCTCTAACAAAACACTGCTGGACACCCTGGCAGGCTGCTCAGTCAGTCCACAAGCACCCAGTGATGCAAGAACCAACATCTCCTGGCCACTCAAGCACTTTCAACCATGCTTTGAACACAACTTCTACCTTCACACACTGATTCCAAAGAAAAAAGTGATAAAATAAGCTTTTCCTTTGACATCACCCTGGTCTTCTCCATGCACATTGTTTCTGTCTGTCTGCAGTTTTCACCACATTAAGGGAAGAGAAGTCCATATTCATTAACATCTGTTTTGATAACACTCCAGCAATGTATGAGCTATCAGCAACGACTCTGCTTTCCATGTCGATAATGTCCCTAAGACTTATTTTCGCAGGTAGCTCAGAGTTGGAATTTGCTGCTCGGGATATTTTATTCTAAATGCTCAAAAACAAAATTAATGGTTTTTTTTTTTTTTTTTTTTTTTTTTTTTTTAAGAGGACTACTAACAAAATTACTATGGGAAATTAACTACATTCTACATTTCTGCTCACAGACTGCTCACATCTCATGAGAACAGCAACATGAACAGAAGGAGGTAAATACTGTAAATACTTTTCTGCAAGACTGTATCTTGCAGCTTAGCTGGTGACTTGCTAAAAAATGTGCTTTTTCCTTTATTTCTATCATGTTGACATTTGAAGCAAACAGTAACTTTTTAAGTACTTTCAAACAACTAGTTAACATGCTAAATTAAGGTTAGAGAGTAAAGCATTGTTTCTTCCATTCAGAAAAGAATTGTGGCATAGCTATGTATTTCTTAAGTGTGGAAGTTTGAGTGGAATATAAAAATAGTTCCTATTTCTCAATGAGAAAACCAGAGTCTGCCCTCATACCAGGCTAGGGTATATTTCAATAGCCAATTTCTTTATTTCCTAATCCAGTCCTCCACTTGACCATGAAGACTTTTACTGCCCTGTATTCCTGCTCTCCACTAATTTCACCAATGTTCCCCAAATAGTACCTTAGATTCCACCTCTTCTGTTTTCTTATAAAAGAATCAGACTTCTTCAGTCTTAACTGCTTCTGTGCCCACCTCTGTTATTAGTTTCTCTGAGGAGATTTTTCACAAGATATTGCCAGAATCTACACTTTTTTACTTCTGAGGAAAATTAGAACAGCAGTGATACAGAAAATAAGACAATATCCTATTAAATTCATCTGCAAGTGTGTGTGTGTCCATTTCAAATAGGATGAAAAAATAAGAATGTTCCAATAAATGATTTTCTCTGGGGAGAGACACATACTAAAGATATATTTTGAACAAGTATGCTTGTCCCAGTATACCTCATAACAGTTGGCAAGGATGTTTTCCAAGAGAGATGGCATTTTTTGCAGTTGTCAATTACTGCTACATTTCTTTGACATTGACTCTAAGCTGATCTTTCTCACCTGTCTGAACAACTATTTCACACAGTCATTGACTTTAAAATACTATTTTTTTTTCCACCTTCTAGCTTGCTTTATAAGTCAGAGATTCAGAGAAGCAAATTTATTCCTAGTCTTTTTCTCTCTTAATTTTATGTGATGTTAGACATCCACACATTCCTCCCAGAGGCTATTGTCTTCACTGTTTATTGCTTTCCAGCTTAGATGGCTGGGATAAGCTGCCAACAGCCTCATTGGGCACATCGCCCCAGGCCAATCTCTTTTACTTTTTCTATACTTCAGATATAATTGCAAGCTTCCTTTAGTGATTCTGAGAAAGATACAGGTGTGGAGATATTACTTCCTTAACCCTTGAGATGGGCTGTCTTCTGGGAGCAAGTATACACCGAGATCAAGAACTGCTGTATTATCAAGAAAGAGCATAATTTTAGCACCTTGCAATTATGGAACCCCCAAGTGGGAAAGATTCACCAAAGTTCTCAAACTAGCCCCAGGAGCAACAGGGAACCAACACTGATTGGAAACATATGTTTGTGTGCAGTATATGTGATAGATCATTATGGATATCTACCAAATCTGAACATCTACAGTGCAAATGAACCTAACACAGAGACTATGATGATCAACATCTTCATTGATTTGGAGAAGTATGATTTCTATTCTCCTCTTTACACATTTCTGCCTGTGTTATCACTTAAGGTTATGTATTAACACCGCATAATTTTGAACTTAACTAGGCATGACTGGCTGTCATGATATCTAGAGTATATACAATGCAGTTTTACTCTGGAAAGTGATTGCCATATTGAGGCTTTGGAAAAATGCATGTGATAGTCAGAAAGAAAATTAAGCCTTGAAAGTCATGGGGATCACTGAACCAAACTGTAAGACAAGATGTTGCCAACTTATTGAAGACAATAGCAAGCCCACTCTTGCTGGCACAGTGGGCCATCCAGGGTCAATGGAGGGAAATCAGCAGCTCCAGAGAAGGGAGGCAGTTGTGCTTTATACATCACTGGGGGAGAAGCAAGAGCCTATGGAAAATCTGAAATGATCTATTTCCATTTTGTAGAGGCAAGGTTGAACTGATACCCTTGCATGGTCTGCTGGCATCTCAGAAGCATGGTCAACAGGTCGTCACTGCCGTGGTGTGTCAGAATCCCAGAATCACAGAATGGCCAAGGTTGGACCTCTGGAGATCATCTAGTCCACCCCTTCCTGCCAAGCAGGATCACCTAGAGCAGGTTGCACAGGATGGCATCCAGACGGGTTTTGAATATCTCCAGAGAAGGAGACTCCACTGCCTCTCTGGGCAACCTGTCCCAGTGCTCTGTCACCCTCCCAGTAAAGAAGTGTCCCCTCATACTGAGCCAGAACATCCTGTGCTTCAGTTTGTGCCTGTTCCCTCTCATTCTGTTGCTGGGCACAATTGAAAAGAGACTGGCTCCATCCTCTCGACACCCTCCCCTTGGATATTTATACACATTGATGAGGTCTCTCCTCAATCGTCTCTTTTCCAAGCTAAAAAGGCCCAACTCTTTCAGCCTGTCCGCATACGACAGAAGCTCCAGTCCTCTGATCATCTTCGTAGCCCTCCTCTGAACTCGCTCCAATAGTTCTGTGTCCCTCTGGTACTGGGGAGCCCAGAACTGGACACAATACTCAAGAGGGCTGAGTAGAGGGGGAGGACCACCTCCCCTGACCTGCTGGCAAAACTCTTCCAAATGCAGCCCAGGATACCATTGGCCTTCTTGGACACAAACGCACATTGTTGCCTCCCTCCTGGTCAAGCCTGTTGTTCACCAGGATTCCCAGGTCTCTTTCTGCAGAGGTGCTCTCCAGCAGGTCACCCGCAGCCTGTACTGGTGCTTGGGGTTATTCCTTCCTAGGTGCAGGACCCTGCACTGGCCCTTCTTGAAATTCATGAAGTTCCTCTCAGCCTAACCCTCCAGCCTGTCAAGGTCCCTCTGAATGGCAGCACAGCCCCCTTGGGGTAACAGCCACTCCTTTCAGCTTTGTGTCATCAACAAACCTGCTGAGGGTGCACTCCGATCCTTCATCCAGGTCGTTGATGAATAAGTTGAACAACACTGGACCCAGTACTGACCCCTGGGGGACACCGGTAGCTACAGGCCTCCAACTAGACTGCAACACCCAGCACAACCCTCTGAGCTCTGCCATCCAGACAACTGCCAACCCACCTCACCCCGCATCCATCTAGGCTGCACTTGCTGAGCTTGTCTATGATCATCTCCGTGTCTTGTGCTCAGCCATGGCTTATCCACATGGTGTCTTTCAGACACCTGCAGCAGCACAACGACTTCTGGAACTGCATTTCAGCCTTTCTTTCTTTGCTCTGGTAAATTGTGCCATGGGGAGCCCTGGGGGCTCTCTCCCATGGTAGTACAAGGGGCTATTTACTGCTCACTCACCCAGGAGCTCAGCTGCTGGAGTACGAGAAGGAGCACCTCTTGCTTCACATCAGGCAAGTTATGACCACAGCTTCTTTGCCAGTTAAGGGAGGTTTTGCCGACCCATGATATTATCTGCTGCATTTGACATAAATCCTTGTCCTCCACCACCTGGTAGCTGCAAAAGCACTGGAGGAGCTGTAGCACTGCGGCAAAGGAGAGCCCTGCCTATCTTTAGACATTTGGCTTTCTTGCTCATGTACTTTTACACCTTTTTGGGGGCTCCTTCAGAAATCAGCTGTACCAAAGTAGGTTTTCTTTACAAAAAGAGGGAGCAGTGGTTTATATAATTTTTTTTTCTTTTACTTAGGCAATTAAAGTAAGATGATCAATTTATGCAGGTGTTAAACAAGGTGGGGTCTCACTTTGTTCTAAAGAAATGTGACATTTCCAATTGTCAGCAGAACAAGAATATCGTCAATAACAAATTGGCTTTTGAAATCAGTGTGTTTTAAAATTTACTCAGTTTCTGAAGTATCTTAACATAATGCTTTTTTTTTTTTTTTTTTTTTTTTTTTTTTTTTTTTTTTCCCTAAGAATACTGTGATGTGCTGGACTTCATAAAGACATAAATCATGAATTTACCAATGTGATATTTATTCACTGTAAATTATATATGACAATTTGATAAATGTAATTTTAAGACCACAATAATAATTAAAAGCCAAATGAAAATGTCTGAACATCATTATGTTATGCAATCTGTGATTTCACTGATACCGTGACTTTTTCTTGCTCTAGGTTTATGTGCAAGTCTACAAGGCTGCTCTGAGGTGACTTCTGAAATGAAATCACAATCACCAAAACAATCAATTGGAAGCTCTAAAAATGCATGACAACATAAGACTTGCTCTTTAAAGCTGAATTGTATTTTCCATGTTGAGTTTTGCTGACTTATAAATCTCCTGTAAAAACTACTATACCTTCTGCAGACTTTTTTTCCATCATGGGAAAGTTCCCTTCCAAATCATCTATAAACACAAGCTGTGGGAACTCAAAATTTCTGTCAAACTGAAGATGAATATACCTGATTGCTGTCTTAAATACAAAAATACAAGTGTTAGAAACAAACAAACAAAACATAATTTTAAGTGTCTAGGCATAGGTTAAAAAAAAAAAATAAAAAAATCATCATCTGTCTCCATAACTCAATCCATATTAATTTTTAATCACTTCAAAAGGAAAATAAATAAATAAATAAATAAATAAATAAAACATACACAATCTGAATTTGGACAATGCAGCAGAATATACAAAGATGTAGTAGTTAAACTGATGACTGATTACAGTGAAATATGACCCAACACTGAAACTCTGTACTTTTATTGGTTTTTATCATTTTGACATTTCTCTTCCTTTTGCCTCAGCAGGTAACACCTGGTCATGGTAGGAAATCACACGCTGACTAAATTTGTCCTCTTGGGAATTACAGACAGTCCATTTGCACAGGTGCCTCTCTTTGGGTTGTTTCTACTGATTTACATTTTCACTTTGGTGGGGAACATTGGGATTATGGTCTTGGTTTGGGCTGTTCCCAGCCTTCACACTCCCATGTATTTCTTCCTCACACATTTTTCATTTACTGACATCTGCTATTCCACAGTCATCTCCCCCAGAATGCTAGCAGACCTGTTATCAGAGAACAAAACAATTTCTTTTGCTGGCTGTGTGACACAGTTCCATGGCTTTGCGTTCTTTGCAACTGCTGAGTGTCACCTCCTTGCTGTCATGGCCTACGACCGCTATGTTGCCATCCGCAACCCGCTGCTCCATGTGGTGGTCATCTCCAGGTGCCTTTGCCAGCAGTTGGTGGCAGCTTCCTACATTGTCGCCTTTCTCAGCGCCATTGTGTACACGGTCTGCACATTTGGGGGCTCATTCTGTGGACCCAACCGGATTGACCACTTCTTCTGTGATGCCAGCCCTGTGCTAAAGCTGGTGTGCTCTGACACCCACAGAAGTGAGATAGGCATCTTCATCACTGTTGCCATAAATGCAGTGGGCACAGGCATGGTCATCTTGCTCTCTTACATCTGTATCCTCGTCACTGTCCTGAGGATGCACTCAGCAGGGAGCAGGTCCAGAGCCTTCAACACGTGTGCCTCCCATTTAATGGCCATTTCCCTTTTTTACGGGACGATTTTCTTCATGTACCTCCAACCCGCATCCAGCCATGGCAGCCTGGACAAGGTGGCCTCTGTGTTCTACACCTTGGTTACCCCCATGCTCAACCCACTCATCTACAGCCTGAGGAATAAGGAGGTGAAGGATGCTCTTGTCAAGAGCAGGAGAAAGGTGTTAAGCCACTGGTAACATTAAGAAGGTAAACCAGCTGTGTAATTAATAGTTTATCTCATGTGAGAAAGCCCATGCTGCATTAAAAAATGTATTTTTTCCTAGACCTCACAACTTTATGTAGGTTCTTCCATAATTTCTGCATAAAAGTCAATTACAGGGTTTAGCCCTGAGAAATAGACCCCATTATCACATCTTCCTTTGAAGGCAACGGGGAGGAGGGGGAGCCTCAAGCTTTATTTCACTTTGCAGTCACCAACCTATAGGAAGAAATCACTCAGAATCTCACAGGAAATATGAACCATAGTTTTATTGATTTATATTTTTTATAATGATAAATACGTATTTTTCTTGTGAAATTATTGATCTTATCCCTAAACTCCAATAAAATCCCTCACTGTTACCTGTGAGTTATTTATTAGAGCTGAGCTGGTGGAGTGGAGTGAGCAGTTTGAAAATGTAAGTGTATTTAGAATTTGCTTTCTGAAAATGTAAGATAAAATGATTAAAATGAAAGCGTGCATTTCTTTCTGACTTGACAAGTGAGAAATCCAGTGGAAGTTGGGATCTCAAACTATAACTTGGAATATAGAAGGGAATTCCTCCACAGACTGGCACACTTCAGCATGCATTTTCACTTAAAAGGACAAAGTACAGATAGTATGTCTGGAAATGGCAATGAACTGTTCTGGGAGTAGCCAGCGTCAAGAATGAGTTCTGCACAGCGACACCACCAAGGGGGAGCTGTCAGTCACCATCAGTGGTGCTTTACGTTCATTTTAGGTGCCATTTACTTCAGCGAAGAGACAAATGTGACTGCATCTGGTGATACACATCAGTGTCACAGGTGCAGGTGCCAGCTCAAGGCTCACATGTGCCATAAACACCAAATGGTATGTTTCATTTAAAAAGTCAGCAGGTTTCTGGTTTCCACAGTTGAAAGACAATGCTGCACACATCACCTCTGTAGCTGGTAGTGGCTTGTTTCTGAAAACAAAAACAAAAACAAAACAAAACAAAACAAAACAAAAACAAACAAACAAACAAAAAACAGCCATTCTACAAGTTACAGCTTCATTAAAGAAGGGGTCACATAAAGAAGGGGACCACAACACTGGGAGGGGGGGCAGCAATCCTTCCCCTTTACCTGGCAAACTTGTAGGAGAAAAAGCATGCTAATTTCTGCTCATCCTAATTAATTCCAAAGGACATTCACTGTTCCTTGGAGGCACACACAGAAGCATTTGTGATTTGGGTGCAACTCTGCAACTTCCTTGCATCATTGTCCACAGAAGAGAGCAAGCAAAGCTCAGGCTGCATGGGTCTGTCCAGCAGTGCGTCTTCCTCCTTCTTGGGCACTCGGCCTGGACTGTCCCTTGCCCACTGATGCCACTTGGGCAACAGGGCCAGAACTCAACATACTGTCCTCTCCCTCCTCCCCCAAAGGAGCTTGTTAGGAGCCCCATCCCCAAGAGACAGAGACGCTAAAGACCACGTGCCTGAGTTGATATAGGTGAATGTCAAAGAGTTTGCAAATACTGAGACTCTTGTTATCAGAGCAGGTAAATCTTTATTTTAAAAACTTCACCAAACCTTGTTATTCTTCCTTCTAGTTGGCTATTTTTGTTTGCAGTATACAAATATAGAGCTCACTGCTGCTCGCTGAATTACCCTGCTCTACATGTTACTATTTTCTCTTATTTTTAATTAAGTTTGCAAGGCAAGGACAACTAAAAAGCTTAAAGGTTTAACCAGACTGCATTCCTAAAAGAGGCCTGGATGGCTTTATTCTTGTGTGTGGTGGTATCCAACTCAGTGAACTTACAAGTAGAACTTCCATCTAAAATGCAGTGGATGCAGAATTGTAAATTTTGATTTTTGTTTGTTTGTTTGCTTGGTTGGTTGGTTGATTTTGTTTTTGCTGTTTTTTTGTTAAGATTAATGCTGCCATACTTTCCTTTGAACTTTGCAGAGATAGGGTGTACAAAACCCAGAAATTGTGGCTGTAGACAGAAACTTACCACATGAAATACAAACTGGAGATCATCTCTGTGAGTGGTTCTGACACCTCAAAAAGCGGGAAACATTTTTTGTGGGAAGAGCTGGAAATATCCGTCTTTACCCTCCAGGTGATTCAGGTACAATTTGGTCAGCCCAAAAGTTATTTTGGAAAGAGGAATTCAGATGCTGTGTAGATCATTCACAACATGGCTTATATTTTCCTGAACAATTAAGACTATTCATATAACCTAATCTTATCTATCTAAAAATTATTTCTCACACCTTTAGCTTTAGATGTCCTAGCTAGCTTTATCCTTTGGATAACAGAGAAGATGATGTCTCAGAGTGGTTCCTGGCACAGGTGAGAGAAATATCATCTTTTCCTATAATGCACATATTTCATTAACATGAGAAACAGAGTGTAATTGCTTTGCTGTTCTCCAGGAGAGGAAGTTTTGATTAATATATTCTTGTTAATGTTATCAGGGCTTTCCAGAACAGACCATGGAGAGCCTAATTGGAATATAATTTTTAAAAGCAACCATTTGGATGTATATTTACCATTATCAGACATGTCAGACTTAAGTTTTCTGTAATATCTTTCTAAGTACTTTGAGGGAAAAGGCAATCAGGTCTAATTTTTTAATCAGACATTTCTGAACAAAAAAAAAAAAAAAAATTCTTACAAATGCTGTAACTGCTGTGGATGACATACAGACAAAGAGATATTCATATCTGTAATGATGTATGGTTTGTTTGTACTGTTGTTGAAATATTATTTAATATAGTCAGTATATTCCATAGGAATACTTGTTTTAGACAAAGCTACTTGTTTAAAAATTTCAAATAGAAAATTCTGTAGTACATATATATTTATCAAAGGAACCGTTTCAACTAGGTAAGTACATCATGTAGGGAGGAGATGCTCTGTATTTTCTTCTTTTTATTTTTATTATCCTCTTCTCTCACAGGTACAATTAAGGGAAGAAAATGTTCATGGGATTTAACCACACAGTCCATGGCTTCATCCTCCTAGGACTTGCAGAGAGCCCAGGCATACAGGTCCCACTCTTTGGGGTGTTTCTGCTGATGTGCATGCTGACCCTCTTGGGGAATCTTGGCATGATGGCCCTAGTCAGGACTGACCGGGGCTTGAACACCCCCATGTACTTCTTCCTTGGCCATTTTTCTTTTGTTGATGCTTGTTACTCCACAGTCATCATGCCCAACGTGCTGGTGTCCTTGGCCTCAGGGAACAAGGACATTTCCTTTGAGGGCTGCGTGACACAACTTTACAGTTTTGTGTTCTTTGGGATTGCCGAATGCTACCTTTTGGCCATCATGGCGTATGACCGCTACGCCGCTGTCTGCAACCCACTGCGCTACATGGTCATGTTGCCACCGGTGGTATGCATCCAGCTGGTCTCAATGTCCTATATTCTTGGTGTTCTTTATGCAGCTATTTACACTGGCTGCGCATTTGGGGGATCTTTCGAGAAGTCCAATATAATCGATCATTTCTTCTGTGATGTCAGCCCCTTGCTAAAGCTCTCGGGCTCTAACAGACTCATCAGGGAGAAGGTAATCTTCACTTTTGTTAGCATAAATGGGATTAGTACCAGTGGAATCATTGTAGTCTCATACCTATACATCCTCTCCACTGTCCTGAGGATGAGCTCCACACAGAGTAGGTCCAAAGCTTTCAACACATGTGCTTCCCACATGATGGTCATCTCCTTGTTCTATGGGACGGGCTTCTTCATGTACCTCCTGCCCAGCTCCAGCCACAAGGGCCTGGACAAGGTGGCCTCCATATTTTACACTCTGGTGACCCCTCTTCTCAACCCTGTCATCTATTGCCTGAGGAACAGGGAGGTAAAGGAGGCTTCCATGAGATGTGCTAAGAGATTTCTCCATCTTTGTCTTCATTGAAATGTGGAGGGAGGGTCTGAAACTGTAATGAGCTTATAATAAAGTTTAAATTTGATTCACCCTTCCCAAAAGTTTTATTTCCCCATCTCACACTGCTGCAATGGTGCAGGGAAAGAAGTCTGTATGATACACAGTGCTGTATTCTTTTATTTCTGTAGTTGTAACATGGAACTGGGAGTAAGCCTTCTACGCTTTACAATTTGAAATATTGCCCTTTGATGCTAGACAGATTAATCCAGTTGACTGAGCATGGAAAGCGGCAGGGACTCACCTAACACAGAAACCCATTCAACCCAATCCTCCACAGTCACATCCTCCTAGGACTGCATCTCAGAATGAATGGAAATTTTGGAACTCATGCAACTCTGAATTTGGAGATGCATTGGATAATGCAGAGGCTATATTTATATTGAACATAATAACGAGTTCTATCTGTTTGACACACCAGCTATTTTTGTTAGTTCTACAGGCACTTTAAATAAAGCCAAACTTGGCAAGATTTCAGTGATTCTGCAGGTGACAGCAGGAAAAATACAAGGTTCTTTTCCAGAGGCAACTTTGATAACAACAGGATTAATCTCAAAGCTATGCTGAAACATTTTAAGGATTTTGGCTAGCGTTTTGGTTTAATAGAAATAAATTGAAAACAGATTGAAAATATTTTTAAAAAGCTTTATTGCAATAAAACCTCAGGTATCCCTGAGCAGATAGCAGTCCATAACTTCAACTGGTCTCCTCAGATAGATGTAAAACTTCCCGGACATACAATACAGCCCTGAGGAAGCAGTCTAGAAGGTTCCTGGAACATGTGGAAGACAGCTTCCTGACTGAGCTGGTTAGTGAGCCTGCTGTTCACGAACAGAGAAGGTCTGGTGGGAGATGTGGTGGTAGGGAGTTGTCTTGGGCAGAGTGACCATGAAATGGCAGAGTTCTCTGTTCTTGGTGAAGTCAGGAGGGGGGGTCAGTAAAACTGCTGCCTTGGACTTTCAGAGGGCTGACTTTGAACTGTTCAGGACACTGGTAGGAAGGATCTCTTGGAAGTCAGTTCTGAAGGGCAGAGGGTTCCAGGAAGGCTGGATGCTCCTCCAGAAGGAAGTCTTCAAGGCACAGGAGCAGGCTGTCCCTGTGTGCTATAAAATGAGCCAGCGAGGAAGAAGACCTGTAGGGCTGAATGGGGAACTTTTGCTGAGTGTCCAGGAGAAAAAGAGTCTATGTCCAGTGGAAGAAGGGGCAGGCAACTCGGGGAGAGTACAAAAATGTTGCCAGCCTATGCAGAGAAAAAATCAGGAAGGCCAAAGCCAAGTACAAGTTCAACCTGGTCACTGTGGTTAAGGATAACAAAAAAAATGATTTTATAAGTATATTAATGGCAAGAGGAGGACCAAGGAGAATCTCCATTCTTTACTGCACACAAGAGAGAACATGCCTACTGAGGATAAGGAAAAGGCTGAGGTTCTCAATGCCTTCTTTGCATCTGTTTTTCCTAGCCAGACCACTTATCCTTGGGGTACTCAGCCTCCTGACCTGGAAGTCTGAGACAAGGAGCAGAAAAACACAAACAAAAAACAAACAAACAAACAAAAACCACAAACAACAACAACAACAACAAAAAGTTCAGGTGAAAACAGAGACCTGTTGCTCCAATGGGACTGTCACAAGTCCATGGTGCCAGATGGGGTCCATCTGAGCATGCTGAGGGAATTGGCAGATGTAATTGCTGGGCCACTCTCCATCATCTATCAGCAGTCATGGTCATCCAGAGAGGTCCCAGAAGACTGGAGATTTGCTAAGGTGATGCCCATCCATATGAAGGGTTGTAAGGAGGACCTGGGGAACTACAGGACTGTCAGCCTGACCTCGGTGCCAGAAAAGGTGATGGGAAAGATCATCTTGAATGCAATCATGCAGCATATGCAGGACAACTGGGAGATCAGGCCCAGTCAGCATGAGTTCATGAAAGGTAAGTCCTGCCTGACACACCTCATCTCATTCTCTGACCAGGGGACCCGCCTGGTGGATGAGGAAAAGGCTGTTGATGAAGTCTACCTAGACTTCAGCAAGGCCTTTGACACAGTCTCCCATTGTGTTCTCCTGGGGAAGCTGGCAGCCCATGGCTTGGACAGGTACATGCTTTGCTGGGTTAAAAACTGGCTGGACAGCTGGGCCCAGAGAGTGGTAGTGAACAGAGTGAAATCCAGCTGGCAACCAGTCACTAGTGGTGTTCTCCAGGGGTCGGTGTTGGGGCTCAACCTCTTTGATATCTTTATTAATTTCAATGAAGGAATTGAGTGCACCCTCAGTAAGTTTGCAGGTAACCCCAAGTTAGGGGGAAGTGTTGATTTACTGGAAGGTAGGAAGGCCCTACAGAGTGACCTGGATGGGTTGGATCGATGGGCAGAAGCCAATAGGATGAGGTTCAACATGGCTAAGTGTTCTGCACTTTTTCTACAACAACCCCATGCAACCCTACAGGCTTGGGGCAGAATGTCTTGAAAGCTCCATAGAGGAAAAGGATCTGGGGGTGCTGATTGACACTCACCTGAAAATGAGACAGCATTGTGCCCAGGTGGCCAAAAGGCATCCTGGCTTGTATCAGGAATAGTGCAGCCAGCAGGGGCAGGGAGGTGATCGTCCCCGTGTACAGAGCTCAGTGTTCAGTTTGGGGCCCCTCAGCACAAGAAGGACATTGAGGCCCTGGAGTGCGTCCAGAGAAGGGCTACAAAGCTGATGAAGGGCCTGGAACACAAGTCCTGTGAGGAGCAGCTGGGGGAACTGGGGTTGTTTAGTCTGGAGAAGAGGAGGCTCAGGGGAGACCTTATTGCTCTCTACAACGACCTGAAAAGAAGGTGTGGGGAGCTGGGGGTCAGCCTCTTCTCACAGGTAACTAATGATAGGATTAGAGGGGCCTCAAGTTGCACCAGGGGAGGTTTAGGTTGGAAATTAGGAGACATTTCTTCTCAGAAAGAGCAGCCAGGCATTGGAACGGGCTGCCCAGAGAAGTGGTGGAGTCACTGTCCCTGAGGGTGTTCAAGGAAAGGTTGGATGTGGTGCTTAGGGACATGGTTCAGTGGGCAGCATGGCAGTAGGGTGATGGTTGGACCAGATGATCTTGAAGGTCTTTTCCAACCGTAATGATTCTATGATTGGTACATTTATGTATGTGTGATTTGGAGTGTCCTTCAGAATGAATATTTATTTTGAATCAGGACTTTGCAGTTCCATCAGTTTCTGAGAATCAGTTAAGCTGGATTTTTTCCTCTGAGACAAGCAGCCGTGAAATGCAGGCACACTATTTAATTGTGTCCTTTCCCTCCCATTTTCTTGGTTGCATAAAAACTGACACGAGCTTCGTATGAGTTCTTGGTAGTGCTAGATTAAAAGTTACACCAGATGATCCTAGAGGTCTTTCCAACCTAAATGATTCTATGATTTTGTAGACCCCCTGAAGGGGGAATGAGGCAGATAAAAAGTGAGGCATTGAAGTAACACAGTGGATGTTTTAAGTAGACACAGTATTTGTGGCAAAGAAAAAAAAAAAAAAAAAAAAAAAGAAAGAAAGAAAAAAGAAAAAAGGCCATAAAATGGGATTTAAGCTATAAACTGGGGAATGCTGGTAGATGTGGAGGAAGAATTGACTGGGCTATCAAGGAGCATTGGACTAATGTCCAATGTACATCTGAAAAGGCCATGAAAAGCTAAGTGCAATAAAATATGGAAGGTAAATCAGAGTGTCCACAATATCTGCCTACTGGCACAAGCCAGTAGCAGAAGAAAGGAGGCTCCAAGGGGGAGCCTGCACAACCTCTCTGGAAAACAGATTCCTTGCAAATATTCAAAGCCAAATCTGGCGTTCTCAAGTATAAGGCAGGGAAACAAAAATTCTTGGCATCAAGTGAAGTTATGGAGTCCTCTACCACAAAACCAGCAGATCAATATTGTGCCAGAACTACTTCCACATGACAAACTCCTTCAGGGCATTCCTCACGTCCCTGTTCCTGAGGCTGTAGATCAGAGGGTTCAGCATGGGGACCACCAGTGAGTAAAACACAGCAAAAATCTTGTCAGTGTTCAGGACATCGCTGGACCTTGGTCGGAAGTTCAGGGTGAGGATAGAGCCATGGAAGATGGTGACTCCAGTCAGGTGAGAGGTGCAGGTGGAAAAGGCTTTGTGCCGGCCCTTAGCAGAGCTGATCTTCAAGATGGCAGAGAGGATAAAGGCATAGGAGACCAGGACAGCCAGGATGGTCACCATCTCAACCAGTCCTGCAAGACCGAATATCAAGCACCTGTTGATGTGGGTGTCAGAGCAGGACAGCGCTAGAACAGGCATGATACCACAGTAGAAATGGTTGACCTCAGCCGGCTGGCAGAAAGACAGGTGGAAGGTGAACTCTGTGTGCACCAGAGAGTGCAGCAGCCCAAGGACGTACGAGCTGGCCACCAGCAGGATGCAGACCCGTCGAGACATGATGGCTGTGTAAAGCAGAGGGCTGCAGATGGCCACATAGCGGTCATACGCCATGGCGGCCAGCAGGAAGCACTCGGTGGTCCCAAAACCTATGAAAAAAACATCTGGGCAGCGCAGCCAGCCAGGGAAATGGTTTTCTTCTCCATCAGAAAGTTCACTAAAGTCCTTGGTGCCACCACTGTTGAGTAGCAAGCATCCAGGAGAGATAAACTGCTGAGGAAAAAGTACATGGGCGTCTGAAGTTGGCCACTGCTCCTGATCAGCACAACCATCCCCAGGTTCCCTGCCAGCGTGGTGGCATAAATGAGGAGGAACAGCACAAAGAGAGGTGCCTGCAGCCTGGGGTTGTCTGTGAGTCCCACGAGAATCAGCTCTGTAACTTGCCCAGTTTGATTCTCCTTGGCCATTTCCTCCAGAAGCACTGTGAGTTATGTTCACCGAGCTACAATGAAAATTATAAATTAACGGGCAGACTCAGTGCCTAAAAAGACCTACGCTGGCTATTGCTCCTATTATCAAAGATTTGTTTAATTTTAAATCAATGTGCATGAAAAAACAACTTGACAAGATAATGGAAATTTATTTCAGTATCAGTTACTCTGCCAAGTGTTCAATCTTTTATTCATTCTCTTGCATATATATATATATACATATATATATTTGTGTCTGCTGTATACTCACATGTAGTATGATCACTCTGGTAGTATGGATCACACATCAGTGCAACCATCCCGGGAAGGGAAGGGAAGGGAAGGGAAGGGAAGGGAAGGGAAGGGAAGGGAAGCATGGTGGTATCTCCTGACATCAGCAGCCTGGAGATCTGTGTGCAAGATGAGGCTGCTTTTGACAGTGAATCATGGCACAGAAGGGGGGAAAACACAGCTGAAAAGGTGGCCCAGGCATCTGCAGTGTCTGGACATCACCAGGGAACATAAGAGTAACTGCAGCACATTTACTCCTTCTTTTTAATGCCTTCAACTTTCAGAATGCCTTATTGGTGGAGAGTTCTTAAAGATTCATTTGCTTGCATTGTTGCACAGAGGAAAGATGAAAATCATCCTCAGTCTTCCATAACTATTCAATTTTTTATTATTTTGGGGTTAAGCTTTTCTGGAGTATATGGAAATGGAGCTGTGTCATCATTTGAGAGAAAAGAAATTCTTAAAAAAAAAAGGTGACATAACAAATCTTCTCATTTATAACTTCCTTCTCTATGCCTTCTCATTCTAAAATTCATACTAGGAGTTTTAAACACAAGAAAATATCTGTTTAAATACATGATTATATTAAATGTATTAAATATACCAATGCTTCCTGACTCTTTCTCACAGAAATCAATGGGAAATATGGAACAACACTCTAGGAGCAGCCACTTTTACATAAATATATATTTAAAGCAAAATGAGAAATGAGTCAATTTTAAAGAAAACTGGGGGGTAAGACTGCCTGTCAGCTTCGTATAGTCTAGGATCATGGAAATCACCATAGAGTTTCTATCCCTGCAACCAAATGTTGTTAGTGAAACGAGTACAGCTTTCCCATACTGATGCAGGTAAATCAGTGTAAAATGGGCATTAGTGAGCCTGGCTGGGACATGTAGTGGAAAAATCAAATAAATTCCGTGCCTAGGTGCAAGAGGTGCATGGGATTTAGCTGCATGTCAGACAATGTGCCCAATGCCTGATAGAGGAACAGAGGTCAGAATGCTGCAAGAAATCCTACAGAAAGCCCAGATTACTCAGGGTGGAATTCCCCAGCATTGCAGAGAAAGACATGGTAGAACTGGTAATTCACCTGCCTTCCAAAAAATCCAGGTGCCCTGTGCTCCCACTTTGCCACTATAGCTCTTGCAAGAGAATCCCTCTACTTGTTTTCTGTAATAAAGATATGGCTGAGTACAACCAAACCCATCTTTACAGACCTGACTCTGAGCAAGGCAGTTGTTCTCTTTCCCCTTCTTCCTGAAGGGCCTGCACGCACTGTGGGTGTCCTCTGCTCCTCTCCAGTGGGGACCTCACCTCTGCAGCAGTCAGCACTGGTTCACAGCAGGTGGCAAGGACACATGTTTGGTCTGAGCAACCCACCTGATTTAATTGCTTTTTAATGCTCTTGTCACCAATCGAACCCCGCTGGGACTTCTAAGGTGCTTTGATTGAGAAGTGGTTTTGAAGACTTCCTTTGGGAGTGATGCAATTATTTTTATATTCCTGTTTCCATATCTACCCATGTTTTCCATGTATTTTTTTCATGAATGTTTATTTTAAATACAGACATATTTTTCCATATACATCCTTGTTTTCCATATATACATATATACATATTTATATTCCCATTTCAACATATATTTCCTGCAGAGCTCATATATTTATTTATGTACACACATGCAGATATAGATATATATATATGCTAGGGAACAATGAAAAAGAAAACATACTTTACAGTGATGGAACAAATGAACAAACAAACTAGGAGTTCTGGCCAGCCCAAACCGATGCTAAGCTAATTGTACTCCTTTTACTAGGGAAGGGAAGGGAAGGGAAGGGAAGGGAAGGGAAGGGAAGGGAAGGGAAGGGT
>CM021769.1:29567652-29599410 GCA_011076525.1 Nettapus auritus
AAAAAAAAAAAAAAAAAAAAAAAAAAAAAAAAAAAAAAAAAAACTTATTTTTATTACAAAGACTTGGGGGGAGAGGGGGAGGAGTATCAAAGCAGATTCAACTCCTTCAAATGTAGAAAAATATAAATTAAGTCAGTGTTTCTTCTCCCTCTCCACGACTAATAAGGTTATATTTCCATCAGTTCTTGTTCAGGCAAATTGTGCAGTTTAGAGATGACCTCCCCCATTTCTTCCCCCACCACACTTTCATTTGCATCACAGGCTGGGGGTCAGGCTGTAGAGCTGGGTTCCTCTTGGATGAAACAAAACTGAAAATGGCTTCTAAAGCACTTCATCTTCCAGTGGGTGTTCAGATGCTGTGACCAAAACAAATTTAATACAAAGAAAACTGTCCTGAAATGTGTATATCATAGGTAGCAAGTCCTTGGCACTGGCCCTTCCAGACCTGCTCCTGTTGCACCACAACTGCCTTAACCACCTGTCTTAAGATGTGATAAAACTTCTTCTATTCCCCCATACTTTAGAGGTATCTTGGCTAATTATCTCATATTTAGACAATGGATTTTTAGATGTTGTGAGCCAGGTGAATCCAATCTTTTGCTTATTCTCCAATCCCAAATTCTTAATGGGAGGAAACGCATTTGTGAAAGCAGGCCAAGGTGGAGAATGTACATAGAGTACTTCAACTTGCCTCACAGTCTAAGAAATAATAAAGACACAAGAAAATCAATTCTAAGACAAGTAACACCAAGAAATTCAAGGTCTGAGGAGTCCTTGAAGAGGTCCTCAGGTGATCAGAAGTATGAGGACCTTCCCCAGCTCCCTCTGTCAGAGTCTGGGTACCACCCAGCTCTGCAGCCCTACTGCCATGCCCAACATGGTTTTAGGATCAAGGCTGGGGTCACTTCTTGGCCTGTGCTTTCCTGCCCAGAGCCAACTCCAACTTTCACCACACTTAAGAGAATTTTGAAATTATTACTCGGTTTTGGTGTTTTGTGTGGTGTTTTTTGACATGGATCAAAAGCAGGCAGGGACAAGTAGTCCAATTAGTGAGAACCAGCTGAAGCTTGCCCTACAGAAAGCCCTTCCAGCAGACCTTGGGCTCTGGGCTCTTGTCACACAGGGGGGTTAAGACTATTTATATCACAAGTGATGCTGCCCTCTTTCCCAGAGCAAGAAGTGTTCTTTGGAGACCAACCACCCTTCAAGGAGCCGTTGGCTTAACAAGTCCTTCTGGGGCATATGAAGAAAGTTTCCTAATCACCTTGAAAGCTTCTCAGAGGGGTTGTAGTCAACTTCACTCATTCTTCTTAACAAGGCAAGAGAGACTAATTAGCAGGGACAAACAAGAAAGAAACTTTATTCCTTGTTAATGGCAAAGAGCAACTCTACATCTACTTTGTTTGTCAGAGTTAGTGCAGGCCCCAAAATGAAGAGCTGGAGGTCAGTGTGTTGGTGCGTGACACATTAAGGGCAGTTGTCTGGGCCTGGCTGCCTGCAGATGGATGCTCCTCCAAGCTCCCCTGATTAAAGCTCCTGCCCTTCATCCCTGAGGTTAATTCCCCACCTCCAGGCTGAGGTCTTCTTTCCTTGGTGGGATCATGCAGTGACCCAGCAGCACCCTCACCTCCTCACTGAGGAGGGTATGGCGTTGTGCATGGTGGGAGCACTGGTTATGGTGGAAGCTTCTGTCATGCTGGGCTTGGGTCTGCTTGGGATCACTTCTGTATTTTTCTACCACATTTGTTCCTATTCAGTACTCTTTCCTCTCCTATTGATCTAGTGGGTTAGCTTAACTATAATTGCTAAAGTGTGTTAGTCATCCTAATGTATCTTATGATTTCTTTTAGAGGGAAAATTACACAATTGTACAATGCCAAGCTAAAGCAGTTAGTAATCATACAATAAAAATAAGCTCAAAGTGCCAGGATAGGGAGCAGGCATCTTCACCACTGTGCACAGGAGATGGCAGATGATAGTTGTCTGACCCTTGAGCAGGTTGCAGGCACTGCAGAAGTTTCTGAGAAAAATTTGCAAAAGCAGCTACAATCGAAGTAAGTCCTTGTTGCAGCAAAATGTTGTTTTAAAGCCCAGTGTCTACTGCTAGTACTGGTGACGCTGAGTTATCTGGGCCACAGGGCTTCTGCAAAGCAGTGGTGGCAGGAGGGAGGAAATAGGGCTTTGGAGGAAGTTTCTGGGAAGACGGTGCCTAACTCAACAGCACAGGCCAAGTTCCTCCTGCAACCCATGTCAGGAGGTAGGCAGTAAATGCCTCAGTGTTTGGATGACCTGTAGGCCTGCTTTTTATTTTCCCAGCTAAAGATTAGAAAGGCAACCTGGGAAGCACTTTATGAGATGGGATGAGATGGCTCTACTTCTGTGTCACACAGTCATTGAGAACTTAGTCTTTGTCTGCTGGCTAGAGAACCATGCTTCATAGTCAACCAGCTGTAACGCTTAGGTGTGTTCACCAGAAATGTGCCTCTTCTTTGGCATGAAAAGATCTCTTGTCATCACTTTCATGCTGAAAGCAACAGCTGTTATTTCTTCTTGCTGCTCAAGACAACAGTGGTAATGCATTCTCAAACCACAAAGGGTCAGAAGGGCATCAGTTCCTGAAACTGTTATCAGACAGAGTAAGTAACTAATGCATCCCTGACTAAGGTCAATACATGGCCTAATCCAAGAGCAGCTTGTGAGCAGGCATTTAGGAACAAGGTAGAGATTTACCAATACTTCTGTTTCCTTGCTTATCAGTAGCTTACTGGAGAGCACTGCTTCTTCCATTACCACTGCTGTAGAAGTGGAAAAGTATAGACAGTTCTGAGATCTCTCAGTTCCTCTGTCTCACCAGGAAAAACTATCTGTCAGAGGAACGCTTCCTCTCCATCACCCTCCCCAGAGCATCCTTCACCTCCTTGTTCCTCAGGCTGTAGATGAGTGGGTTCAGCATGGGGGTGACCACGGTGTAAAACACGGAGGCCACCTTGTCCAGGTCCTGGGAATGCCTGGAGCTGGGCCGTGAGTACATGGATGCAGCAGATCCGTAGAAGAGGATAACAGCGGCCAGGTGGGACGCACATGTGGAGAAGGCTTTGCATTTGCCGGCAGCTGAGGGCATCCTGAGGACAGTGGCCAGAATGTAGGTGTAGGAGATGAGGATGGTCAGATTGGTGATGAACAGGTTGAAGCCCACCACAGCAAACATCACAACTTCGTTGATGGTGGGGTCTGTGCAAGAGATGGCATAAAGCGGGGGCCCCTCGCAGTAGAAGTGATTGATGACGTTGGGGCCGCAGAAAGACAGCCGAAGTGCCACCCCAGTGTGGATGGTGGCATTCAGAACCCCAGCAAGGTATGAGCCAGCAACCAGGCGCACACAAACCCTGCTGGACACGGAGATCACGTAGAGCAGAGGGCTGCAGATGGCCACGTAGCGGTCATAGGCCATCGCGGCCAAGAGGTAGCACTCAGTGGTGGCAAAGACAGCATAGAAATAAAATTGTGCAAGGCACGCAGAGTGAGAAATGACCTTCCTTGATGCCAGGAGGTCTGAAAGCAGTCTCGGGGTGATTGAGGAGGAATAGCAGATGTCAAGGAAGGACAAGCTGCTCAGGAAGGAGTACATGGGGGTGTGAAGATGGGAGTCCAGCCTGATTAACACAATCATCGCCAGATTGCCTAACAAAGTGATCACGTAGATCACCAAGAAGACCATAAAGAGCACAGCCTGGACATCCCTCTGCTCTGAGAATCCAGAGAACACAAATTCAACATTGGGGGTGTGATTTCCCCCGGCCGCCATCATAACAGTCACTGTAGGAAAGCAGAGATGCAAAGAAACACAAAGTCAGCATACTCCTTCCTTCCACCCCCCCCTTAGATAAATGTTAGAGGTGTGTCTTTTTATCAGGGAACATAAGGTGTGGAGGCAGCAACCGCAGAATTGTACATGAATATGTAGAACATATTAAATGTTTGTCTCAAAATACATTTTAAAGTAAACAAGGTGTATGTTGGAATACATTTCTAATGGTTTTATTCTGGTCCTAATTTGGTTTGATAAAGTCATTTCACAAATAGGAAAATTCATTCTGTTTTCTGAAGATTTTGAGAAGTTTATAACTCAGGTACAATGACATAGCCCCAGCAATTTATTCTGACATTAGAAAATCAAGTCTGATTTTTTTATAATTCAAATTTATGTTATATTATTTGGTCTCAGAAGAGGAAAAACATTGGTGAGAGTTAGAGACATTTTTAGAGACTTCATTTTAGGAAAGCCAGAATATGTCACACTAAAATTCTCATTTCTTCCTTTCCTTCCTGTGAAGAAGATGGGAGCAACTCTGGAATTGTTTGAAACAGGATATTTAGTGTAAATATCAACACACATGCACCTTTAAATAGACCGTTTCTATCATTCTTGTGATGCCACTAAATTGAGAAAGGTAAGGGAAAGAAGTTTTAAAAATCGCTACCAGCGGAAACCCCAGCAACACTACGGTGCCTTTGCTAAGTGGGGGGCGTAAGCTTCTGATAATGCAGTTTAAAAAATAAATAAATTATAACACCTCTTCCCCAAAAAAAAAGTTAAAACTGGTTGCAGTTACACAAGACATCAAACTATACCCTTGGAAAGGACCCTTCAGCACGTGGAAAACTCAATGCATGTGCCCTTATCTGACCACGTGTCTCTTAAATCTGGACTTAGTGAGACCAGGACTTCACAGCTTGTTATTATTCCTTTCCAGGAATTCAAAACCAGCTACAGAAGCTTTCACACCACCCTAAAGCAATCTGAGGTTTTCCCTACAACCCAGGCGGTACTGCTACACAGTGAGCTTTGAGCACAGTAATGAGTAGAAGCTCACCAGGCTGTGCAGCTCCAGCACCCTCGGCTCAGAAAAGCAGCTTCTGGATTCCTCAGTTTCACATGAGAGATCCCGACCTCGGGCGAGTGTTTTGTGTGCCTCAGTCTGCCCTTCCTAACAGCTCAGCTCTTGGCAGTGCTTTCAGGCTGACGCTGAGAGATGCTCTTAACTCACCTGTTTGCTCACACCTCAGGACCCTTTTCAGTTTACGGGAGACAGAGACGAGACTGGTCGTCCTCTAGACCCAAACTTGGTGTGATAAATAAGCCCCACTTTCTCCCTGTGTTCGTGCTAAAGGCAAGAATGATTTGTCAGCCATAAAGGGCGTCAACCCTTGACCAAGAAAAGCAGCTGTTTATATGATTCTTCCACTAAAAAGTTTTGTCAAACACCTCCCTCCCCCCTGGCAGGTTTTGTCATGCAAGAAATTTCTCTTGGGAGTTGATGACTTTGGAAACAGCTCCTTACGGAGGAGACATGCACTGATAAGTAAACACAATTAGCTTCAGCACGTTAACTGCAAGCCTGAGAGGTTTTCCTTCTTTTTATGTATGATTTGTGTCTTGAAATCATGGAGAATTTAAAAGAATTGATGCAAAACAGATATTCAAGGATTAGGCAATAGCTCAGCATTTGGAGAAGTGTCACAAACACTAACTGGAGCACAGGGGGAGGAGAAGGGGAGGAAAACCATTCAAGAACTCTTCTGCCACAGTTTGTTTTAATGTTATATAAGATATACTGTTATTAAAACCCAGAGAGCTAGACCCAGGCATAGAGTCACAGCTGGATTTATGGGCAGAAGTTCACCTTTAACTGATTTTAAAAGGACAGAATGGTAACAGTATTTGCCATTAGGTCTTCTAGGAAGTATTTCATATCATCCATGGAAAACTTCTTCAGGAAGTTGATATCTGATCTTGGCGACCTTTGTGTTAAAGCAAAAGCATGGTGCTGGTACTATCTATCTTCATCCATTTTGCTTTTTCTCCCAGAAACTCCCTTGCATGTTGAGCAACATGTACAGCTGAATTATAAATCATTGACTAAAAGCTAGTTTCTCTTTCTCCTTTTGAGAGCATTTTTGAAGGACTCCCCAGAACATCAGCATGAGGATCTGATGCTTTCCCTTGTGCTTAAATATACGCTTCAGAATAGCCTAAATGTGATTGCTCTGGACAAAATCTGCATTTGCCATGGATGCATGTCAGCCTATCGTCCTCAGCTGCCAAGCAGCAAGTGGAAAAAACATATTTTCCAGAAAAATTCATCTCGCCATGATGGGCATGTTAAAAATAGATCAGATGAATCAAGGTCCCCAGATGCATAGTCGTCTCTGAAAGGGGAACCAGTGGTGACTAACCCAGATATGAAAGCCTACAATTAGAATTGATGACTACTGGACTGAGATGACTCAAACACCATCTCTGAAACCTAGAAACAGACATAATTATTAAGCTGCAGCTGGGATGGAAAATAATCTCTGCCTGGACTATCCTTGGACAAGCCAAACAAAATAATAAATCAGGTACATTGTACTAAAGGAAAACATAAGGCAACTACTTAGAAAAAATTAAACCAAAGTGACAAAAAGCATTGCCCCTCCCCATGATGTATTTTTTATTTAGCTTGTCTCCTTCTGCTCTTAGCCACCTCTTTTAGCTGACAGAATTCAAATATTATTGTGACTTAGCATAAATCCTCCCCAGCAAAAAGTATCAGACGTGCAGTTCTAGCTGTGTCACTTTCCTTTGAAAGTGTCACAAACAATGGAAGTGTTTCTAAGGCTGTTTTTCTTCATCCTATCAGATATCATAATTATGGGTAATTCCTTCTTCACAGGACCCCATCATGGGGTTCAGTCACAATTCTCGCAGTGTTCAGCCCAAAGCAGAAGGAGGTCTTCTGAACAGATGTGCAGGAATGTGCAGTGTCCTCAATACATCAGGTGTCCGACTTAGTTCTGCTGCCTCATCTCTGTCAGGTGACAGCTGTTTGAGTTTGGCTGGGGGGAGACCGGTGGCGATACGCGCAGGAGAGGAGCTTCCTCAAAGCTCTTCTGAGGGCTATCCTCACCTTCATGTTCCTCAGGCTGTAGATGAAAGGGTTGAGAATGGGAATCACCACAGTGTAGAAGACCGAGGCTGTTTTCCTTTCCTTGTCTGTGTGACTGGAGAGGGGGTGGAGGTACAGGAAAGCTGCAGCACCATAGAAGAGGGCAACGGCCATCAGATGGGAGGTGCAGGTGGAGTAGGCCTTGTGCCTGCCCTCCGCAGAGTGGGTGCTCCAGACGGCTAGCAGAATGAAAGCGTAGGAGGTGAGGATGGCCAGGGCTGTGGTGGAGACAATGAAGGCGGCACATGAGACCATCACCATCTGGTTGAGCCAGGTTTCAGAACATGAGAGCACCAGGAGTGGTGGGATTTCACAGTAGAATTGATTGACAATATTTGGGCCACAGAAGGACAGTCGGAGGAGACCAGCGGTGTGCACCAAGGAGTTCAGGCCTCCGGCAGTGTAGGACCCCACCACCAACCGGACACAGACCCTGTGGGACATGACAACCACGTAGTGCAGAGGCTGACAGATGGCCACGTAGCGGTCGTATGCCATGATGGTCAGGAAGATGGCTTCCGTGGTGATGAAGACCACGTAGAAGAAAAACTGTGTGATGCAGCCCTTGAAAGAAATCACATTCCTACCAGTGAGGAGGCCTGACAGGAGCTTTGGAGTTACAGATGAAGAATAGCATATGTCCAGGAAGGAGAGGTGGCTGAGGAAGAAGTACATAGAGGTGTGAAGCTGCGGGTCGGTCCTGATGAGGACGATCATTCCCAGGTTCCCCACCAGAGTGGTGATGTAGATGAGTAAGAAAATCATGAAGAGCAAATCCTGCAGGTGGGTGAAGCCCAAGAGGACAAACTCTGTCACACCCGAGTGGTTTCCCCCAGCCATGCTCCTGGTTCTGGCACAGAGGATATGGAGAGAAACACAGAGGAGAGGTGAAATAACTTCTCCAGCTTGCAGGGCTACACAGTGCCTGATGCTAAAGCAGGATTTGGTGTTTCCTGGGTGAACAGACATGCTTATATGGAGGAAAAAATGACAGCTACCCTCAATGGGCAGACTGATGATCAAAAAAGCAGTAGCCAGCAGGTCACAATATGGGAAAAAAAATCTTAAAGCTGGAGCCTGTGCCCTGGCCAGCACATTGGAAAGAACTGATCTTGGAAAAGATCTTGCCAATGACCTTTTCTCATGAACAATCCAGATGCTTTCCAATGGGTATGGAAATATGATTTATTTCCCCCTAGGGGGAAGTTTCTTATTTATGGAGAAATAAATGCACCTTAATTTGCCACTTTAATTAAATAGATTACAATGTTAGAGTGATTTTCTGATTCTCTAGTGATATGTTTGGATCAATTACTATAGAGACTAGCATACCTGTTTGCAATTCTATATATTTATAGTTTCAAGAGAAAACCTTTCCCTTCTAATTGGAGTTCTAAACCAATGACATGAATGTGAATATCTCTGATAAGGTGGGTCTCTCAAAAGGTCAGTGATTAGGGCTAAATCATTGGCTCCTCTTGGCTGCAGCTCTAGATTCATAGATGCATTAGGTAGCCAGCAGGAAAAAAGATGGTCTATAGCATATATACACACATATATATATACATTAAAAATTAAAAAAAAATAAAAATAAAAAACATAATTTTTCACACAGGGTGGAGAATCATTTTTTGCCTGTTCTTCGATATCATCTTTTTCCAACCTAAATGATTCTATGTTTCTATGATTCTTGTGCCCCTTGGGTCTACTACTATAAGGATTTTTTATCCAATGTTTTAATTCATAATTCAGAATTAGGATTAGAGTTCAGACATCCTGGGGTATGGGATTTTTCCTTCAGGAGGGACCTTAACTTCACAACATTGCTTGGTGACAGGGTTTCTGCTTCTGCAGGGCAGTGGGCACACTGGTTAAGAAAACCCTGTTTTCCAGGATTCTCTTTTTTTTGGATCTTTTTTACAAGTGGTCTCACTCGCACTGGTCTCAGCTTTCTGTTCCCAACCCAGTGAACACAAACACAGCTCTTCATGGTCACTCCTGCCCATAGCTGCCCTTTAGAGCTCAGGGTTGGGTTTTCCTGCTCTGCACGAGGAATCGGGACTAGCTGTGAGCTGCTCACTGTGATCTTCTAAATACTGTCTGTGCTCTGCTCCTTCTGGGCTCAGTCAGACTGCACTCATCCAATGGTACTGTGTAGAGGTGCTACTGAGCATGTATTGTCCTCTTTCTCCCCTTCTTTCTTCATCTCTTTATTGCATTTAATTAATCACATTAATGTGATAAAGTTCTCTTCTATTGTCATGAAACCATGCCCGGACAAGACCTCACCAGCTGGGTGCAGAGGATCCTGCGGGGAATGTACAGAGCTTTCAAACAGGTGCCAGAGACACTGAGCCTCGTGTCATCCAGAACAAAAATTCACACACACACAAAAATCACCTTTTCTGGTCCACAGCAGGTCCTGAGTTATTCTCAGGAAAGTCCTCACTGCTCCTTGCGCTGAAGGTGCCATACAAGCTCCGTCTGTCTGACACCAGAACAGTGTCCCCATCGCAGCCCTGGCGTGCCTGGGAGATTTAAGCCTTATCCTACACCCACAGGACAAATTACCAAAAGTTCTTTGCAACACCTGAAAAACAGAGAGCTTTCCCCAAAGAGCCTGGGTTAAACACAGAGATTTTCCTCTGGGATTTATGTTTTAGGGATGGGACCCACAAGGCACATCAGAAATGATGCACATGGGGCCCAAGCAACTCGATTTACACACACAGCTTTGTTGTGAGGAACGAAGCACAAAGCAATGAGGTTTTGCTGAAGATTTAAATTTGAGAGATTTTTTTTTTTCTCCCACATTCCTGGAAAATAACATTTGATAACTCTAAATAATAGATTAATTTAAGGAAATCATTGTTTTATCTTGCAGTGGTCAGATTAGTTTTATTTTGTACTAGATAGCTGCCTATGGCAGGTATGGATATATTAAAGAAAAAGTGGATTGAAATGCAGATGTCAATTTGTTGTAATTTTCTTTTAAGACATGTCATTTTCCATTTCTGCTTTCATACTTTCTTGCAACATCGCTTCCCATTACAGAGCCTATGAGCTGCTCTTCAAGCAGCTTTTGCATGGATGCAGCACTCTGCAGGGTTGTCCATGGGCAGGAGATGCATCACCGCTGCACCGCTCGCTGGAAACTCCTATTTCACATTGCACAACATAAAGGGTGTTGGGTGGTGCACTTGGACTTGGGTAACTCTCCTCTGAACATCTGCAGCAAAGTGCAGGAATCCAGTCCACATGGTTATTTATCTTTCTGCTGGCCACACACCCTGGCATTCAGTGCCACTGTAATTGTACTTCATGTATTTTTCTTCTTCTGTTCTTATTCATGGTAAAATAAAAAATAAAGTTATTTATTTAAAAAATAGATAAATGCTTCTCACATCATCCACTAGAGATGATCTTTAAATCTTCTCTTCTCTTCTCTTCTCTTCTCTTCTCTTCTCTTCTCTTCTCTTCTCTTCTCTTCTCTTCTCTTCTCTTCTCTTCTCTTTTCTCTTCTTCTCTTCTCTTCTCTCCTATACTTACACCTACACCTAAACCTACACCTACACCTATACCTATACCTATCTACACATATTTGAATAAAATCCTGCTGAGAGAGAAATGGGTCTCTCTGCTGCAGTGATCGTGACTGTCTTTGCCACAAGGACACATTGATGGCCCCCACAACCCTTACGTCCTTCTCTGCCAAGCTGCTCTGCCATCTGTCCTAGTGCCAAGGAAATTTCCCTGGACGTGACATTTTCCCTCTTTGAGGTTTGGGTGATTCCCATTGACCCATTTGGGATGCCATCCTGGACAGCAAGGAACAAAACCAATGGGAAGGACAGAGGAGTTGGAAGGGAAGGTGCCATCTTGACACAATGTCTGTTATCACCTACTTTTGTTTCAATTCCATTAATTTTCAAACATTTTGCATGTGTTCTGAAACCACAGGACAAAGCAAAGTGCTTAGGATTGACTTATCTGTGAGCTTCTCTCCACTCAGAAGTTTGCCTCCAGCAGCTGCAGCTGCATCAGCTGGGCACTTCCAAGTGCCTTGAAACTGCAAGAAGGATGGAAACCTCTCAAATTACTGGGAGGAATACCCACCCTGAGGAGGTGGAAGAGGTGATGTCACCCCAATTTAGAGGCATTAGGGTAATTGCACACATCCCTGGGAGGAGAATAAAACCTGGAGCTTCACCAGTTTTTGGTTGCTTTTGGTGTTCTGCCCACAAGCAGCACAAAAGCTCCACTACTGGAGCTCAGAGCCTGAGACAGAAGCAGCTGCATATCTCTGGAAAGGTGTGAAAAGAAGTGGGTGAAGGAATATTGTCATAAAATAAGGATTCCTCTTTTGCTTTGTGAGTCTGGCAGGTTTTTCACCTTTCAGCTGAGACCTTTCTTAATAATAAAAAAATAATAATAAAAGCACAGAAATAGCAAAAGTAGAACATTAATTGTATTATTAGTTTCTAACAGAGCAGATTTTGTCCATATATCTCCATTGCAAATGTTGGAAGTTCAGGAGCACAGCCATATGTTGGCAGGACTGAGATTAGTTTGGTTTAGGAGGAGGGGGGAAGGCAAGAGCAGAAAAGAAGACTTCAGTTTTCTTTTCAGTTTTATTTGATATATACTGTCTGCTGGGGCAACCTTAAAACAATTCATCCAAATATAATGGAGATGTGTTGATTTCTGACTCAGTAAGGAGAGCAGCCAACCCCAGTGCATGAGGGACTGATGTGGAGTGAAGCTCCTGTGCTGCAGGGGCAGCTCCAGCACTTGGTGCTCACAGTCTGAACCCCATCAGCCTCCTTTCTTTGCCTGTTTTCCAACTCCCTTTGAAAAGCCATTTTGCATCCTGTGCTCCAAAATTAAAGCCTCCCCAGGATGGATGGGGGCAATGCAATTCTCACAAGTTCAGAGATTTGGCACTTTCACATTTCTAGATTGAGAGAAGGCAGTGAATGGCCCACCCCAGAAGGAGAACTTTAGCACACTTTTATTGATAGAGTGTATTGACAATTTTGTGTAATTAAACACTGTATGTATTTAAATAAACTTTGTGTGAATGGTGTTCTAGATCTCACTGTCCTTTCCTCGGATCACATTCGGTTGTCTCAGCAGGCATGAACACACCTCTCATTGGAGGAGAAACTGCCCCAGAGTGTGGTGCCCTGCTCTGTCTTGGCTTCATTCCCATCCCAGAAGGCACTTTTAAAAATGAGAGTGACAAAGTGAGACAAGCCTTGCTTGCACTGCAAGGTCCTTGCTTCCTCTTCCCTCCCAGACCTCCCATTCCTAACTCATCATTGCTTCTTACCCTGCTGTGGCTATCAGCACCCTACAGCAAGGTACCCAAACTATCTTTCAGAAATGGTCATTCCAGAATGTCAGTGCTTGGTTGCTTCACATCCCAGACCACAAGCTCTGTAACACCCAATTTCTCCCCCTGCTTTCTAGCGAGACAGCTCTGCTCACCCTGTCCAATCTAAGGGTTTAAAGCAAGGGAGGTTCATTGGTTCATTGGCAACACTCCATACTGCTGCTGCCACAGAATTCCCCTCATTGATGTCATAACAAGGAATTAAGGGCCATGAAGCACGAGACAAGCTGTAAGAGGAAATGCTTTTTTTTTTTTTTTTTTTTTTTTTTGTTACTCCAGGATGGACAATAAGGTTATGAGCAGTCAAAACACCAGCAGTTGAATTACACTCCATCACTTCAGGAAAAAAAGAAAAAAATGTGTAGTTTTTTTCACTACAAGCCACTGATAGTTGCTGCTACAAAGAGTATTCAGAAGTGAGAGGTTTGCTGTCCATTAAAGCAGAAAAGAAAACCACTGATTTGTTCTGTGTAGAGAAAAGCAGTTGATTGCAGATGCATTTGTGAGTGATCTCACTGGTAAACCTGGACAGATTTTGCCTAAATACGCACATCTGCAATTTGGCTTGCTGACAAATAGGCTGGCACAGCCACATTCTTATCCAAGCTATGGTACTATTTATGGTTTTCAAGTCACAAAACTTCTGGTATTCAAGTGAACCTTCCAAAACCTCCCATTTTCCTATGGGCTAAACCTCACTGTAGTAAAATTTGTGCCTAGCTTAAATTATTCATGTAGGCTTTCTTAATAACTAGCAGAATGAAACAAGAGGCTGCAGAGTGACTCCTAAACTGATCATGTTCGTCTGCCAAGAAATATTTGTAAATACTGATTAATTTATTAGTGGAGTTGCTCTGGTGACACCAAATTTTTCAGTTCTGTGAGACAAACATTAACAGGCCTGCAGACAAATTACACAATTTGCTGTAGCAAACACACACGCAAATTATTTGAAGGCCAATCTGCCACTGCAAATGCCAAACACACTGGTCACATAACTTACAACCTCATTTATTTACACTGTTCAGGTTCATTTCCTGGCTCTGAGTCTCCTCAAAGCCTCCTTCACCTCCTGGTTCCTCAGGCTGTAGATCAGGGGGTTCAGCATGGGAGTCACCATGGTGTAGAGCACTGCAACCCACTTGTCTTCTTCTCTCGACTTAAGCGAGCTTGGCTTTAAATAAACAAAGAGGCCGTTCCCGTAGAAAATGCTAACAGTGGTGAGGTGGGAGACACAGGTGGAGAAGGCTTTGCACTTGCCCTCGGCTGAGTGGATGCTCAGGATGGTGGAGATGATGGCAATGTAGGAGAGCAGCACAATGAGGCCACTGGAGATGCCGAATAAAAATGTAGGAACTGTTATTGTAAGAGAAGTGAGAGTACTGTCAGATGAGGAGAGAGAGACCAGCAGAGAGAGGTCACAGAAGAATATGTTGACCATGACGGAGCCGCAGAAGGACAGATTAAACATGCCGAAAGCCTGCCCCATGCTATTCACCAGCCCAGTCAGGTAGGAGCCACCCACCAGCTGCACACAGAGCCTTGGGGACATAAGGACCGAATAGCGCAGAGGGTGACAAACAGCCATGTAGCGGTCATAGGCCATCGTGGCCAGCAGGAAGCACTCGGTGACCAGGAAGAAGCCGAACACAAGGACCTGGGTGACACATCCCACGTAGGAGAGGGGCTTCTGCCTGATCAAGCCAGCCAGCAGCTTGGGGGTGACAACTGTGGAGTAGAGGAGGTCTACCAAAGCCAGATTGCCCAGGAAATAATACATGGGGGAGTGGAGCTGAGGGCTTGTCCTGATTAATATGATTATCCCCAGGTTCCCTAGTAAAGTCATGAGATAAACTACCAGAAAGGCTGTGAAAAGGGTGTGCTGAAGCTCTAGATTTCCTGTGAAACCCATTAAGCTGAATTCGACAGTCTGTGTGCAGTTTCTCCCTCGGATTTTCATGAATGAGCACAGCAGAATATCGTGAATAAGCTTTTGCAAATTGCTGATGGCTGAACTCATGAAACCAATACTGAAGCTCAAAAAGCTGGACCTGGAGGGGCTGTCACTGGTGGCATCCAGGAAATACAATCATGAAAGACAGCCTGATCCTAAGAGAGAAAATTACAGCTAGGTCAAAAATGACAAAGGAAAAATAAATAATGGATAAATAAAATCATCACTGCACATGCAAAATCACATATATCAAAAAAATATCTGTGGTCCACCCTTAAAGTCCCTCCCAGACGGATCCTGAATTTCCCTCCATCAATAATCTTTAAAAAGAAAAAATATCTAAAAACATCCCACCGTATGTCATCCTCAGTTTGGAATTTACCTCTATGAATTCTTCTCATCTTAATAGTTATCTGTAAGCAATAGAAGTCCCTGTTAAACCTCAAGAAAACAGCAAGTGAGGGCAGCATTGCTTCTTCTACTTAATAGAATACTTAATTCTTACACATCACCAGCCCTGTGAATCGCAGTGTTGTTCAAAATTACACAATTTATCTCTATTCCCACAATGGTCCTTTCTTCCTCCTCCCCCTGTGACTTCTCTGAGACATGCAGCTATGAAGCAACTCTGTAAAGGGACTTCTCTAAGAAGCTGCCTTCACCTAATATTGCCGTATGGGATCTGTAGTCATCACTGCTTTGGGACCCAGGGACTTGAGGAGCAGTCCCAGCCCCAGGGAACTCATAAAACTCACCTTTGCTCTAAGTTGCAATATTAAAAAACATTTCTGTGCTGAGGTAAAATGAAGTTGGCTTGGTCTTCCTCTAGCTCTGAGAGAAAAGGGTTGGTCTCCAGGTTCCAGCTCTTGGAGTTTTCCACCCCTTTTATTCAAAGGAGAATAAACACGTGTCTCTGTTTCTGTGCCTTTGCTTACCCAGCAACTTTAGTAAGGACCTCCAGAATGGGATTCTTTGCACCCCATTTCAGATTTAGTACGGATTGCAACCCAAAGCTCAGTGCCTGCTGTTACCTGCTGTGAGCCTCTGGACAACGCAATCAACAGGGCTGATGCCTCTCTCAGTTGATGAACGCTGGTGTCTGACCTGGACCCCACCAATGTACTTGACCAAATCTCCCTCAGCCACAAAGAGCACCGACATACACAGTCGCAGAATCACAGAACAGCTTGGGTTGGAAGCGACCTTAAAAATCATCCAGTTCCAATCTCCCCTGCAGGGATGCCATCCACAAGACCAGGTTGCTCCAAGCCCCATTCAGCTTGGCCTTAACTTCTAAAGTTCAGGGCCCTCACTCTGCTCTTTTCCAGGCTCATGTTCCTCAAGGTCATTAACTCCTCAAGCACATGGTTGCTGCAGCCCAGGCTGCCTCTGGTCTCAACATCCTTACTGAGTTCATCCGCACCGGTGACCACCGGGCCCATAACACATCTCCTATGACCAATTGGTGACATGGTGCTTCTTGATGCTAAGAGCCACGTCCTTTCCATTGGAGGTGATTCCCAGCTCTAATCACCGAGTAAAAAAGGGGACGTGAATCCTACACCTGAGATAGCAGCATTTGCTCAGGCTTATGTTTAAATCAGATTTAACCAGAATTAAGGTAGCTCCGCCTAAAATAGAGAGCTCCAGCAGATCTCTAAGATCTAGCACCTGCTTTCTGCAGTGGACAATCTCAGAGGCAAGACCCTGAAGATACAATAACCAGGGTTAAACCACTGTTTGTTGCCTTACTTCTGCCTCCTTAAGTAAAAACTCTTCAGCTGGAAGATCATTTGCATCTAAAGTAGGAGGAGCGTTTGAGACTAGACAGAGACAAAGCTACAACAGTTTTGGAGGACGTATCCTGCCTGTCGAGAGGAGAGGCTGCCAAAGCAACTGGCAGCCCAACAGAGCGTATGCAGGTGCCAGCCCCATCTCTGCTTGCTGCTGGTTTGCTCCCCGCCCGTCAGAATTAGGAAGCTCTTTCTGGTTTCCCCAAGGACAGCAAGCTTGCAGGATGGGCAGGAAAATGGTGTCATTTAACTCTGTGAGACAGGGCTCAGTCAGGAAGCCACAAAGAGCCAAGCAGACGTGCTGGAGCCGCAGACTTGTATTTTAGCACACCAAAAGTTCTTGTTTGCATTTAAATTCAGAGGATGGAGGTGCGACTGGCTGGACACAAAGCCTGGGGGCCATGTTCATTAAATATTGTATTTCCTGCACTGCCAAATAAGAGCTGCAGGTCACAGCAGCAAGACGAGGCATGCTGGGGCCATGAGCAAACATAAAAATAGAGTGGAGGCTTCTACAAAAAAAAGAAATAAGTGGTAATCGTCCCTTCAGCTAGGTTAAACAGCACCCTGAGGATGGCAGTGGTGGAGCAGCAGGAGCACGGGGGATCGGTAGGGACTGTGCACCAAGAACTTCACTTTGCCTTGATACTGTCAGAAAGCACCCCATGGGCTTCACGTTAGCACTGAGGAAGGACCTGAGGCTGAAATTTCCTAGGGTGAATTTGCCACATGGGAAACCCCAGTGAGGTGCCCCCCTCAGCAGGGTGGCTGCAGCACTGATAAGGCAGGAACGGGAGGGCAAACCCTGGGAGGGAGACACCCAGCGCGCTCCAAGAGTGTGTTTGCTCCAGAGTGATGGGAAGACAACGACAGGCTGGATTAAAGAGTAACCAGGAGTTATCAAGATTCTTGGGAAACAAAGGAGGATTCAGACCCACTGCCTCACATGTCCCTGAACGCATAGGTCAGGGCTAGCTGTGTGTCAACAGATCAGCAGGTCACCGCCATCCAGATTTGATTTAATCCAGATAAGCAGCCTCTGCCCTGCCACACCGCCAACCCAAATTACAATTGCAAATTACTGCATGGCCCGAGGGTATCGCCAGAGCCCCAGGTGTCACCACGGTCCTTACAGATGGTATGGTATGGTATAGCTGAGGTGAAACCCAGACTGGAGCGTTTGGGCTTTTTTTTCATGCACACAGCGAGGCAGCACACGCTTGTGCATCTTCTGCAGGAAAGCAGCAGGAGAGACTTCAGGACAGGCATCGGCACTGGTCCAGGCTGGCATGAGTGCAAAACTTTGGGTGGTTTGGGTCCTGAAGGAGAAGAGCACCATGGTTCCCATGAGCTATTGTGGGCAGGGTACCGCGGGAACCATGCCTTGTCTCACTGTCCACGTAAAGACCAAAGCCAAAGGAGTGGAGCGGTGGGCAGGGGCTGTTTGGTAGCACCTACCCTCAGGGGGAGCCCTTGCTGCAGTACACAAATGCTTTGCATGTGTGCCTTCATTCACAGCAGAGGTCACCTGGCCACCATACTTAATTTTTTATCTGTTAATCATTGAATGAGATTTGAGTATAAACAAGGAAAAAACATAGCATACCAGTTAGTAGCTGTCATCTTTCTTTGTCTTGATAAAGGTGTTTCCGTCCCAAGGCCAGCTCTGCTGGCCCTTAACAACTTTAAAACACTTCCTTGGAAGAGAGCTAGATTTCCTGAAACAACAGGATTCACCTCATTTGCCCCAATGTGCTGAGCAGAAGGGACAGCCTATGCTGCCCATTGTGAGAAAAACACCTTATTTAACCAAAAAAAATGAGCACATCACTTACATCTTTATTCTGCTTAGCCATACATGTACAACATACAAGATCTTTTCATTTTTGTGAGTCTCCTCAAAGCCTTCTTCACCTCCTGGTTCCTCAGGCTGTAGATCAGGGGGTTCAGCATGGGGGTCACCACGGTGTAGAGCACTGCTGCCCGCTTATCATCCCTGGAGCTGGCCTTTAGGTACATAAAGATTGATGTCCCGTAGAAGATGCTCACAACGGTCAGGTGGGAGGCACAGGTGGAGAAGGCTTTGCACTTGCCCTCAGCCGAGTGGATGCTCAGGATGGTGGAGATGATGGCAATGTAGGAGAGCAGCACAACGAGGCTGCTGGAGAAGCCGAGTAGAGATGCTAAAGTCCTTAGCATAATTTGGTTGAGGGTGGTGTCAGAGGTTGAGAGTGATATCAGAGGGGAAATGTCACAGAAGAAGTGCTCGATGACGCGGGAGCTGCAGAAGGATAAACACAACATGCCAATGGTCTGCCCCATGCCATTCATCAGCCCCACAAAGTACGAGCAGGTCACCAGCTGGAAACAGCACTTTGGGGACATGGTGACCGAATACAGCAGGGGATGGCAAATGGCCACGTAGCGGTCGTACGCCATCATGGCCAGCAGGAAGCCCTCAGTCACCCCCAGAATGTCAAAAATGAACACCTGAGTTACACACCCAGCATAAGTAATGCGCTTCTTCTCTGACAGAAAGTCAGCCAGCATCTTGGGGGCAATAGCGGTGGAAGAGCAGAGGTCTATGAAAGCCAGATTGCCGAGGAAATAATAAATGGGGGTGTGGAGCCGCGGGCTCGCCACGATTAACGCGAACATCCCCAGGTTTGCCAGGATGGTGGCAATATAGATGAGCAGAAACAGCAGGAAGAGGGCAGCCTGAGCCCCAGGGTTGTCAGCGAGCCCCGTTAGGCTGAACACAGTCACTGGGGTGCAGTTCCTTCCTGCCATTAGCTCGACACACTCTTCCTGCATGAAGCACGATCATGACCTCCTTGCTGGCAGTTCCTTCTGCTACAGGCAGGTATCTCCCAGGCAAAAAGCCCTCTCCCCATCGGGCCCTGTTTGGAGACAAGACCTAAAGGAAGATTTCAGGTGTGGATCAATTAGAGACAGCTTGCCGAGAGACGTATCACCATGTGGGTAACACAAACAGGGTGCTGCAAAACCCGAACTCTGCTCAAGCTTCACTCATTCTGAGGCCATCCCACTTGAGCTGAAACAGAGACAAATGCAGAGAAAGGCAGAGAAACACAGTGCTCTTACAGCGTGGCACCAATTATTCACCCTTGCTCTCTTAGGCTCATGCCACCCACCTGCTTCTTCATCCTTTGCTGGGATTTCTTCTTAACGGTGAGCCCTGGGAACACAGAGGTTTTCCTTGGCTTCCTCTTTTAGCTATATATTTTTTTCCTAGTTCTCTTGTCTGTTTTTAGAGAAATGGGGATTTTTCTAGAGAAACAGGCAACCCCAAAAGCTGAACTATCTCTCCTTGAAAATAGTTTTTGGAAAAAAAAAAATAAATAAATAAATCACCCTTTGGACCTGCCCCCTGCCTTAGGGAGTGGGTTCCCTGAGTGATCTTTACAGGAAAGCTTCTGGTCCCCATCCAGGAGCCCTTCCTGGCCAGCAGGCAGAGGAAGCCCCCTGAGCATGCCGCCCTCTCTCCCATGGAAAGCAAAGGCAAGGCTCAAAGAACAAAGCGCAGCATACGAGGCTTTGCCCAGATGAGCCACGCCAGCAGTGCTCACAACCTCCGTGTTCCACAGCCATGCACGGACGCTCACAGTGCAGGTATCCGGTGGTGAGGGACACAAAACCCACGCATGTGTCCTTATCGCTTTCCCTCTCTGAGCTCTTTCCTTCTTGCAAGACAAATCTGGGTGAGATGGGTGCCATGAAGCTCACTCACATTTCGGAGGTGTCTCCTTCTGCTTCCCTGGTGAGGACCTTGGGGATGGACACAAAGACATGCCTGCCCCAGACTCTGTGGGGCAGCTGAATATCTAACCACCATCAGTGAACGCCCCCACTACCACGTCACCCAGGGATTTGGGGGCCAAGAGCCTCCTGGAGCCCCAGGAGAGGGGCGAAGCCCAAAGCAGGTCATTATCCTTTCTCTGCACACCTTGGCTTGGAGAAGCAGCGTACCCAGAGGAGATGACAAGATCAAGGGGGCTTTGGGCTCTTGTTAGAGCAAACCCCAGATCACCATGCGGCCGGCCACGTCCGCTGCTTGAACACCCAAAGGTCTCGACAGCTTCACCAGTGTGATAACTTTGATATTATCATGACAGGGAGCTGGGCACAAGCAACAAAACACCTTTCCACCCATCTTCAGCTCCTTGCATGCAGGCCAATAGCTTGCAAATTTGGCAACGAGGAGCCGGTGGGAGATGGTGGTGACCTTGCTAAAGCCAAAGCAAATATCCCCTACTGCTCTCCTGATTGCCCACAGGGCCACCACCTCACCATCCCAGCCACCCGGGTGGGTTGGGTGTGATTTCACCTTGGTAAATCCACTTTGGCTCCTCGCTGCCACCTTCTTGTCCTTTCTCTGCCTACAGAGGGCTTCCTGGATGGTTCCTTCTATGATCCTGATGAGGATGTGTGCAGCCCTTCTGCGCTCCACGATGCTTGGGGTAGTGCCTGGCTTGGTGGCGAGGAGAAGCTGTGCCAAGTGGGGTCAGGTTAGCCAAGAACCAGGCCCAGATGTACCACCTTGAGACCCTCGGGCTGTAGGAAGCCCCCTGTGGGGCACCAGTGGGCAAGCACCCAAGTGCCAGCAGAATTGCTGCATTCATGGCCCCAAAATAGGAGGTTTGCAGCCCTGGGAAGGAAGAAGTGAAACTGAACGATGCTGACGCCCCAAAGCAGCCACTTTCACAAGCCTTGTGGTTTTTTTAAGCCAACCACCCCATTTTCTGGCACTTGGAGGCCACTCTCTCCCAAAGAGGAGTTGCTAAAAGCCAGGTTTGCTGCATGGCATCCAACCCCCCCATCCCAAATCCCCCTGCTGACAGTGCCTGGAGAGGTTATCTTGGGCAGGCTTTGCTGAAAACCCGGGAAAAACAGAAAAAAATGGTTGCGGGGGCCATGACACCATGGCTCAGCCATGCCGAGCCCCCGCCTCCACTGTCACATCGCGGCTCGCACCTCCTCATCTCCCGCTCGATGCCGGCCCAGGGCTGACAGCAGGAGATGGATGGGGCTGAGCCAGTGCCGCAGGGGATGCAGGAGGGGCGGTGATGGATGGGGGGGCTCAAAGAGGTGGTGCCCCCCTCCCTGCTCTGCTCCAGTCCCGCTCCCCAAAACCCAGTGCTGCTGGGGTGCTGACCCCAAAGGCGGTGTCACTGTCACCACAGCTGTGTTAGTGGCCCTGTGGTATTTGGGGACTCGTCTCCCCTCTGTAGCACTGGTCACATCCCCCAACCTGCTCCTTCCTCAGCCCTGGGTACCCCCAGACCCAGCTGAGGGTCCCAAAGCCACCGTTCGTCCCTCGTCCATCACCGTCGCATCAAGGCATGAAGGCAGCGATGGGAGGAGGGGGCACTGCTCCCACCGCCCCCGAGGCCCCGCTGCTGCTCCAGCCCCCTCGTCTCCACCCCCGAGCAGGGGGATAAAACCCCCTCGGTGTGCTGGGGGGGGGCTGCAGTCCGGAGCTGGTGGAGCCGCGGCTGCATCCTGCCCACCCATGACAGGTAAAACCCACCCACGGCACAGCCATGCCAGGGTCCCGTGTGGTCCCTGCGATGCTCAGCCGAGGGGTGCACGCGGTCTATTCAGGGTGCCAGCTGCCCCACACGCTGCAGGAGCGTGGTCCAAACCCCATAAGTGTGGGGCAGCGGTGGGGTGGGGGATGAAGCCATGCCATGTCATGCTGGGGACCCCCCAACCCTCCCCATGAATGAGGCTGGGGGTCCGTGGGGTCATTTCCTGAAGGCAGGGTGCAGGAACTGCAGCACCCATCGCCCCCCAACCCCGCAGCCTTCCTGGCCACACCGGGCGAGGGCCCCCCCTCGGGCACCATCCCTGGGTGGGTGTGCGAGGGGCCGGGGGCCAGCGGCAAGAACCGGCGAGTGTGCCACGCCGCGGCACGACTGGAGATGGGCAGCCTCTGGGAGGAGTTCAACCGTCTGGGCACCGAGATGATCGTCACCAAGGCAGGCAGGTAGGTGCCGCGGATGGGTGGTGGGGGGTCCCAGGGTAGAGAGCGCTCCCACGGCCTCCCCCTCCCCGCAGGAGGATGTTCCCCACCTTCCAGGTGAAGCTGTCGGGACTGGACCCATCGGCCGACTACGTCCTGCTGATGGACTTCGTCCCGCTGGATGACAAGAGATACAGGTGGGGATGGGGAGGGATGGGGGTGCGGGGGGTGCATCCTGGTGGTGCTGAGCCCCCCCTGGCACTGCAGGTACGCCTTCCACAGCTCCTCCTGGCTGGTGGCCGGCCGTGCCGACCCGGCGGCCCCTGGCCGCGTCCACTTCCACCCCGACTCGCCCGCCAAGGGGGCCCAGTGGATGCGGCAGATCGTCTCCTTCGACAAGCTCAAGCTCACCAACAACCTCCTGGACGACAACGGCCACGTGAGGACATGCCGGGGGGGCACACGGCGGGGAGGGGTGGCGAGGAAGGGGGGGTGCCCACCGCCCGTCCCCGGTGTCGTCCCTCCAGATCATCCTCAACTCCATGCACCGCTACCAGCCCCGCTTCCATGTGGTGCTGGTGGACCCCCGGCGCGACAGCGAGCGCTTCGCCCACGAGAACTTCAAGTCTTTCAGCTTCCCTGAGACCCAGTTCATGGCAGTGACAGCTTACCAGAACCACCGGGTGAGCTGGGGCCGGGGGGAGGAGGAACACGGGGGGGTACCCCCACCCCACGCCCCCTGACCCCCCATCCCTGCAGATCACGCAGCTGAAGATCGCCAGCAACCCCTTCGCCAAGGGCTTTCGGGACGGCGAGCCCGAGCCATGGTAAGGCCCCGGGTGCTGCCGTGCCGCCGCGGTGATGGGCTCCGTGCCGCCTGCCCTCAGCCACCCTCCCCCTCTCTCTTGCAGGTGTGGGGGCACGCTGTCCCCCCCGCGGGCTGCTGCACAGCAGAAAGGTCGGGGGGCTGGGGGCCGCGCTGCCCCCCCGCTGCTCCCCCACAGCCGTGGGGCGCTGGCAGCCGTGCCCCCCCCCGGCTTCCCCGCGCCGCCCTTGCAGCCCCTCGCGTATCCCCCCAGCGTCTACATGGGGGCCAAGCCCCGCGCCGGCCCCTACCCACTGCCCCCCCTGCGGCCGGCCGGCTTCAGCAGTGCTGCGACCGCCTTCGGCTACGGGCAGCAGTGAGGGGGGAGCCCCCTGCACCCCCCCTTGGACCCTCAACCAAGGAGGGGATGGAGACGGAGAGCTGGGGGGAGCCAAAGGGGCTTTATTCGCTGCAGAAGCCTCTGGGTTTGGAAGGGAGAGGAGGAGGCCCGGGGGGTCCTGCAGCTGGACCCCCCGTGGCCCCATGGCTCCGGGGGGTTCCCGGCGATGCTGCCAGCCCCCCCAGGTCCACACGGCACGGAGCGGCTCGGCTACTCCCAGGTTTCAGGCGCGAAGGCGAAGGGGCACAGCTTGTAGCCGGCACCCACGTAAAACTTGTTCTGGAACTCCACCCTGCCGAGGAAGAGGGGGACACGGTGAGATCTGGTGGGTCCTGTGGGTGTCCCGTCCCGCCGCAACCCCAACCAGGCTCACCAGTGCAGCCGGAGGGCGTGCAGGAAGGCGGAGAGCCCCTCCATCACCAGCAGGATGGCCACGGTCAGCACGGCGAAGACGGCGAAGACAGGCACCAGCACGACGCCGCCCACGTAGCTCAGCCGCACGAAGCCATTGCGCATCACCATGGTCCACAGGACCTCTGAGAGCTCTGGGGGGCAGTGGAGGGACAGTGAGGCTCAGCCTGGCTCTTGGGGGGGGGCTCTGAGGGATGATGGGGGGAGCACTCACGCGCGTGGGCCAGGCTGAGCGCCCAGAGCCGCAGGTAGGACGCGGTGTTGGAGATGCAGCCCAGGCAGTACTCGATGGTGTGGATGGCTTCGTGCATGAAGACCTCGGAGAAGTCCATGTGCTGCAGGGACAGAGGTGGGACGTTGTGTGTCTGTGTGTTTGGGGGGGTGTCTGGACACAGCCTGACCCCCTCACCCACCCCCAGCCCTCACCTCGTCGTCGGGGCCATGCCCCCCGCTCTCCACGTCCTCCTTGGTGGCATTGACGGAGTTGCCGGCCTCCTGCCCTTCCAGCAGCGGCTCCTGCTCTGCAGCCACCGCCTGCATGGGGACATCAGCCCCGGTCAAGCCATGCCACCACACCCTCTGCCCCGTCCGAGCTCCCTGCCCTGTCCCCAGCCTCACCGGGGGGGTGGTCTGTCTTCCGCCTGCGCCGCCGGCAGCACAGGTACAGGGGCGTCCCCAGGAGCAGGACAGGCACCGACGCCAGCGCCAGCACCACCAGCACCATCTGCACCGGCACCTACATGGAGCACACGGCGTTACAGGGTCCCACCAGCACCCACATCCCACCCAACCCCACCGGGCGGCGCGGCCAGGCTCAGCCCCAGCTGGTGATGCTGGGCGGGGGTCCCAGAGGTGCTACCTGCCCCTCGTAGAGCGGGAGGTTGTCGGCGTTGGAGGTGAAGAGGAACATGTCAATGAAGTGGATGAGGATGCTGGGAGCCACCCGGGAATCAGCGGCACCGAATTTGATCCACTTGTAGAAGATGAGGAAGACGAGGTAGCCGAAGAGTGCCAGCAAGAAGACCACCTCGGGCAGGAGCTCCAGCACCAGCCGGTGCCGCTGCTGGAAGTGCCTGGGCAGGGGGCACCAGCCGGGCTCACCACGCTTGCACCCAGCTCTGACGTAGGGGGGCAAGGCCCCCCCTTGCCCACCCCACCCTGCCCTGGGTGAGTCTGGCGCCAGCCTCCTTGGCACAACGTGGGGAGGGGGACTCACACGTGGTTGAAGACGCCCAGCAGGACGCCGAAGCCCATGTGCACAATGCCCAGCACCACCGACATCTTCATCTTGAAGGAGTTGAGGAAGTTGAGGTGGTTGGTGGCCAAGCTCCAGATCTGCCGGGGACAAGGCGGGTGAGACACCAGGCCACCCCACCAAGGGTCCCGTCCCATCCTCGCCCCCAAGGGAATCTCACCGGGTCAATGCCGAAAGGATAGGGCCCTTGGAAGACACCAGTGATGTTGGGGTCCAGGGTGAGGGACGGGTGGGTGGCGAGGTAGTCAGAGCTGCAGGCAGAGCGAGGCAGTCAGCGCAGGCAGGGAGCTGGGGGGCACACAGGGGCAGGGGGTCCCACCTCCAGGAGGAGCGGTTGGCCATGGTGGCCACGCTCCAGGCCGAGGGGAAGATGACGGTGGCTTTGCTGAAGCACTCGTTGTAGATGAAGCCGGTGTAGATGGAGAAGGCCCCCATGAGCAGGATGAGGTAGCGCCCCTCAAAGAACGTCTGCCAGATCTGCGGGGGGCAAAACGAGGCTCCCTGCTACCGCCCCTGTCCCACACTGTGCCCGTCCCACACCACCCTGCCCACTCCTCTGACCATGCAGCCAGGTGGCCCTGTGCCATACCGACCCTGTCCTGTGCCTCTGACCCCATCCTGCACCTCCACAACCTTGTCTTGTGCATCCAACCCCATCCCATGCCTCCACAACCCCGTCCCACGCCTCAAGCCCCGTCCCGTGCCTCCACGACCCCATCCTGGCCCCCCAGCCCTGCCCCACACCACGTCCTGCTCACCTCATTGCTGGCCTGCCGCAGGCTGGGGCTGTTCTCGTACAGCACCATCCAGAGAGCAAAGAGGAACATGAGCAGCCCGTGCCCCACGTCCCCGAACATGATGGCGAAGATGAAGGGGAACGTGATGATGGCGTAGGGCGCTGCGGGGGCACAGGCACTGCGTCACACCGGGCTCCCCCCCCAAGCCTTAGGGTGCCGAGGGGAGGGTCCGGGGGTCCTTACCGGGGTTCACCTCCTGGTAGCTGGCCACCCCGTAGGCGTCCACGATGCTCTGGAAGCCGGCGGTGAACTTGTTGGTGCGGATGAGGGTGGGGGGGCTCTCCATGGTGGGGATGCGCTGCACGAAGCACTCCACGCTCGAGCCGCTCTTGTACTGCGGGGAGGGCACGCAGGGCCTGACCCCCACGCCGTGACGGGGGGCACCCATTGCGCTGGGGGGTGCAAGATGGGGGGTGGCACGGGGATGCGGGGCACCAGGGGGTGGAGGGCAAACCTCGTCCCGTGACATGTCCCAACATGGGGCACGTCACAGGGGTGGCGCTTCTCACCCTAGCACAAAGACACTGTGGAGCCCCTGGCATGACATGGGGCCACCAAGCTATTCCTGGCAGAAGGACATGGGGCCACCAAGCAAGCCTTGCCATGAGGACAAGGAGCCACCAAGCAATCCCTGCCATAAGGGCACAGGGCCACCAAGCAGTCCCTGCCATGAGGACATGGGGCCACCAAGCAGCCCTCGCCGCAGCGGGCACCCACCGATCCTTGGCGCAGGGCGTCCTGCACCTGGGTGAGGTCCCGCACGGGGCACCAGACCTCGGCGATGAGGCACTTCTCGGTGACATCCAAGCTGCACTGGTTGAGGACAAGGTAGATGGCCTTCATCTTCTGCACCTGCACCCGCCACGTGGGCAGCGCCAGCACCACCTTGTCCAGCACCTGTGCCAGGTACTGCTCCGTCTCCTCCAGCACCTGTGCACACCCAGACAGGGGGGTCAGGGATGGGGGGGTCCCGGTGTGCCCCCCCCAGATGCCCTCACGGTGCCCTGCTCACCACACTGAGGTCCTGGATCTGGCTGAGCAGCCCGTTCAGCGTTTCTGCCCGGCTGGCCTCGCTCTCCGGGTAGGGGTAGACCTGGCAGTGGAAGCTGGGACAGACGGACACCGCCGTGTCGGGGTGGGGAGCAGTGCCAAATAAACCTTTTTGTGGCCGGATGGCATGAGGCTGCTCACTCACCAGTCTGAGATCTTGCGGATCTTCTGCCCGATCTGCTCGCCCCAGTAGGAGATGAGGAAGATGACCCAGGTAACACTCTCACCCTGGGGACAACATGTGTCATGTCAGCTCCGGCCACCCCGTCCCCCTTCCTCGCCATCCCTCTGGCGCCACACTCACCGTGTCCGGGTCCTCAAGGGGCTCAGGCATCTCCACGAAGCTGGCCACCAGGTAGCCACGGCAGGCACGCCACAGCAGCCGCTCGAAGGCACTCACCCGCCACGGGTGGATGACACCAGTCACGAAGCTGTGGGGACACGGCGTGGGCGTTGGGACAGGCACGGCTCTGCCACCACCCCTGCCCTATTCCCAGCCCGTACCCTACAGCTTTGTCCCTGCCCTGTGGTCCATCTCCAATTCTCATTCTACAGACGTGCCACTGCCCCACTACCTCCAACCCCTGTCTTATGGCTTTCCCAAGTGCCCCATGGCCATGCCCCTGCCCAAGCCCTACCTTCAAACCTAACCCTACAGTCTCACTCACTATGGACACACCATTATCCTTCTCCAACCCTTGTCCTCCAGCTTTTCTAAATGCCCCATGGTCATGCCGTTGCCCCATGGTCCACCTCCAACCCCCATCCTCTATCATGCCCTTGCCCATGGTTCACCCCCAACCCTTGTCCTGCAGCCGTGCCCCTGCCCCACAGGTGATATCCTCCCCCAGGAGACCCCTCGGGCCCCCCTTACTTGATCTTGCGGTCAAGGTGCTGGTGCACAGAGGGGTCGAGCAGAGGATCATGCTCGGAGAACGCCCGGGTCGACGGCGGGGATCCGGGGGGACCCTGCAGTGCCGGGGAGCAGAGAGAGGAGGCTGAGGGTGGCGGGGCGCAGGGCGGCGACCCCAAAGGCTGGGGGGCTGAGAGGGGTCCCGGCACCCACCGGCAGGCTGGTGAGGCGCTGCCCCTCGCGCAGGACGTGCAGGTACTGGCGCAGGTCCCGCAGGTGCCCGCGCAGGGCGGCGCGGTTCCGGCTGACCTCCCGCAGCTCCCGCGCCAGCTGCTCCGACTGCTCCTGCACCCGCAGCGCCTCGCGGGCCAGCGGTGCCGGGGGGTTTTCAGGGCACGGCCCCAGCTCCCGCCCGGCCGCACGCAGCTCCTGCTGCAGGAATGCTGCAAGGAAAGCAGTGGGAGAGGGGCTCGGGGAGGGTGGGACCCCCGCCGGCAGCCCTGCGTCCCCCTCCCCGGCACTCACTGAAGGTCTTCTCCATCTCCTCGCAGCGCCGCACCTCGCCCACGAAGCGCCGCTGGAAAGCGCTCACATGGGGGTTCAGCTGGGGAGGGAGGGGGCACGGTCATGGGAGGCTGGGGGCAGCGCGTGGGCCAGCGCCGTGCCACCGACCCCGGCACCCCACACAGGCCGCGCCAGTCCCCTGCTCCCACGCCGGCCCAACCCCCTGCACCCGGAGCCCCCAAACCACCCACCCCAAAACCCCTACACCCAGGGCACCCAAACCCAACCAAATCCAAACCCTCACACCCATGGCACCCAAGCCACCCATGCCCAATCCCCCGCACCCCAAACGCCCCCAAACCCTTGCACCCGGAGCACCCAACCCCCTGCACCTACACCCATCCATTCCAATCCCCCTGTACCCAGAGCACCCCAAACAACTCACGCCCTTTATCCTGCACCCAAGGCATCCCAGAGGCCAAACCTGTCCAACCCAATGCCCTGCACCCAAAATACCCCAAACCTTGCACCCAGAGCACCCCAAATCATCCAAACCCCAAACCTTGCACCCGGAGCACCCCCCAAACTACCCAAACCTAAACCCTTGCACATGGAGCAGCCCAAACCCAATCCCCTGCACCCAAAGCACCCCAAACCATCCAATCTTCAACCCGAACCTTGGACCCAAGGCACCCCAAACCACACAAATCCAAACCCTTGCACTCAAGCCAACCCAAACCACCCAAACCCCAACCCTTGTACCTGGAGCACCCCAAACCCAATCCCCTGCATCCAAAGCACCCCAAATCATCCAAACCCCAACCCAAACCTTGCACCCAAGGCACCCCAAACTACCCAAACCCCGACCCTTGCACCTGGAGCACCCCAAACCCAATCCCCTGCACCTGAAGTACCCCAAACCATCCAAACCTCAACCCAAATCTTGTATCCGAAGCACCCCAAACTACCCAAACCTAAACCCTTGCACATGGAGCACCCCAAACCCAATCCCTTGCACCCGAAGCACCCCAAATCATCCAAACCCAAACCTTGCACCCAAGGCACCCCAAACCACCCAAACCCCAACCCTTGTACTTGGAGCACCCCAAACCACCCAAACCCCAACCCTTGCACCTGAGGCACCCCAAACCACCCAGAGCACGCCCTGCACCCACGCCACCCGAAACCCCCAGCCCCCCTGCCCACCGCAGCCCACCCCGCCACCCCAAGGGCCACCCGGGCGGGGGTCCCCGCGTCCCCTACGTACGTCCCTGAACTCGAGCAGCCCCCGCTCGCCCAGCTCGCTGACGCAGCTGTACGCCGAGGCCGAGTGCAGGAAGAGCTGCGCCAGGCAGACCTCCTCGCTGCGGAACAGGGACCCCATGGCGGTCCCGGGGGTGGGGGGCTCGGGGGCACCCCGCTGGTCCCGGGGCACCCGGCTGGGGAACGGAGACGGGCGGTCAGCGGGTGGGGACGGTGCCGGGGGTGCCGCTGCCGCTCGGTGTCCCCGGGGAAGTGCCGCGGCCCCACGGAGCGCCCCGGTTGCACAACGCCCGCCCCGCTCAGCTGCCTCTGAGTCAGGGCCAGCGCATCCCGGGGGGGCACCGGGACCGGGACAGACCCCCCCGAACCCCTCCCTCCCAACCCCGCCCCCCCGGCACCGGGCTCCCCCCCCTACACCCGGTACCGGGACAGCCCCGGACGGCGCCGCCCGCTCGTACCCGGGTGCGCGGCGGCGGGGCCGGGGCAGGGCGCGGGGCCGGCCGGGCTCCGCACTTCCTCTTCCCCCAGGAAGGGCCCGGCCACGGGGAGGAGGCACCGGCACCGGGAACCTGCCCCGGGCCGCGTGGGGAGCGCGGAGCCGGAACGCGCCGCCGGCCGCCCCCGGCCCCCCCCCAAAAAGGGAAGCCACCGATGTGCAGAGCCCCGGCACCACGAAGCCCCCCGGCCCACCCTGCTGTGCCTCCCCCTGCACCGCTCAGCTTAACCCCACAGCACCCACATCCCCTGCTGCTGCTGTTCCCAACGCTCCCGTGCCACCCCAAAACGGGGCATGGACGGGAGGCCGTCCCCAGCACCGCTGCCCCCCTCCCCGTGGCACAACCATGCCACCCCCTCCGCTGATGCACCCATCTACGGTTGGCAAAGAAGAGACCAATGCACAAGATCGGGGTTAGGAAGGGGCCGGTGCCTCCCCCCCGGGCACCGGGGGGCTGCAGCAGCACCTGAAGGCCCTTTATTATGGGATCGGGGGGGACACGGCGCAGCCCCCGGCCGTCACCGGTACAGGTAATCGGCCTGGATGTTGGCCGCGATCTCGGCCTCCCACTTGTCGCCGTTGTTGAGCAGCTTCTCCTTGTTGTAGAGCAGCTCCTCGTGCGTCTCCGTCGAGAACTCGAAGTTGGGGCCCTGCCAGCACAAGAGACGCTCACCGTGAGACCCCCACATGGAGCTCGGTGTCCCCCTCCCCAGGCTGGGAGCTCCCCTCCCGGGCTCACCTCCACGATGGCGTCCACAGGGCAGGCCTCCTGGCAGAAGCCGCAGTAGATGCACTTGGTCATGTCGATGTCGTAGCGGGTGGTGCGGCGGCTGCCATCAGCCCTGGGCTCAGCCTCGATGGTGATGGCCTGTCACCGACAGGGGAGGATGGCATCAGGGGATCCTGGATGCCCCAGAGACAGAGGAGGGGGCACGGGGGGCTCACCTGTGCCGGGCAGATGGCCTCGCAGAGCTTGCAGGCAATGCACCTCTCCTCCCCGGAGGGGTAGCGGCGCAGCGCGTGCTCCCCGCGGAAGCGTGGGCTCAGCGGCCCCTTCTCAAAGGGGTAGTTGATGGTGGCCGGCTCACGCAAGAGGTAGCTCAGCGTCATGGCCAGGCCTGGGGGGGTTCCAGCGGGAGCAGGACGTCACCCCGGTGTACAAAGAGGGGACCAGGGGGGCACACGCAGGGCCATGCCGCAGGTCTCACCTCGGAAGAGCTCCGTCCACAGCAGGGTCTGGGCGGAGCGGTCAGTGATGGACTTCATGTCCATGGCCGGCTCCTGGATGTTGACGTACTCTGCGGGGAGCAGGACGCCGTCCCCACCCTGCACGGGGTAGGGGGATGGCAGCAGCCCCCCGCCGGGACGGGGGTGGACAGGGGGTACTCACTGTAGCAGTCCCTGGGGGCGGTGGTGCTGAGCAGGCGCAAGTAGCACGGGGGGGGCGGCAGGCCTGGGAGGGGGCAAAGGAAGGGGGTAACATGGGGGTCGGGGGGATAACGGGGCCGTTTTTGGGGTGGGGGGCACAAAGCAGCCACTCTCACCTGTGCGGGCAGCCCGGTGCAGCAGGCGCAGCGCTGCCATGTCCGCTCCTGCCTGGGGGGCTGCGGGCTCCAAGCTCTGGGTGTTGGGGGGGGGGCACACAGGGGCCGGGCTGGCGGCAACGTGGGGGTGGCCCCCCCTCACCTCCTCCAAGGGACATGGGTGTCCTGGGCACCCCCAGCCCGCCCCCCCTCCCCCCAAGCTCCACACGGGACACAGGCCTTCTGCCCCCCCAATTAATTGACACACGCCCCCCCACCCCAAA
>CM021769.1:29622074-29698323 GCA_011076525.1 Nettapus auritus
GTTATCCCCCCCCGTCCCCACACGATCGTAGGTGACGATCTCGTCGTCGCCCCGCAGGCCGGCGGCGCGGTTGCCCAGCAGCACCAGGTCGCGGCGGCCGCACTGCGCGCAGCCCACGAAGTTGAGCAGGAAGGAGCCGCCCTCCAGGCAGGTGGTGCCCTGCGGGAAGGCACCGGGACGCCCGCTAACGGTCGGTAACGGCCCCGCAACGGCCGCTAACGGTCGGTAACGGCCGCCCACCCCTCCTCGGCCCCCCCCGCCCGTACCCGCTCGGGGAACTCGGTGCCCACACAGCCCCCGCACATCCCGCCCGCCGCCGCCTCTCTCGCGAGACTTCCGCCGCTGAGTGGGCGGGGCTTATAGAAAATGGGCGTTGTCATGCAAATAAGTCATGTGGTGGGAAATAGGCGGTGCTTATGGAAGTGGGCGTGGCGATGAGCGGCAATTGGGCGTTCCCGCCTCTCCTTTGCTTCTCGGGGAGGAGGTGGGTGGGCGGGGTTTGGGCGGGAAACGGGCGTGGTCAAATGTAGCCACGCCCCCAGTAAAGGGGAGGGGGCGCGCATCCCTGGGGGGGCCCCTAGGGGTAATGGGGGCCCCCCCCCCCCCCCGCGGCCCCCACCCAGGACTAATTGAGGGGGTACCAGGACTAATTGGGGGCACCCAGGACCAATGGGGCGTACCAGGACTAATTGGGGATACCCGGAACTATTTAGGGGTATACTAGGACCAATTGAGGGGGTACCAGGATTATTTGGGGGCACTCAGTACTAACTGGGAAGGTACCAGGACTAATTAGGGATACCCATGACTAATTAGGGGGGTACCAGGACTAATTACGGACAATCCAATCTATCTGGGGGTACCCAGGACTAGTGCGAGGTAGCTGGGGGGGACACCCAGGACTAATTGGGGATACCCAAGAACTAATTGGGGGTATCCAGGACTAACTGGAGGGGGCACCCAGGACTAACTGGAGGGGGCACCCAGGACTAACTGGGGGGGCACCCAGGACTAACTGGGGGTATCCAGAACTAACTAGGGGTACCCACCACTAACTGGGGAGGGCACCCAGTACTCATTAGGGGTACCAGGACTATTTGGGGGGGTACCAGGACTAATCGGGTGGGCATCCAGGACTAATTAGGGGGTGCATCCAGGACTAACTGAGGGTACCCAAGACTAATTGGGGGGGCACCCAGGAATAACTGGGGGCATACCAGGACTAATTGGGGGGGGCACTCAGCACTAATTAGGGGTACCCAGGACCAACTGGGGGGGGTACCAAGACTATTTGGGGGCACCCCACGCCGGCTGGGGGCGCCCGGGGCTACGGCGAGGCACCTGGGGGGACCCCGAGGGGGGCACCCGGTGCTAACCGGGGGGGGCTCCCAGAGCTACCAGGGGTCCCCCCGCGGGCGGCGGGTCGGTGTGTCCGCGCTGCGCTGCGCCGCTCCGCGCCGCCAGGTGCCGGTGCCGGTGCCGGTGCCGGTGCCGGTGGCGGCGGCGGCCGGGGGGGGCCGCTGTGCTGCATTGCGGGGCGGGAGGGCGGCCCGTCCCCGCCCGCCTGCCTCCGCCCGGCCCTCCCGGGGGGCAGAGCGGGGCTATCTGGGCCGGGCAAGCCGCTGGCCCCCGCCAGGAATGTCCCGATAATGTTATTTATAGCGGCGGCTCCGCTGCCCCCGCCCCGCTGCGCTCCCGGCCCGCCGCCGCCGCTCGCCCTCCCGCCGCCGCCCCGCGCAGGTGAGCGGGGGGGACACGGGGACACCCCCCTCGGGGTGGCCGCCACCTCCTGTGCCACCCCCCCGGGGCTGCTCCTGCTGTGGGATTTTTGGGGGGGAATGCGTGGGGAGGGGGAGTCACGCGTGGGGGGTGCGCACCGGGCATGGGACATGCTGGGGGGGATTTGGGGAGGGGGCGTGCGGCGGTGACATGGTGACCCCACGCCGTCACCCCACAGGGTTTGGGGTCCCATTAAGAGTTTGGGTGCCCTTGGCACGGAGGATGCTCCGGGGGCGCCTGGTGCCCGCGCTGCTTCCCCCGGCTGTGGAGCTGGCGGGGGATTTGGGGAGCCCAGGGGGGGTCTCGTGAGTTTTGGGGAAATATCTCAGCCGCCTGGCTTTGGTGAGATAATAACTGCTGGTCATGGGTGAGTGCTGCCGGGGTGTCCAGGACAGCAGCCCCGTGTGTGGTGTGTTCCCGGGTGCTTTTGGGGCCCTGCATGGAGATTTGGGGGGTTCGGGTGCCCTGCGCCCTGGGGCAGGAGCGGGGCTGAGCCCAGGCCTATTTATAGCCAGAAATGCGCGCGGCGTGTCAGCACGTGTGTGTGTGCCACGGCAGCGTGGCTCGGTGACACTGGACAGCCCGGCTGGGACGGTGGCAGTGACGGTGGCAGTGACGGCCAGCCCAGCCGCGGGCAGCCCGCAGCCCCGCTCCTGCTTGTCCCCGGGGTTCAGCGTTGGGCATCGAGGTCCGTCGGAGCCGTGCTGTGCCGTGCCATCTGCTCCCGGCCCTGGTCGCACACCTGCGGTGCTGCCGGTGGCCGCGGGGCCGTCCCTCTGTTGGCAGCGGGGGGAGAAGGGAAAAAAAACCCTGCTTTGGGAAAACGAAGCTGGGGAAAACGAAGCAGCCAGGGCGATGCCCAGCGTCAGCACCCCAGCACCCCAGGGTGCCCTGCTGGGGCACTTCACCCCGGTGAACAGTGCCTGCTCCTGTGCCGGTGGCTGGCACTTGTGCGCAGCCTGGGCGAGCAGGGAAGGGGCTGGGGGCTCGGCGGGACCCCCGCATTCCACGCGGACACCGGGCACAGCGGGGGGACCTTGGCGGCGGCTCGGTGCCAGCCCCCGGCCGGGAAGTGCTGATTCACGGCTCTGAGCCGTGGCCGGGGAAGGCAGCGGGGTGCAGCCCGCAGGCTGGGTGCTCGCCGCCGGGGCCGCGGTGCTGGGACCCAAACCCCTGCGTGGAGCAGCCGCCGGCGGGCCCCTGATGGGCGCCGTGGTTCTCCCGGTGGCGCTGGTGCGGCAGAGGGAGATTTAAAGGCTCGGCGAGCGCCCGCGTCGCCAACGCGCGGTGTTGACTCGCCAAGGGCCCCGCTGGAGGCTTGGAGGAGGAGGATGCTTGCTCCCCGCTGTTGTTGCAGGCGCAGAGACCTGGCACAGCTCGGCACACCCGCAGTTCCAGGGGGTTCCCAAAATTTGGGGATCCCCATGGTTGTTTTTTTTTCCTGTGAGCCTGGTGCTGTCCGGCAGCGGCACAGAGCCAAGGGGTGCCGGGGTGCGGTGCAGACGGCTGCGTGCCCCGCTCCTGCACACACTTGCGATGCCCCGCGTGTGCTCACAAGCAACCTTGCGTGCATCTGCTCGTGCACGCACGCTCTCGCACACTCTTGCATGTCCTCGCACTCGTGTGCATGCTCTTGAATGCTTCAGCATGTTCCTGCATGTCTTTGCTCGCGTCTGCGTGCTCTTGCGTGTCCGCGCTCACGTGTGTCCTCTTGCATGCTCTTACACGCTCTGGCATGCTCTTGCACATCCTTGCTAGCACGTGCTTGCTCTTGCACGCCCTGGCATGCCCTTGCTCGCGTGCGCACGCTCTGGCATGCCCTTGCACACTCTTGTGTGCATGCCTGCTCCCGAGCCAAACTCCTGCCTGCGCCGCCGAGATTAGGGTGCAGAGAAAGCGCCCAGCCCTGCCGGCCCCCGATAAAGGCCCCCCGCCACGTACGGGTGTTCCACCCCCCCCCCCCCCGCAGCCCTGGGGGTCACCCCTGTGCTCCCCAGTGTCCCTGTGCGTCCCCACAGGCTGCAGGTTCGGAGGGGTCACCCTGGGGGCTGTTCAGTCCCAGGGGTGCCCGGCTGGGTGCACCCTATGGGGCAAGGAGGCTGCCAGGATTTTGGGGAGGTGCTCTTGGGAGAAGGGGGGGTCCAAGTGAGTGCTGGCGGTGGCAGCCCTCAGCCTGGCTCTCTGCACCCTTCGGGGGCCCCAGGGCGGCCGCGCAGCCCCCCCGCCCTCCCAGCAGCTGCTGGCAGGCATTTTTAGATACCGGCCCCGTCCTATCTGCGTCTCAAATGTCCCCGGAGGCGGGTGTCCCCTCCCGGCCCCCCTCGCTGGCAGCTGTTGCCCGCTCTCCCCAGCGCAGGCATGGGGCGGGTGCCCACGGCCCCCATGTCCCTTGGGGGGTGTCCATGGGGGCGCCACCCACAGGCGCTCTGGCACCCACATGGGGATGCAGCAGCGTGAGCCACCAGGGGGTGACAACGGCCGGGGGCACCCGAGCGCGTGGCACCTCGGTGCCCCGAAACACCTGGGGCACGGCGCTAAATCCCATTGAGCTGATTAACCGGCAGGTCTTAGCCACAAATCCCGGTGCGCGGCGGGGTGGCAATGCTCGTGCCCGCCTCCCCGCCACCCCACAGCGGCCCTTTCCCCGCAGCCGACGGCCGCCTGGCCGCGGGACGCCGGGACCATGACCTCGGAGAACGACTACGACCACCTGGAGCTGCAGCAGTCCTACAGCCACTGGGACGCCTCTGACGATGAGCTGGACAACGACAACAGCTCCGCGCGCCTCTTTGAGCGCTCGCGCATCAAAGCCCTGGCAGGTGCGGGGATGGTTTTTGGGGTCCCAGTGGTCCCCACCGGCATGGCGCGGGGTTGTTCCCGGTGCCACCGTGCCCGCTGTCGTTGCAGATGAGCGGGAGGCAGTACAGAAGAAGACCTTCACCAAGTGGGTGAACTTGCACTTGGCTTGCGTCACCTGCCGCATCTCGGACCTCTACCTGGACCTCCGGGACGGGCGGATGCTCATCAAGCTGCTGGAGGTGCTGTCCAAAGAGATGCTGGTACGACTCCCCTCCGGCTAGGGAACCTGCCACCCGTGCCGTGCCGTGCACTGCCCCACCACAGCTGTGGGGGTGACATCAGGCCGGGGTGGGGATGGTGGCGGGGTGTCCCTGGGCAGGGCAGGGGGTGCCCGGGGATGAGGGCAGGGTGCTGAGCGCTGTCACGCCCCAGCCCAAGCCCACCAAGGGCCGGATGCGGATCCACTGCCTGGAGAACGTAGACAAGGCGCTGCAGTTCCTGAAGGAGAAGCAGGTGCACCTGGAGAACATGGGCTCCCATGACATCGTGGATGGCAACCACCGCCTCATCCTCGGCCTCATCTGGACCATCATCCTGCGCTTCCAGGTGGGCCAGGCGTCACCCATGGGCTCGGCACCCAAACGGGAGCCATCCTCTTCCGCCGTCCTCTGACAGCCCCGGCTGTCCTTCTGTCCCCCAGGTCCAGGATGTCATCAAGGAGATGAAGGAGGGCCCGGAGACGCGCTCCCCCCGGGACGCGCTGCTGCTCTGGTGCCAGATGAAGACGGCGGGGTAGGTGGTGGGACCCTTGTCCCCCGACCCGGGGTCTGGGGGTGCACAGAGGCTGACGGTGAGGTGTCCCCATTGCAGCTACCCCCACGTGAACATCACCAACTTCACCTCCAGCTGGAAGGATGGGCTGGCCTTCAATGCACTCATCCACAAGCACAGGTATGCGGCACGGTGGCCTGCACCGGGGCAGCAGTGGCACAACAGCGTCGCCATGTCCCCCATGTCCGTCTCTGTCCCCAGGCCTGAGTTGTTTGAGTTCAAAACCCTGACCAAGTCCAACGCCCGGCACAACTTGGAGCATGCATTCAGCGTGGCAGAGCGGCACCTGGGCATCACCCCACTCCTTGATCCCGAAGGTGAGGCCGCTGCCAACCCCCTGCCTCAGTTTCCCCTCTAGGATGTGCCCATGGAAGGACAAAGATGTCCTACTCTGGGTGGGACGAGGACACGGGGACATGGGTGGCACCCCGGGGTGCTGCAGTGCCTGGGTCAGGGCTGACACCTCTCTTGTGCTTGCAGATGTGTTCACGGAGAACCCCGACGAGAAGTCCATCATCACCTACGTGGTGGCCTTCTACCACTACTTCTCCGAGATGAAGAAGCTGGAGGTGAAGGGCAGGCGGCTGGGCAAGGTGAGGACGACGTCAGGGCTGGGGGAGCTGCCGGGATGCCCAATGCTCACCGCCAGCCCCGCCACAGGTCATCGAGCACGCCAAGGAGACGGAGCGGATGATCGAGGGCTACGGGGGGCTGGCCTCTGACCTGCTCACCTGGATCGAGCAGACCATCGTCTCCCTCAACAGCCGCAGCTTCGCCAACTCGCTGGCCGGGGTGCAGCACCAGCTGCAAGCCTTCAGCACCTACCGCACGGTGGAGAAGCCCCCTAAGTAAGTGTCCCCCCGGCCCCCCACCCACAGTGAGCACCCACGGGTGCCCCGGGCTGAGCTCTCTGCGGGTCAGGTTTCAGGAGAAGGGCAACCTGGAGGTGCTGCTCTTCACCATCCAGTCACGGATGCGAGCCAACAACCAGCGCGTCTACACCCCGCATGAGGGGCGCCTGGTCTGCGACATCAACCGGGTACAGGACCCTCCAGTCGTGCCCCACGGGGGGGACATCCTGGGATGCCTGGGGTCTTGGGGGCAGCTTTTCCACCAGTACCCCAGGGGCTTTTCCTTTTAGGTTGTCTTGGGGCAGGTTGGGTCCGTCTTGGGGCGGGTTGGGTCTGTCTTTGGGCAGATTGGGTCCGTCTTGGGTTGGGTTGGGTCCATCTTGGGTTGGGTTGGGTCCGTCTTGGGTCCATCTTGGGGTGGATTGGGTCCATCTTGGGGTGGGTTGGGTCCATCTTGGGGCAGGTTGGGTCCATCCCATCCCAGGGCATGTTGGGGTTCTCCATCGATGCTCCCCCATGCGTGGAGCACATTGGGGTTCACCAGCAGAGCAAGATGGCGCCGGTGGGACGTGGCACATGGGTCCCACCCCATCTGGCTCTGCCTTTTGCCAGGCGTGGGAGCAGCTGGAGAAAGCGGAGCACGAGCGGGAGCTGGCGCTGCGCAACGAGCTCATCCGGCAGGAGAAGCTGGAGCAGCTGGCGCGGCGCTTCGACCTGAAGGCGGCCATGCGGGAGGCCTGGCTGAGCGAGAACCAGCGCCTGGTGGCACAGGTGGGCTGCGGGGCACCCACCGCGGGGACGGGGACACCCCGAAGTTGCCTCACCACCAGCTTCGCTCCTGGCAGGATAACTTCGGCCAGGACCTGCCGGCAGTGGAGGCGGCCAAGAAGAAGCACGAGGCCATCGAGACGGACACGGCCGCCTACAAGGAGCGGGTGCAGGCCATCGAGGCGGTGGCGAAGGAGCTGGAGGCAGAGGGCTACCACGACATCAAGCGCATCAAGGGGCGCAAGGACAACATCCTGCGGCTTTGGGAGCAGCTCCAGGAGCTGCTGCGTGCCCGGCGTCAGCGCCTCGAGATGAACCTCACCCTGCAGCACCTCTTCCAGGAGATGCTGCACAGCATCGACTGGATGGACGAGGTCAAGGTGAGCTGAGGGTGCGGGAAGTTTGGCATCACCGTGGGCTGATGCCACCATGGGTTGAGTGCTTTGGTCCCTCCAGGCAGGGGGTCGGCGGGACTTGTTGGCCAGGCAGAAGATCGTTATGGGGAGTTTGGGTGCTGGAGGGGGACAATGTGGCCACCATCACCATGTTATGAATGCAACGCCCGGGAGATGCATCCATCCCCTGGTGAATGCATCGCTCAGGCGATGACAGAGCCAGCAGTGGTGCCGGGTGTCCACCACCGGCTCGGAGCCTGTAGGTGACACCTGGGTCTTCTGCAGGCACAGCTGGCATCGCCCGAATCTGGGAAGCACCTCCTGGAGGTGGAGGAGCTGCTGGAGACCCACCGGCTGCTGGAAGGCGACATGGCCCTGCAGGCAGAGAAGGTGCGGGCTGTCAGCGCTGCTGCCCTCCGCTTTGCCGACGCTGAGGGTAGGTGTGCTGCTCCAAGGGGCCGGGGGTGCTCCAGGGGGGATGCACTGGGGTTGGGTGCTCCAGGGGTCTCCAAGGGGTTGGGGGCACTCCAGGGGATGGGGTCTCCAAGGGTTCCCAAAGATAGGTCTCTCTAAGGGTAGGGTTGCTGCAAGAGTTGGGTGCTTCAGGGGTCTCCGAGGGGCTTGGGACACTCCAGCAGCTGGGGACTCCAAGGGCCTCCAAGGAGTTGGAGACTCCAAGTGTCTGCAAAGGGAGAGCCACTCCATGGTTGGGTACCCCAAGGATCTCCAAGGGTTGGGTTGCTCCAGGGGCTGTGCTGCTTCGAGGCTCTCCAAAGGTGGGATCGCTCTGAGGGCAGGGTCACTCCAGGAAGCCACAACACATCCCAGGACCCCTCTGATGCCCGCCCTCGTGTCTCCCCGGCCAGGCTACCGCCCCTGTGACCCCAAAGTGATCCGGGACCGCGTGAGCCACCTGGAGATGTGCCGGCGGGAGCTGCAGGCGCTGGCGGCGAGGCGCAAAGCCCTGCTGGAGCAGTCCCGGGCGCTCTGGCAGTGCCTGCGGGAGCTGGACGAGGCGGAGGACTGGATCAAGGAGCAGGAGCAGATCTGCTCGGCGCTGGACTACGGCAAGGACCTGGCGGGCGTGCTGCTGCTGCAGCGCCGCCACGCCGCCTTGGAGGCCGAGCTGGAGGCGCGGGGCGCCCGGCTGGAGCGGGCGCTGGTGGCGGCCGAGCGGTTGGCGGCGGCGGGGCGCGAGGCTGGGAAGCTGCGGGAGCGGGCGGCCGCCGTCCGGGCGCTCTGGGGCCAGCTGCAGGAGCTGGTGGCTTTCCGCCGGCGTGGGCTGCGGGACGCCGAGGGCTTCTTCCAGTTCCAGGCGGAGGCCGAGGAGCTGGCAGAGGCGCTGGCGGATGCCCGGCGGCGGGCGGCCAGCGAGGAGCTGGGCCACGACGAAGCCCGTACCCAGGCGCTGCTGCGGGAACACCAGGAGCTGCTGGAGGAGCTGGCGGCCGCCCGGCAGCTCCTGGAGCGCTTGGGCCACCAAGCGGAGGGCTTCCCCCCGGAGCTGCAGGCTGGCCCCGATGCGCAGAGCCGGCTGGCGGCACTGCGAGCGCTGCATGCTGAGGTGGTCGGGCTGGCCGAGCTGCGCAGCCGCCGGCTGCAGGATGCCCTGGACCTCTACACTGTTTTCGGGGAGAGTGAAGCCTGCCACCTCTGGATGGCCTCCAAGGAGCGGTGGCTGGAGAAACTGGAGGTGCCCGATGCGCTGGAGGACCTGGACGTGGTGCAGCACAGGTAGGGAGGTGCCACCACCCGCTGCCGCGAGCTCTGGCCTGTTCTCAGCCCGTTGCGGCGAGGTCTGGCCCGTTCTCAGCCTGGACACCCCGCAGGCTGGACGGGCTGGAGCAGGAGATGGCCGGCGTGGCTCCCCAGATCGACGCCGTCAACCGTGCAGCCGACGGACTGCTGGAGAGCGGGCACCCGCGCAGCCCCCAGGTGCGGCAGTGCCAGCAGCAGCTCAACGAGAGGTACGTCCCTGAGTGGCGGGGGGGCCGTGCCCCGGCGTGCCCCCCGCCCTGACCCCTCATGGCTGTGCAGGTGGGGCCGTTTTCAGGAGCTGGTGTCCCGGCGGCGTGCAGCGGTGGGCTCGGCGCTCAGCCTGCTCAACTACCGGCTGGAGTGCGAGGAGACCCGCTCCTGGCTGCTGGGCAAGACGCGGGTGGTGGAGTCCACGCGGGACCTCGGCCGCGACCTGGCCGGCGTCCTGGCCACCCAGCGCAAGCTGTACGGCATCGAGCGTGAGCTGGCGGCCGCCGAGAGCCGCCTGGCCGCCCTGCGCCCCCAGGCTGGCCGCCTGGCCGAGGAGCGCCCCGAACTGGCCCAGGATGTGGCGGGGAGGCTGGCGGCGGCTCAAGATGCCATGGACGGGCTGCAGGACGCCCTGCGGGACCGGGCGGCCACGCTGGGGGAAGCCGGGCAGCTGCAGAGCTTCCTGCAGGACCTGGATGACTTCCAAGCGTGGCTCTTCGGGGCGCAGAAAGCCGTGGCGGCCACCGACGAGGTGCCGGTGTCAGTGGCTGAGGCGGAGGAGCTGCTGCAGCGGCACGCGGCCGCCCGCCAGGACGCCGAGGGGCACGCATCCGCCTTTGAGGCGCTGGTGGAGGCGGGCGAGCGGGTGACGGGGGGCCAGGAGGACCCCGAGTACGAGCAGCTGCGGGAGCGGCTGCGGGGCGTGGAGGCGGGCTGGGGCGCCCTGCGCAAGATGTGGGACGCCCGGCAGCGCTTCCTCGCCCAGTGCCTGGGCTTCCAGGAGTTCCTGCGTGACGCCAAGCAGGCGGAGATCCTCCTCACCAACCAGGTGGGTGCGCGGACATGGCCACCTGGGGCATGGTGGTGCCACGCGTGGCTGGCTCCTGGGTGGGGGGAAGTCTCCCACGTTCTGTGAGAGACCCTGACACGGTGGGTCCGTCAAGCAAACCAGGCACAGCACCCATCCCCGTGGTAGGAGAGGGCTGGTAGCCTCCCAGAAAGGGTGCTGAGCCCCCGTGCCCCACAGGAGTACACGCTGGCCCACCTGGAGCTGCCCACCACGCTGGAGGGCTCGGTGGCCGCCCTGCGCCGCTTCGAGGACTTCCACACCAGCATGGAGAGCAGCGCGGAGAAGGTCCCCAGCGTGGTGGCCAACGGCACCAACCTGGTGGCCGAGGGCAACATCTTCTCCGAGAAGATCACCGAGAAGTGCCAGGCCCTCCAGGAGCGGTGAGCTGGGTGAGGGGCCCTGTGGGCACTGCAGTGGGGTGTCAGGGGGGTGACGCTGCCTGTCCCTACACCAGGCACCAGGCGATCGTGGCCAAGGCTCAGGAGGCGGCGGGCTTGCTGCAGGACAACCACGAGCTGCAGAGCTTCTTGCAGAGCTGCCGAGAGGTAGGCAAGCGGCACAGCCAGCGGCACCGTGGGGTGCCCAGGGCCGTGCCGTGACGCCCTCGCCCGCAGCTCGCCGCCTGGGTGGAGGAGAAGATGCTGACGGCACAGGACACATCCTACGGGGAAGCCCGTGGTCTCCATGGCAAGTGGCAGAAGCACCAGGCGTTCATGGCCGAGCTGGCGGCCAACCAGGGCTGGATGGAGAAGATCGAAGAGGTGGGTCCTGGCGAGGCAGGACGACGGGCCCCCAGTGTGGGGACGCGGCCGACGCTGACCGCGCTGACGTGCCGCAGGAGGGGACGGAGCTGGCGAGCCGCAAGCCGCAGTACGGTGCCGTGGTGGGACGGCGCCTGGGCGAGCTGCGGGCACTGTGGGACGGGCTGCACGCCGCCACCGAGGAGAAGGGCCGGCAGCTCTTCGAGGCCAACCGCGCCGAGCTGTGCGCGCAGAGCTACGGAGACCTGGAGCGCTGGCTGGGGCAGGCGGAGGGCGAGCTGCGTGCCACCGAGCGGCCCGAGGACCTCACCAGTGCCAACCTGCTGCTCAAGAGGCTGACGGTGGGCAGCGGGCGTGCAGTTGGGGAGCATCCTAAAAGGGTGTCGTGGGTGGCGTGGTTGGGTCCTGACGGCTCACCCTTTCCAGAGGCTGGAGGAGCAAGTGGGAGCGCGGCAGGAGGAGCTGGCGGAGCTGGCGGCCCCACTCGCCGGGGCTGCGCCAGAGCCTGACGGGCAGGAGCAGAGGCTCCAGCAGCGTTTCCTCGAGCTGCTGGAGCCACTGGGGAGGAGGAGGAGGGAGCTGGAGACCTCCAAGGCCATGTACCAGCTGGCACGTGACCTGGAGGACGAGATGGTGAGTGCTGCGGCAGCAGCAGGGGCTGCGGTGCCGGGGGGCGCGGGGCACTCAGCGGGTGCTGTCTCCTGCAGATGTGGGTGCAGGAAAGGATGCCACGGGCCAGGTCGACGGACCACGGCACCGACCTGCAGAGTGTGCAGCGCCTGGCCAAGAGGAACGAGGTGAGTCCATGCCACGGAGGCACCCACCGCCCCACCTGGGGGTGCCAGGTGCCTCCTCCCCCCATCCTGATCCCTGTGCCCTGCGACAGACCCTGCAGAAGGAGCTGCAGGGCCATGCTCCCCGGCTGGCCGAGGTGCTGGCGCGCGGTGAGGCGGCGGCCGAAGGACCGTGCCCGGAGCTGGTGGAGCGGGCGAAGGAGCTGAAGGTGCTGTGGGAGGCTCTGCAGGAGGAGGTGGCCGCGCGGCAGCGGAGGCTGCAGGAGGCCGGCGAGGCCCAGCAGTACTACCTGGATGCCGGCGAGGCTGAGGCGTGGGTCAGCGAGCAGGAGCTCTTCATGGGGGATGAGGAGAAGCCGAAGGTGAGGGCGGCCCCATGTCGTGTGCCCGCGTCTCTCAGGGCCTCTGTGCTGTGCCGTGTCCTGCCATGCCATCCCGTGCCATTACTCGCCATCCCATGCCAAGCCTTGCTGTGCCGTTACACGCCATCTCATGGCATCTCATGTGCCATTGCATGATGTGTCACATCCCATGTTGCTACATGCCATCCTATGCCACGTTGTGCCATGCCATCGCGTGCCGTGTTGTGCCATCCTACACCATGCTGTGCCATTGCGCACTGTCCCATCCCATCCCATGCCGTCCCGTCCCATCCCATGCTCTGCCGGTACACACCACCTCAAGGTGTGTCACACTGTGCCATTGCACACCATCCATCCAGTGCCGTTTCATGCATGCATCCACGTGGTGCCATGCAGCGCCATGCCAGTACACATTGTCCCGTGCCACACCATGCCATGACAGGTCATCCCACGCCATTACAAGTCCGCTCATGCCATCCAAACTCATCCCTGCCATTCCATGCTCTGCCATGCAAACCATCCCACGTTTTGGCACCCAACGCTATGCCTTTACGATGCCACCTCCCGGCGTACCACAGCATCCTGTGCCATGCCATTCCACACCATCCCGTCCCCTGCCATTACGCACTGTCCCCTGCCATGGCACACCCTCCCATGCCATGCCGTTGCACACCACGCCGTGCTGAGCTCCCTGCTGCAGCGGAGGGATGCGGGATGCCCTTGCAGGGTGGGCGCTGGGGCTGGACCCCAAACCCTTTTCTGCGACCGTGCCTCACGCTGATGTTTGATGGTGCCGTCCCGGCTGCAGGATGAGGAAAGTGGGTTGGTGATGCTGAAGAGACACGTGCGGCAGCAGCGCTCCATCGAGGACTACGGCCAAACCATCAAGGAGCTGGCGGGGAGGGCGCAGCAGCTGCTCTCCGCCGGCCACCCTGAGGGGTAAGTGCCACCGTGCGTGTCCCAACCCTGGGGCAGCCCCGTGCCTGCAGCACCTGGGTGGGTGGGATAGCGGTTTGGTGGCATTTGCTGCCCCGCATGGCATTGCCCGGTGGTGGTGGAGGGACGTGGGGAGCGCGTCTATGAGGGGTTCTCCCCAAAACCCCCCAAGGCATGGCAAAACCCTCGGGTTTGGGTACGAACCGGGGTGTCTGTGTGCCCGGGGCCACGCAGGGAGCAGATCATCCGGCTGCAGGGCCAGGTGGACAAGCACTACGCGGGGCTGAAGGAGGCGGCCGAGGAGCGCCGGCGGCGCCTGGAGAACATGTGCCACCTCTTCCAGCTGAAGCGCGAGGTGGAGGACCTGGAGCAGTGGATTGCTGAGCGCGACGTGGCCGCCTCCTCCCAGGAAATGGGGCAGGACCTGGACCACGTCACGGTGAGCCCACTGGCATGGGCCTGACGGTGACAGTGATATTGGGGCGTTTTTGGGTGGCGTGAACACGTCTCTTCCTCCCCACGCCAGCTGCTGCGGGAGAAGTTTCGGGAGTTTGCGCGGGAGACGGGCAGCGTGGGGCAGGAGCGCGTGGACCGGGTCAACCTGGCCATCGAGGACCTCATCGACGCGGGGCACACCGAGGCCGCCACCATGGCCGAGTGGAAGGACGGGCTGAACGAGAGCTGGGCCGACCTCCTGGAGCTCATTGACACCCGCATGCAGCTGCTGGCCGCCTCCCATGACCTGCACAAGTACTTCTACGACGGCGCCGAGCTGCTGGCCCTCATCGCCGCCCGCCACCAGGAGCTGCCCCAGGACCTGGGCGACGACTCGGGCTCGGTGGAGGCTTTCCACCGCATGCACAGCGCCTTCGAGCGCGACCTGCAGCTGCTGGAGACGCAGGTGCAGCAGTTCCGGGAGGCGGCGGCGCGGCTGCAGACCGCCTACGCCGGCGAGAAGGCGGCCAGCATCCAGCAGCTGGAGCAGGAGGTGGCGCGGGCGCTGCGGGCGCTGCTGGAGGCATGCAGCGGGCGCCGGGCGCGCCTGGTGGACACGGCCGACAAGTTCCGCTTCTTCAGCATGGCCCGCGACCTGCTCTCCTGGATGGAGAGCACCACGCGGCAAATCCAGACACAGGAGAAGCCCAGGTAGGTACAGCAGGGTCAGGGTGCTGTGCCTCTGCCCGCAGGCACGTTGCTGAGCCCCGCGTCTCCGCTCATCCCCCTTGCCCCCAGGGACGTCTCCTCGGTGGAGCTGCTCATGACGTACCACCAGGGCATCCGCGCCGAGATGGACGCGCGCAGTAAGAGCTTCGCCGCCTGCATTGAGCTGGGCAAGAAGCTGCTGCAGCGCAAGCACCAGGAGTCACCCGAGGTGGGGACGGGCCCTGGATGGAAGGGGAGGGTGGGTGGCGGGGATGGACCCCCCCCAGGTGACAGCCGCCTCTTGCAGATCAAGGCGAAGCTGATGGAGCTGCTGGACAAGAGGAAGGCCATGATGGAGCTGTGGCAGCAGCGCTGGGACCGTCTGCGGCTACGTAAGTGTGGTGACGGCCGGGTTGGGGAGCACGGGGGGTGTCTGGGGCTGGTGGGACCCCCAGGCAGCTGCTGAACGCTCTGCCCCCGCTGCCCGCAGTGCTGGAGGTGTGCCAGTTCTCCAGGGACGCCTCGGTGGCCGAGTCGTGGCTGGTGGCGCAGGAGCCCTACCTGGCCAGCAGCGACTACGGGCAGACGGTGGATGGGGTGGAGAAGCTGCTCAAGCGGCACGAAGCCTTCGAGAAGTCCACGGCCACCTGGGAGGAGCGCATCGCCGCCCTGAGGAAGCTGACGACGGTGAGGAAAGCTCGGGTGGCCCCATGGGTGGTGGTGGGGGGACGCGGCTGGGTGTCCCCTCCCCAACACCTGCATGCCCTTCCCCGGCAGCTGGAGCTCCTGGGCGGGCGGACGCTGCGGGAGGAGGAGGTGACGCACGACACCGCTCCCGAATATCACCTAGATCTGGATGCTGAGCTGGAGGCAGGGTAAGGGGTGCGGGCACCGTGTACCCAGGTGGCCGCCTGCAGGCAGTGTTTCCCCCTGGGCTGTCCCTGGTGGCAATTTTGGGGGCGCCCCGATGCCCACCTCCGTCCTTCGGGACGCTGAGTGCCTCCCTCCTGCAGGTCAGAGGAAGAGGATGAGAAGAGGAAGGGGGTGACGCCGCAGGACACCTCTCCGCCTGCCACCGATGGGCTCCAACCGGTCAGTTCTGGCTTTTAGCTTTTCTCCTTCCCCAGCACCTGGAATGTTCCCCCTGCATGGCCCCACTGCACCGACCGCTGCCCCTGGATGCGCCCGCGCCGACGGCTCCCGGCCCTGCTCCCTTCACTCTCCCTCCCGTCCCGCAGCGGGCACGGCTGCGACCCCGTACCTCCAGCCCTCGCATTGTTCCTCGCGCTGAGTTGAATAAATGTTGAATGACCCCTGAAAAACCAGGTGGGCCCAAGGGCAGCACCTTCCCCCGTGCCACGGCACGCGTCCCCGTGGCGGCCAGCAGCTCGGAGCCCTGGGGTGAGACTGGGGACAGACGGCACAGGCTGGCACCTGCGGGTGCAGGGGGCAGAGATGGAGCCGGCCACCCTGAATGAGGCTGGTCCCCAGCGGCGTTTATCCCAGGAGACACCTGCAAGTCACAGGGACACCGCACGGCCACCTGGCACCCGGCTGTCCCAGCGCTGGGAGCGGAGCTGGCTCTGTCCTGGCACGGAGGGGACAGCCAACTCCTTGGGGACACGGGGACACGGCAGAGGCGCTGCTGGATGGACGGATGTGCTTGTATCAGCTCCCTGCCTCATGTCCCCAGGGGCATCGCTGCCCCCATGGGGATGCCACCCTGCGAGGCATCGTCACCCCGAGGGACATCATCACCCCGAGGGGCATCGTCACCCCAAGGGGCATCGCTGATCTGCAAGGCCTTGTCACCCTGTGAGCCATCGTCACCCTGTGGTGCACCACCACCCCCTGGGGGTGTCACTGTGAAAGTCATCGCCACCCTATGGGGCATTGTCACCCTATGGGACATTGTCACCCCGTGGGGGTCACCCTGCAAGACATCGTCACCCCACTGGGTATTGCCCCCCTGTGGCATCATCGCCTCATGCTCGCTGCCACCCTCTGTGCTCCTGCCTGGGGACAGGATTTGCTTTCTGGTTGTTTGGCCTGCTCGGGGTCACCCCCCCTTCTGTCTCTCCTGCCTGCTCGGGGACATCTTCTGGCCCCTTGGGGACAAGATCGCTTTTCTGGGGACAGGATCCCCAACTTTCTGCTGGGGGACAAGATGAATTCTGCTGCTCGGGGACATGGGCACCTTCCGGCTCCTTGGGGACAGGGTCCCCCTCTGCCTGCTTGGGGACAAGACTGCTTTCTGCCAGCCTGGGGACACAATCCTCCTCTGCCTGCCTCCCTGGGGACTCAGTCACCTTCTGGCTGCTCCTTCCTCCTGTCCACCTTGATCAGGGCACACCGCAGGAGCTCTGCGTGACCCCGGCTCATTGCTGCCTCTGCCACCAAGGGGCTGGGACCGTCCCCACACGAAGGACGAGGGGGCTGTGGCATCGCCGTGCTCTGCACCCAGCCGTGCCCCTGCCCAAAGCCTCACCCCGGGCATCCCATCCGCCGCACACCGCTGTCCCTGAGCCCTGTTTTAAGGGACATTCAGGGGTCCCCACACCACGCCGAGCCCCGGCTGCTGCTCCCAGCAGCTCCCACTGGCCACCAGCTTCCCTGTGCAGTGCCACTGTCACCAAGCACCAGGGGCCGACTGCTCCTGGCATTGGCGTTTGGGTTCTGTGCATCTCCACGGGGGGACACCAGTGGTGCCACCATGCCTGGGGATGGCCCAGAGGGGAGGGCACCCCGGGGACGTGGGGAGGTGACAGCGGGTGACACCCACGGGGACGGGCTGTGACGTGGTGTTGCTTCGCGGCAGCCGGCCCAGGGCGAGGAGGAACCGGCCACGGTGCCCCGGGAGGAGGTGGCCACGCTGCCCGCCCAGCCGGCCCGCGTCCAGCTCGAGGGCTACCTGGGCCGCAAGCATGACCTGGAGGCGGCCACCAAGCGCGCGTCCAACAGGTAGGCACGGCACGGCGGCCGTCCCCGGCAGGCAGGGGGCACGGCGGCAGCCCGGCGGTGACGGGGCTGCCCGCAGGTCATGGAGCACACGGTACTGTGTGCTGCGGGGCGGCGAGCTCGCCTTCTTCAAGGACGCCAAGAGCCGGGCGCTGGGGGTGCCCTGCCAGGGCGAGGAGCCCCTGGGGCTGCGCGACGCACGCTGCCAGGTGGCTGCTGGATACAAGAAGAAGAAGCACGTCTTCACGCTCAGGTATGGTGTGGGTACAGCGCCGGTACAGCATGGGTACGGCGCAGCACGGCACGGGAACGGCATGGCATGGGTAGGGGTATGGCGCAGCACGGGGCAGCGGGTTTCTCACCGCCCTGTGCTCTGACCCCAGGCTCAGCAACGGCAGCGAGTGGCTCTTCCACGGCAAGGATGAGGTGAGGGGTGCCCTGGGGGCCATGGGGTGGCCAAAGGTACCCAAGGGAGACAAAGGATGGCCAGTGGAGCTCAGGGGAAAGGGGTGACCAGGGGCCACGGTGGTGGCCAGAGGTGCCCAAGAGGATAGAAGTGGTACCCAGAGTGATGTTGGGTGGCCAGAGCTGCGCAGCAGGGACACGGGCAGCCATGGGATGTTGGGATGGCCGGTGGTGCTCAGGGAGATGCAGGGTGGCCAGGAGGATGTTGGGGCAGCCAGGGGTGGCCAGGAGCCACGGGGGTGGCCAGACGTACCAGACAGGACAAAGGATGACCAGCAGCGCTCAGAGGGCCGCAGGGCACGCAAGGGGACATGGGGTGGCCAGAGGTGCCCAGGGGGCCACCATGGGGCACCCAGCAGGGGCCAGGGGGGTGCCGACTGCCCCGTGCCCCCCCAGGAGGAGATGCAGACGTGGCTGCAGGGGCTGCACGCGGCCATCACCTCCTGCCAGACCCTGCCGGCCAAGGCACGAAGCCTGCCCCCGCCGCGCGCCCCCCCCGAGCCTGGCCCGCCCCGGCGGGACAAGGAGAAGCGCTTCAGCTTCTTCCCCAAGAAGAAATAAATCGGGGGGGGGAAGGGGGGGCAGCACCGCACCCACACCGCGGCACGCGCGTGTATATATATATAAATATATAGATATGTTTATATTTATATATATACATATGTTTCCATGCTTAAGGGCATGCACGCACCCCGGTGTTGGTGCACGCACGTCTATGCGCACGCGGCCCCCCCCCGTGGCACACACCTGCGCGCGTGTGTTTGCACACGCGTGGCCCTGCATGCATGCACGTGCACCCACCCCACGCGGGCGCATCCCGGCCCTCCCCTCTGCCCCCTTTTCTAAGCCATAAGCCCCCCACCAGCGTGTCCCCCCCCCCCAGCCCCACGGGCACCAACCAAAGAGCGCGCCCCCCTCCACGCTTGTCCCCTTGCTGCGGGTGGGGGTCCCGGTGCTGTTGGGGCCCCCCACGGCCGGACCGAGCGTCCCTGGGGGGAGCGCACGGGTGGGTGGGCGGAGAGGAAATTTGGGTTCGGTTTGGGTTTTTTCTTTTTGTAATAAAGATGTCAAAGCAAGGCGGGCCCAGGGCTGTGCGCTGGGGGGGCCCTTCTGGCAGGCGGGGTGGGGGCTAGGGGGAGTCCCGTCTCCTGGTGGCCCATGGGGGTCGCCCTTCTCCTGGGCATGAAAGGTGTTTTCGGGGTCCTGGGTGACCTGAAGGGTCCATGGGGTGCCCCTTCTTCTTGGGGTCCAGAGTTGCCCATCTCCTGGTGGCCCAGAGGTGCTCCATCTCCTGGGCAAGCTGGGCTCCATCGGGTGCCCACCTCCTTGGGGCCCACGGGGGGCTCTTTCTTTCAGGTAGCTGTGGGTCCATGGGGTGCCCCTTGTCCTGGGTGAGCTGGGGGGGTCCGTGAGGTGCTCCACCTCCTAGTGGCCTATGGGGTGTCCCACCTCCTGTTGGTCAATGGGATGTCCTTTCTCCTGGTGGCCCATTGGGTGCCCCATCTCCTGGTGGTCAATTGCATGTCCCATCTCCTGGGGATCCATGGTGTGTCCCATCTCCTGGTGGTCCATGGGGTGCCCTATCTCCTGGGGATCCACAAGGCGCCCCACCTCCCGGCTGCCCCCCCTAGCTAGCGGCATCGAGGGTCTGAAACTTCTGCCGCAGGTCCCTGACGAGGCCGTGCCGGGGGGGCTCGGGGGGCTCGCCCTGCCCGGGGGGGCAGCGCCGCCGGTACTCCTCGGAAGCCTGGTAGGCTTTGCAGCGCTCCACCACCGCCTTCAGGCAGATCTTCTCACGGGTGGTGGGTGAGCGGATCTGCACGTAGGCAGGGGGCTCGGTGGCAGCAGGGGGGGGGCAGCCTCTCCAGCACCACCACCCGCTGCCCCCCGGGGCCCAGGGGCGCCTGTGCCGTCACCCACAGCCCCCCAGGCTGCTGGTGGTGATGGTGGCCACCACCACTGCCACCACCACGCCGTGAGTCGGGGGTCCCCACGCCCGCCTCAGCGCTGCGGCTGCGGCCCCCGCCCCGCTCCTTGGCCGCCGGCCGCCCCCCGCGCCCCGGCCCCTCGGGTGCCGAGCGGCTGCGGGTCACCGGCGGTGGGCGCGGGGCACCAAAACGGGCGCGCAGCTCCCGCACGTCCGGCCAGGAGAAGGGCTCGGTGCCGCCACCGCCGGGGCTGGGTGGGCTGCGGGGAGCACCGGATACCGTGGGGGTGACGGCATCCCCTAGGGACACGGGTGGCTTCGGCAAACCTGGGGGAGAAGAGAGCAGGGTGAGAGCGGGGTGGTGGCGGGTGGATGGTGCCTGTGGTCCCCCCCAGCCCACCGTGTCCCACCTGGGGTGCTGGTGTGGGTGGCACTGTCCCCCAGCGGCACGCCGGCACGGCGGCGGCGGCTCTTGATGCGCAGGCTGTACTGGCGGGCCAGCTGGTACACCCTGGTGGCGGGGCGCCCGGGGGGGCTGCCGAGTGCCAGCACCCCCGGGTGGTCCCCGGCACCAACGTCCCCCTCCTCCAGGATGAGCAGCGGCTCGGCGGGGGACTCCAGCCCGTTCTCCTGGCGCGCAGGGGATGCTCCATCCACCGCTGGCACGGGCTCCGGAGGCGTTTTGGGGCTCACCGGCTCCAGAGGTGTCTTGGGACTCACTGGCTCCGGGGGTGTTTTGGGGCTCACCGGCTCCGGGGGTGTTTTGGGGCTCACTGGCTCCGGGGGTGTTTTGGGGCTCACCGGCTCCGGGGGGGGCCAGCTGTTGATTCTGGAGACCGAGTTCCTTACCAGCCCCTTGGGGATGTAGGAGAGGCTCTCGCGGCGCTTGATGCTGAAGCCGGCATCCTGGTGCTCGGCGTTGTCGTAGTAGCTCCGGATCTTGCGCAGCAGCAGCAGGTCCTGGGTGGAGAGGAGCGAGCGGCGCCGGGGGCCGGGGGGGGGCTCCGGGGACGGTGGGGGGCTGCGGGGCGCCCCACTTTCCGAGGGGGGGCCGTCAAGGCTGAGGGTGCTGCCGCTGCGCCCCTCCAGCGCCAGGCTGCCGCGGCGCGACAGGCTGCTGCCGAAGCGCTCGGCGATGACGCTGGCCTGGTCCAGCACCGAGGGGGGCAGGATGCTGCCCTCCCCGTGGCCTTCCTCCTCCTCCTCCTCCTCCTCGCTGCTCAACGCCCGCGGGTCCTCCCCAGTGCCCGCCTCCATCTCTGGGTGCTGCTCGGGGTCGCCCTCCCCGTCGGGCAGCCCCGGTGGGGGGGTCCCCGATGGGGAGGGGGGCGCGGGGGTCTCCAGCCCCTCGCCAAGCTCCCCGGTGCGCAGCGGGGACACCGGTGACGCCGGGGTGGCGGCGACCTCGCGGTGCCACTCGCAGATCCCTGCCGGGGTCCCCTGGCGAGAGCAAAGTTTGGGGGGCGCAATGCCCCACGGCACTTATGGGGTGCCCCACAAGGGATGCGGGGTGCCACAGGTAGCAGGGGAGAAGGGGGGTCCGGTGCGGGTACCTGCTCCTCCTGGGGCTCCTCCACCACGTCCCCGTCCTTGTCCCCGTCCCCATCCTGCTCCTCCTGGCTGTCCTTGCCCAAAGCCTCCTCTTCCTCTTCCTCCTCCTCCTCTTCCACTACACCCCCAGCTGCAGCCCAGGCCCTGGGGGGCTGCGGGGGCTCCCCTGCCTCCAGGAGGGTCCCCTCGCTGCCTGCGTGCTGGGGGGGACACGGGGGCTCAGCACCTCCACGGGGGCAGCCCCACACCGCCCCATGCCCTGGCCTTACCTTGAGCCCTGCCAGCCACGTGTCAGGGGGAAGAAGAGCAGAGGTGAGCGTGGGGGGGGGGCAGCAACCCAAAATTGCCCCCCCCACCCGGTGCCACCCCCCAGCCGCTCACCGTGCTCGCCCAGCTGCCGCACGATCTGCTTGGCGGGCTCTGCGGGGGGACACACGGGGGTGTCACAGCGGGGTGGTGGCATTGTCCCCCTGCCTCCCCCCCCAGAAAATGATACCCCAACCCCGGTCCCCATCCGCACCCGACTGCCGGCGCCCCGCGTGCCCCCGCAGCCGGTCTGGCAGCGTCTCGGCGCGGTCGCGGTGCTGGAAGGGCTCTGCGGGGCGGCGTGGGGGGGACACAGGCGTCAGCGCGGCACCGTCCCCGCGGGGGGGATGCGGGGTCACTGCGGGGGGCTCACCCGACTGCCGGCGGCCGTGGCGAGGCTGGTCCAGGGGCTGGCAGGAGCGGCTCCTGTGCAGGCGCTCGGGGCTGTAGCGGGGCAGGCGCGGGGGGTCTGCGGGCACAGAGGGGTGATGAGGGGCCGCGGGGACACGGGGTGGGGGCGCAGGGATGGGGGCACTCACGGAACAAGTCCATCTCCAGGATGGCTTCCTTGGCCTGGCGCAGAGAGAGGCGGTTGGTGGCCGGGGAGAGGTGGCGGCCCCAAGGGGGTGTCACTCCCCCACCCGAAAATAGAATTAAAAAAGGCATGGGGACAACACCAGGGCATCCTCACCTTCTGGGGGACGATGGCGTGGTGGTTCTCCAGGATGAGCCGCTTGATGTGGTGGGTCCAGACGCGCTTCTCCTCCACGCTCTTGGCCTGAGGGGGTGGTGTGGCTGTGGTGGGAGCGGGCGGGGATCCCCAATGCCCCCCCCCAGCCCCGCAGCACCCTACCTGCAGGCCGTACTGCTGCTTGATGTGCTTGTAGTGAGCCACGCTGAAGCAGAGTGAGTCCCGCGTGCTCTCGATCAGCATCAGCGAGGCACACTGTGCGGAGACGTCGTCAGCCCTGTGGTGCCCCCCCCGGACCCCCTCCCAGGACCCTTCTCCCCCGGCGGGGCGAGCACCCACCGGGATGTGGCTCTTGTAGACGTAGTGGTCCCCGCGGCGCTTGGTGATGAGGAGCAGCTTGTCGAAGAGGAAGACGGCGCGCTCGCTGCGCGCCCGCTGCACGCGGAAGCTGCCCTCCAGCACCAGCTCCCCGTAGCTGGTCAGGTCCGGCCCCTTCCACTGCAGCAGCAGCGACTGGATCTCCTGCGAGGGACGCGGGGACGGCAGCGTCACCGCAGCCGCTGCCCAGCCCCGCCACCGCGGCGTGTCCCCCCCGTGGCCCACCTGCTGGCGGATGGCGTGCTCGTGCTTGCGCTTCATGTCGTTGATGTACCAGGCCACGCAGGTCATGGTGTCGATGGCCTCCACCACCACCTCGTAGTCGTCCCCCGACTTGCGCTCAAAGTGCTTGGCAATCTCCTGCGGGCACGGGGAGCATGCTGTGGCAGCAAGCTGTGCCGAGTGCCCGCGCTGTGAGCTCCCACCGTGCCACATGCCCGGGCTGTGCCATGGATACGTGCTGTGCTGGGTACCTGTGCTGGCTCACCTGGAGCAGCAGGTGGTACTTGAGGATCCTCTGGACGGGCTTCAGCAGGTAGGCGCCCAGCGGCAGCGCGTGCCGCATCTGCTCCTGGCACTCGCGGAAGAACCGGGCCTGCTGCTTGCTCCTCATGCACTCGCTCAGCGCCGCCACCGAGCTGGGGGGAGCACAGCACCAGGGGGTGCTCAGCCCCACGGCGCCCAGCCCCACAGCTCCCCGTAGCGCCCAGCCCCACGGCGCCCGCTCACTTGGGGTAGTTGTTGCAGTACTGCGTGTAGATGTCGAACTCCTGGCTCTGCGGGCGGTGGGGGCACGGTGAGAGCCCAGCACGGCCCCCGCCGCGTGCCCCCCGCCCCGGCGCTGCGTCCCCTTACCCGCGTCACGAAGCAGACGGCCACGGCCACCGGGTCGCAGGCGCAGCTCTCCAGGCTCTGCAGCAGGTTGCTGGGTGGAAGGGGCGGATGGGGGTTGATCGGAGCCCCAATGCCACATCGCGGGGAGGGGACGGTGCCGCCACGGGTGCCGCTCACCTGCTGAGCTCATAGATGTCCTCAATGTTCCCGAAAAGCGCGCTGACCTGCTCTGGCCGCAGCGGCGGCTCCTCGGAGTCGATGATCTTCCCCAGGTAGCCCTGTGTGTGCACGCAGCGGCCGCTCAGCGCCACCCAAGGCACCGACCCCCGCCGCCGCGTCCCCACGGTGCCCTCACCTCCACGATGCCGCGCAGGTCGCGGGCATAGGTGCGCTCCGACTCCACGATCTCCAGCAGCACGCGCTGCAGGTACGAGGGCTCCTCGCCCGGGGACCGCACGCCCCGAGGACCCGGCCGCCCCCCCGGGGCCGCGTTGTTGTTGCTGTTGCCCAGCCAGGGCTCCTCGCCGTCGCACGCCGCCTCCTCCTCCTCCTCCTCCATGCCGCGGGCGGGACCCGGCGCCTGCGGGACGGCGGGCACCGGCATCCCCGGGCTCTGGGGGCGAGCGGCGCCGTCAGGGGTGACCCGGTGGCACAACGGTGCCGTCGGGCGCCTCGCCGGAGAGCTCAGTGCCGGGTCACCCTGCTTGCACCGGCTGCCGTCCCACCGTGGCCCCAGTGCCACCGAGCCGTCCGGGGTCACCGCGGCAGCGGGGCAGGAAGCGTGCCGGCACGGCGAGGGCCGGAAGGACGGTGCTGGCGGGCGGCGGGCGACCTTGAGCCCACGTGCCGGGGTGACGGTGGCGGTGCCACCCGGACCCCCCTGCCCACTACCGGTAGCGGCGTGGCGGGGAACGGGACCCGAACCGGTCCAGCCGGTTCCCTCCGGCTCCTCCCGCGCCCGCCGTGCCGCATGGCCGCGTCCTGCCGCCGCCGCCCTCCACGGGCAACGGGGAGCCCCCCAAAACCCAGCACTGTGCCCCCCGCACTCCCCCGGGGCAGCCGGCACGGCTGTGGGGCAGCCGTCGCTCGAGGCACGTTTGGGGTTTGGGGCTCCCCAAGCGCCCCACGGGTGCCCCACGCCGCCGTGGGTCCCAGCCCCACGGCCACCACCGCCTGCCCCCGGCCGCCCTAATCCGCTCAGCGCTGGGATTACGGCGCGGGGCCAGCGTCACGGGGGGGTTATCCTGCCCCCCCTGCCCGGTGCCGCCAAAGCCTCGGCGCAGGATTAGCCCCGACCCCGCAACCCTCGGGGCTGAGTTGGACACCCCCAAACCCGGCCCTGGAACGCCGGTTCCCAAACGTCCCCCGGTGCCCGCCGGGAGGGGGAAACTGAGGCAGGGGGAAAATCCTGCGTGGGAGCCGGGCACGGCCCACGGCGCGTTCCCAGGCCTGCGGCTGGCCGGAGGCGGGAGAACCCGCTGGAGCCATATAAGGGCAGGCGCTTTCACCATTTCCAGGCTTTTTCCAGGACTCCGGCGGCCCCACAGACGCGGGGCAGCGGCGGGGCCGCACAGCGGGTCCCCGTCCCCGCGGGACTCCCCGTCACCCCCAGCCCCACGGGGACCCGCGGATCCCTCCCCCGCGGGACCCACAGCGCCGGGCACGCCACGACCCACGGTCCCAGCCCCACGGCACCCCAAAGCTCCTGCCCCACCGGGACCCACGGCGCCGGGCACCCAGGGGTCCACCATCCCTAACCCGACGGGGACTCAAAGTGCCTGCGACCCACGGAACTCAGCCCCACGGGGACCCACGGTGCCGGGCACCCCCTGGACCCACAGACCCCAGCCTCACGGGGACCCATGGTGCTGGGCACCCCCTGGACCCACAGACCCCAGCCCCACGGGGACCCACGGTGCCGGGCACCCCAAGTTCCCACGGACCCCAGCCCCACGGGGACCCGCAGCACCGGGCACCCCGGAACCCAGGCAGCGCAGCCCCACGGGGCGAGGACCCCAAGACCCCAAGACCCCAGCACCCAGCACCCCAAGACCCCAGCACCCCAAGACCCCATGCTCCGAACCCACCGCCCCCACGGGGACCCCCCCCCCGCCCCCCCCCCCCGGCCGCACTCACCCTCCGCGCTCCGCCGCCGCCGCCGCCCCGTCCCGGCCGTGCCCGCAGGAAGCGGCGGGCGAGCCCCGGGGGCGGGGACAGCGGCAGCGCCCCGCCCGGACCCGGCACCCCGGGGTGCGGCACCCGCGGGGGGGGACCGGGGGGTGCGGACACGCGTGGGGGGGTTGGCGCGGGAAGGGGGGGCGAGGGGCGGGGCCTCCGCGGCGGGGCCACGCCCACTTTGCGATATCCCGCGCCTATTCAGCCTCGGAGCCACGCCCAATTCATCGAAACCACGCCCGTTTCCTTAAAGCCACGCCCACGCACCCAAAAGCCACGCCCACTCTCCGCTCTCAGCCCGCTGCCTTCTCCCTTAGCCACGCCCACTCATGCACATGCCACGCCCCTTCCCTTAGCCACGCCCCCCGTCCTCCATTTCCCGTGGTGCCCCGCGCGGCCCGGGCGGGAAGGCGGCCGACAAGATGGCGGCGGGGCTGGCGGAGCGCAGCTGCCTGGAGCTGGGCCCCGCGGGCCGGGCCCCGCCGAGGCGGTTGCGGGAGGTGACGTTCAGCCCCCCCGGCACCTCGCCGCTACCCCTGGGGCGTTACGGGGACAGCGCCGGCGGGTTCTGCTACCGGGAGTGCGCGCAGCTGGGAGCCGCCACCAGGAACCGCTTCGTCAGGTGGTGAGTGAGGGGGGGAGGCGGGTGCTGAGGGGGCATGAGGGGATGGGGGGGCAGGTAGGGTCGGGGTTTGGGGTATGGAGGGGTTGGGGGTCATAGAGGGGGCCTTGGGGCAGGTAGGGTTGGAGGGGGGTATGTGGGGGACTTTGGGGCAGGTAGGGTCAGGCTTTGGGGCAGTTAGGGTCAGAGGAGGGCATGTTGGGGGGCTTTGGGGCAGGTAGTGTCAAAGGGGGACATGTGGGGAGCTTTGGGGCAGGTAGTGTCAGAGGGAGGCGTGTGGGTGGCTTTGGGGTCATTAGGGTCAGAGGGGGGGCACGTGAGGGGAGAGGTAGGGTTGGGGAGGTATATGGAGGGGGCTTTGGGGCAGGCAGGGTTGCAGTGGGCTTTGAGGAGATGAAGGGAGCTTTGGGGCAGGTAGGGTTGGGGGGGGGGCCGCGGGGCGGCCCCCCCCCCCCCCCCCCCCCCCCCCCCCCCCCCATCCCTACCTGCCCCCAGCTCGGTCCTCCCTTCACCCTAAACCTCTTTCCCCTCAGGACAACCTCAGGGGACACGCTGGAGCTGGTGGAGGAGTCCCTGGACAACGAGCTGCTGAACAACGCCGTGAGGCTGCGCATCCAGGGCTGCCCGCTGCTGCCGGGCGGCGTGCACATCTGCGAGGTGCAGAGCCACCTGGTCGTGCTGCTGGTCACCGTGCAGAGCGTGCACCGGGTGGTGTTGCCCCATCCGGCTTGCTCGTATCGCAGCGTGAGTATTCGGTGGCGCACGTGGCTGTCCTCGGCGATTAAAACAGAGGAGGGGGCTCTTCGTAGAGGTGGAGAGCTGGAGCCTGTCAAAGTCTCTTTACTTTGTTGGGGGGGAAACTCTCTCACTTAGTTTCTTATTCAACATCCAAGGTGTTGTTTTCTCCATTAAATTGCTTTGCAAGTGTCAGAAATGACCAAAGTGCTCTAATTACCGGCCAGATACAGCCGTGTGTTGATCAGCGCATGGCAGCCCTGTGCATGGGAATGAGAACTGCTGGAAAAGCAGCCCGATGGGGAAAGCCAGCTGCCAGCCTCCCACTTTGCTCAGAACTGAATTTGGCCAGGCATTGGGCAAGGCAGCGGCCATGGGAATCGCTGGTGGTGCTTCCCCCAGCCTAGGGCCTGTCTGGGATGCGTGACAAGGGCTGGGGTTTCGATGGCAGCCAGCCTGGCCCCTCAAATGAGGCTCTGAGGGTGGAAGCAGCTCCGTTGGCAATGCTTGGGCCTGGCATTGTGACACTGGGGACAAATCCCTGCTGGAGGCAGGGGCTGAGCGCTGCAGGGGGAGGTCTCGCTGTGCCAGCAGCTTGCCCTGTGCGTGCAGCGAGGCACAGAACCTCCCGCTGTGGAAGATGGATCCTGCGCAAAACTTATGTTAGGTTTCCCCATGGCTCTATCTTTTTTCCTCGTGTCTCCTGGTGCATCTTGTCCGGCCCCTTCCTTCCGGGGCACCCAGCCGTTGCTCTCTGAGTTCAGAGCTGCTTTTCCAGGTGACAGCGCTGTGCTGCCGCGGAGCTGCTCTGGTGGTGGGGCTCGCTGTGGTGCTTGCAGCTGTCTGCTCGGGGCAGCTGCCGGACCGTGGGCTCCTTTGGGGACGTTACAGCATGCGAGGAGGGAGAGAGTGACCGCTCGGCTGGGAAATCACGTGTTGTAAGACCCGAGCTGCTCTTGGAGAGCAGCTGTCAGGGGTAAAAGTAAGGCAGACAAGTGGCAGGGTGCGAAAAATCCTTTCCGTCGTGTAGCAGCGCTGCTGTTTTGGATCTGCCGGTGCCAGTTTGTTTCCTCTGTGGCTTCCGTTTGTGTTCAAGGCGTATTCTGTTTTCTGTTTCCCTTCTTCAGGAGATGATAATGGAGAGCCAAATTCAGTCCGTGTTTACAGATATCGGCAAAATCAACTTCAGAGACCCTGCCAATTACTACCTGATCCCCAACGTGCCGGGCCTGGCGTCCAACTCGGTCGCCTCGGCGGCCTGGCTGAGCAGCGAGGGGGAGGCTCTGTTCGCGCTGCCCTCTGCGGCAGGCGGCATCTTCGTCATCAAGCTGCCCCCTCACGACGTGCCGGGTAAGGACAGGGACACGCTGCGAGGCGTCCCCTCTTCCAGCTCCCTCGGTTTGATTTTTGTCCCGTGTGTCTTCTCTGCACGCCCACGTACGTGCATGCAGTGGCTCTTCCGCGTTGTCCCTGTGCAGCCCCTCCCTGCCGGCAGCAAATATTTTGTCGACAAGCCCCCGGCGTGTTTGTTTCTCAGTGTTGCTTTTCTTTTGCAAGGAACGGTTTCGGTGGTGGAGTTGAAACAGAGCTCGGTGGTGCAGCGCTTCCTTACCGGCTGGATGCCCACTGCCATCAGGTTGGTGTCTGGGGACAAATCCGTTGGTTTGGATTCCCTCACGTAGGGGGAGGTATTTTTTCTGGTTGAAGCGGGTAAATCAGCATCTGCGAACGCTGTCAGGAAAGTTAACTGGGTCACAGGACCCGTCGCCGTGCCGGAGCTGGGACTCGAAGGCTGGATTAGCTCATCTTAATGGGGGCCCGCTGGTTCTTTGCGTCTGTGCCTGCGAGCGTGTTATAGCGAGTAATTGGCCTGCGAGGATTTGCCCAGGACGTGGCTCGCAGCCAGCGCAGATTAAGGATTACAGCAGTTGTACGTTCTCGTCCTTGCTCCGAAATGTCCAGCCCGTTGCTGTCAGCAGAGGTTATGTGTGGCCGACGCAGGCGCTGTGTGTGCCCGCTGGGCTCCTTCGGGGGTTGCACCACCAAGCTCGAGGCCCTGCTATTGGGAAGTGACGTGGTGACCATCGGGGCGCGTTGCTTGGGGCTGGCCCTGCCCCTGCTTCCATCTGGATCCTTCAGCTGCCTTCTGCAGGCAGGGGCTGGGGGAGGCACGGCAGCTCTGATGAAGAGGGGGGGTGTTAGCAGTGTGGGGGCCCCTCTGTGCTGGTCCTGAGACGCTCCTTATGGTCTCAGACAGCTGGCTTTTTGTTTCTTAACCTTGGGTCAAACGCTGTGGGGGAAACCCCGTGTCCTGGGTCTGTGCGCTGGCCTCGGCTTCCTTTTAACCCGCCGCGATGACACCTGTGCTTTCAGAGGTGACTGCGGCCCGTCAGACCTGCCCACCAGCCTCTCGGTGCACTGCCTGGATCACGACGCCTTCCTTTTCGCTCTCTGCCAGGACCACAAGCTTAGGATGTGGTCCTACAAGGTGGGTGAGGCCTGCGCTCAGGGGGCAGCATCTCCCTTCAGTGGTGATGGTTTTGAGGCTGGAAAAGCAAAGACTGGGTTCTTTGGAGCGTTCAGGAGGGCAGGTGGGAGCTCTTTGAGGCAAGAGGCAGCGCACCAAATGAGTTTTCTGCCGCTTTCGTGGTAACAAGGGCGTCTGTGACGTGGCTCCTTTTCGACAAGAAGTCAATAAAAGCCTCCGCTCGCTGCGTGCGGCTTGCTCCAAAAGTCGGTGCCGGAGCTGATGGAGCAGCACAACTGCCTTCACGGCCCATTAGCCGTGGAATGCGTGCGTGCTGAGGGAGGGGAGGGCGTGCTGAGGGAGGGGAGGAGGCTGCGTGGCGGCGAAAGCCTGGGTGCTGGGTGGGGGAGCACAGGTGAGGTGGGGAGAGCGGTTCCTGTACACGTGTGGGTGCTTTCTGCACACCCCACGGGGGTGGATCCGTGCAGGCTTCGGCCACGCTGCTCCTGCAGGGCTGTGGTGGGTTCCCGTGGCAAGGTTTCCCGTGTTTCCTGCAGGATCAGATGTGCCTGATGGTCGCGGATCTGCTGGAGTTCATGCCGGTCAGCAGGGACCTGCGGCTCGCGGCCGGCACCGGGCACCGACTGCGGCTGGCCTTCTCCCAGTCCCTGGGGCTTTACCTCGGCGTCTACATGCACGCGCCCAAGCGAGGGCAGGTAGGGAGCAACGTCTCGGCGTGGGCCGAAAGTACATCGCTCCTCCTTGGAGGCTGTGCGTAGGGCAGAAAATACAGAAAGGTTTCCCCTGCCCCTCGATGGGGAGGCGGCGGCGCTCTGAGGAAACGTTTTTGTCCTCAAAGCACTGCAAGGCGCGCGCGCCCTCGCCCTGGGAGTGGAATTCCCTCTGGGGTTAAGCCGATCTGCGAGTGCCGGTCTGCTCATTCACCTCGTGTGTTCTGGGGATGCTACCGGAACAGACGTGCCGTGGGAAAGGTCTGGAAGGAGCTAAAAGCATGGAAACGCCGATAGCATGTGCGTCGGGCTCCTGGGAGTGCATGGACACATCTCCGCGTGTTGCTAAACGTTGATTTCTGTTCAGCTCCCTCTTCACGCCCTAAATAATAAACTTAGCAGGCCAGGGATGACGGCACTCGTCTGCGGGACAGCTTGCCCTTCTGCTTCTCTGGGGGATTTGAGTACGGAGTTGCACTGAGCGCACTGTGACTTGTGCTGTCCCCCCAGAGCTCTGCTTGTTCCTGTAGGAACGTGCAGAGCTTGGTTTGCAGCAGCTGCCCTGAGGATTTGAGGCTTTTTCCATCTCCTTTCTTGCCCGCCTCGTGTTGTCACAAGCGGGAACCAGCAGCGTTACTGTTTTTCTAGTCTTTAAAAACACAACTAAAAGCCCTTCAAGTTCGGGCAGATCAGGCTGTCCTTGCCGGCGAGGCTGAAGTCAGGGACGTCAGCGTGCGACGCCTGGCGTGCTCTGCTTGGCCCTGGGCCAGGCAGCTGCGGCACCAGGCCCCTGGGGCCGGTGGCATCAGGCGAGGAGTGGGACAGCAGAGGTGAGCTTTTTTTCCCTGCCGCGTGCTGGTTGTTGGCGTAGCAAATGGCTTACGGGACGTGTTTGTAGTTCTGTGTCTTCCAGCTGGTGAGCACCGAGAGCAACCGCTACAGCCTCGACCACATATCCTCGCTGTTCTCCTCCCAGGTGAGCGCTGGGGCTGGGCTTTCCCCGACGTACCAAGACAAGAGGGAGGGTTCCTCAGCGAGAAGTGAGAAGCCTGGATTTAACCGTGCATAAAGAATTCTCTCTGAAGCACGGTTAGCTGATAGGAGGGAATGTTTTGCTATTTTTAACTGCACGCGTCTCTGCCGTACTCACGTGTACGATAAGAAAGTAAATCTGCTCGCTCTCTCCTAGGAGACTCTTGTGGACTTTGCCTTAACCTCGGCTGAGATCTGGGCGCTGTGGCACAACGAGGAGAACCAGACCGTTGTGAAGTACATCAACTTTGAGCAGTGAGTTTCTGCCCCAAAATGCAGGTGGGGAGAGCCTCACGGGGGGGGTTCCGGAGTAGCTCCAGGCACTGCTCGTTAGGAGCCCCCGTGTAGCACCTCGACTCCTCTCCGAGCTGTCTGACTGGAGGGTGAGGAGATGCAGCAGCACCCAGTTCTTCTAGCGCAGCGTGTCACATGCACGGCTGTCTTCCTGCAGCGCAGATTACAGGGATTTATGGTTTTTTTGTCCTGCTTTATCATAAAGCTACAGCTCAGCTGCAGGAATGTGAAAAATGTAGCAAGCTGGGCAGTAGGCTTGCTGCGAGCATCTGAGGGAGGGCTGCGCTCTACCAACAGCTCCTTCCAGCAGAACTGGCTGCTCTTTCAAGAAAGATCGTGTTTTGAGAAGATCAGCGATGTGAAAACATTGGCCTTATTTTTCTAAAGCTGGGAGGGTTGGCTTGGTGCGCATCCGCGCCAGGGAGCTGAAGTGAAATACTGGGTAAAAAGCGCTGAGCGTTCCCGTTTAGGCAGGGGAACCTCCTGGTCAGAGTCGTGTAGTGAGCAGGTGTGAAGGAGAGAACATCAGCGTACACCAAGGAGCCCAGCCTGTGCTGCTGGCTCAGGGCTGGGGATGCCACCATGGAGCTCTGCTGGCTAAATCTGCCGCTTGCCACCAGTCCCAGCTCCTCTCCTGCCAAAGCCGAGGTTGCTGCAAGGTCCGTGATGGCTGGGGGTGGAAGCGATGGGCTGGGTTCAGGTGACGGCTCCCAGAGGCGCTCGGTTGGAGCGCTGCAATGCGAAGCTGATCCTGTCTTTGTAATCCTTAGAAACGTTGCGGGGCAGTGGAACCAGGTCTTCGTGCAGCCTCTGCCTGAGGAGGAGGTGACTGTTCGACATGATCAGGACCCCAGGGTGAGCTGGATGTGAAAGAGCAACGAGAACTAATGAGGCTTCTCTGCCCAGGAGGAGAACATTAAGGCAGCTCAAGTGTGCAATTTGTATTGTAACACTTAGAAAACGACTCCAAGTCAGAGCCTCAGGCTTGTCCTCTTTAACACAGCATTAAGGCACTAAGCTATGAAGCCGGGAGGTGAGAGAAGAGAAACATTTCAAGTCAGTCAGGAGGGAGCCTTGAGACACGATGTGTGAATGAACAAGGTCTGGAGCATGTGGGGAGCTGCGCTCAGCCACGGGAGCTGCAGATGTGCTGGAAGGGGAGAGGTTGGAGCAGGGCGTGGGGGTGAACTGAAGCTAGAAAAATACAGACCCGGAGGATGGGCTTGTGAAGGAGAGGAAGGAGCAGAAGCAGTGTCTTAAACGCTCTCCTCCCGACACACGTTTCAGTAAATCTGTCTTGTTCTCTTGCCAGGAAACCTACCTAGAGTATCTCTTCATGCCTGGCCGTTTCACAAACGCAGCTATCCAGAAGGCTTTGCAGGTTAGTGAGGGAGCGTTCATGCGGCGCTCTCTGTTCAGCTTCTCCTTCCTCACGGCTTCTTTGTGAACGTGGCACTCCTGGCTGCCGTTGATTTGCACGTGGCAGTTTGTGGCCCTGTCAGGAGTCACTGAAGCAAGCCGGCGGCTGTTGTGCCGAACTCCAGCCAGCGTGCGCTGGCGGCGGGGGGCAGAACCTGGCCTCCAGTAGCTGTTGTCCTTGGAGAGCTCAGCAGGTTGCTGAGCTCGCTGCCTGCTGCTTGAGCCAGCTGAAGGGAGGCATTTGTCCTTCGTAGTGCTGCTCCTCAGGATACATCTGCTCAGCTCTGGGACTGAGGGGCAGAGCAAGGCGACACGGTGGTGCCTTTCAGGAAAATCAGAAAAGCCAAACTTTCTCTTTAAGTTTCTCTGTGCTGTGACCTTATGAGGCCTGTGGCAAGGTGTAAGAGAGCTGGTGTGATGGTGTGCAGCGCTCCCCTTCGTCCCAGTGCTCCGCCTGCCAGGACAGGCTCTTCCTCCGTTTCCACGGGAAGAGTGAAGCTGGCTGTGCCTCCACGTGCCCTGTGTTTAGCAGCCAGCCATGCTTTTTCATACTTTGATCCCGCAAATCACTGGATGGTGCTGTCGTGATTGTTCTGTGTTGCTGAATGCTGCTTGAGCCTTGGCGAGGCAGCTCTCTTGGCTTCAGTAAAAGTTTGCTGTGTTGCTTTTCAGATCTTTTCTCAAGGAACCGAGAGACACATGGACCTGACGTGGGACGAGTTAAAAAAAGAGGTTACCTTAGCTGTGGAAAACGAGGTGAGTTTTTTTTTTCCCATGACGTTTAGTTCTTAACATCCATTTTATGTAGTATTGTGGTGGTGTGGTGAAGTTAGGTGAGATGCAGCGTGACCCCAGGCGGAGTTCTGTTCTTTGTCCCTCAAAAGAAGTTGTGTGAGGTTTTGTTATTTATAAGGAAATAAAATCCTCTTTTCCTGCCTGTCTCTTTCATTCACTTTTCTTTTTTGGAGCCCTTAGTGGAAGAGAATCACAAAAATAAATATTTTCCTCTGTAAGGAGGTGGGGAAGAGAACTGAACAGATCTTCCCAGACCCTTAGCAGTGTAGTCGTGTGACGCTGCTCACGGGACAAAGCAGCGGTCCGAGCAGTACGGGTTTTTCTCTCGCACCCTGCCTGTTTCCATCTGAAGCCCTGTTTTGGTCCCGCTAGTTCCAGGGCAGCGTGACAGAGTACGAGTGCTCCCCGGAGGAGTTCTGGCAGCTGCAGGTGGAGTTCTGGTCCAAGTTCTATGCCTGCTGCCTTCAGTACCAGGAAGCGCTGTCGCGGCCCCTGGCCCTGCACTTGAACCCCTACACCAGCATGGTGTGCCTGCTGAAGAAGGTGAGGCCGGGCAGCGGCGGCGCTGGGCTCTGTCCCTGCAGATCTCTGGGGACTTCTGACCCCAGGTGGATTTGGGGAGCTCAAAAAGAGCTTTCTCTCTGCCTTCCTAGGGCTCCCTGTCTTTCCTCGTGCCCTGCTCCTTGGTGGACCACCTCTATCTCCTCTCTAACGAGCACCTGCTGATGGAGGACGATGCTGCCATCCTCGATGGTAAGTGAGGTGCTGGGGGAGGCTGCAACGCTGCGTTTCAGGGAAACCTGTGGCAGAGGGACGCGGGGGGTTCTGGAGTGGCCTGCTGAAGTGCTCCTCACTCCATGATTTATCTGTATTTGGATAGTTTCCTAATTTTGGCACTTGTAGAGAAGCGAAATCTGCTGCGGTGCCCAGAGCAGGAACTAAAAAATCACGTCGAGGCTGCAAATCTGCCATGAGTCACTTCAGGTGACTTACTGAGAAAGAATCCTAGATTTCAGGCCACGTGTTGCTCGGTGACAGTGACGTGATCCTTTGCCCTTGGGCTATCCCAAACTGCCTGGGTAGGCTCTGCCTTCTGGTGCCTTCTTCGTGCCCCCTTGCTGTGGGACAGCCCTGGCAGGTCCTTCAGCCCTGCTGGGGAGCCTGGCGTTCAGAAGCGCGTTTGTCCCTTGAGTTGTTGCATCGCTCTCTAAAAGCTGCCAGGTGGTTTCAAGCCCAGCCCAGGAGGGCAGTTCCATCAGAAATGCTTCGTATTTTTGTATCGCATTGGCTGGTGACCCCCAATACAGATCCTTAGCTCTCTCTCAGTCGGATGCTTCCCCAGCTCTGCCATCCCCACCAGACTCACTCTGGTCGGTGCGAGCCCTTCTGTTTGGTAGAATTCCCCAGTCTCTGTGCCTCGCTGGTGGAAAAAACTCCTTCAAAAGATTACAGATGGGAAGGAAACCTGTAGTACTCTACGCACTCTGGCGCCCTGGGCTCAATTATCCAGTTCTGCAAACTTAGTTTTTATTGAAATGTTTTCAGGTGAGCCGTGGAGAGGGCCTGGGCAGTTTCTGGGCTCCTGGAAGTAAATGCTAGGGAGAGCAAAACTTGGCATTGGGACTGGCACCACAGTGCCCTCTGTGCTTTGCTGCCTGTGGAATGACGTTTCACAAGAAAAAAGGCAGTGGAAAATGTTACTGAAGTTCCATTTTCATGCTTGAGTGGCTCTTTTTTTTCTTATTATTTATAAGAATCATCATCATCCACTTGGTCGAGTTATTTCTGGCCCTGATGGAAGGAAAGCTGGAGGCCTGGGCTGGTTCTGGGAGGCCAGCAGTGCCTGCCCTGTCTGGTTCAAACTTCCCAAAAAAGTTACTTGATCTTTAAAAACACACACGCAAAGGATTGCGCTGCAAAGCAGGGATTTTTTTTTCCTGTAAACCCCTGGCCATGAATTTTCAGAATGCTTTTAAGAATGTGAAAGTCCTCTCTTCGGCCGCGAAAGGGTGACTGCTGCAGCAGGAGTGGCTCCTGCTTGGCACGTACACCAGCGCTGAGCTATTCGAGCCCTCTGCTTTGTGCAGTGCAAGGGCAGACAAACGCTAACTTGTTTCCTTTCAACCTGTAGCTGGAGAATATTCTTTGGTAATATGATGGCTTAATGGCTGCATCAATATTTTCTGGATAGCGAAGCCCAAATCTTGTCGACTGCCAAGTTTTTGGGGGGCAGGGTCAGTTTGACACGTGGGGCTGAGCCCGCTCTGCGGCTGGTGGCTTGCCAATGATGGTCTGAACTAAGTGGTTTTGAATGGTCCTCCCATCTTTGCTTTGAAATCTCTTGTAAATATACAGTTAGATTCTTTCATTGCAGATTTGGAGATGTCTCGTGATGTTGTCTGTCTTGTCCAGTGCCTTCGACTGATCGGAGAATCAATTTCCATGGAAATGGCATTCATAATGGAAATGGCTTGCTCCCGCCTCCAGCCTCCAGAAAAGGCTGCAGAGCAGATCCTGGAGGACTTGATAGCTAATGACACGTAAGGAGACGTTTCCGCAGAAGTTCCCCTGCGGGCAGGCAGGGATGGCCGAGCAGGGGTTGCCTGGAGATGGCCTCAGTTGGCGTCAAAGCATTGGGAACGTGCAGGCTCTCCCAGTGCTGCGGGAGACTTTTCCAGCCCCCCCCTCAGAGGTGGGGAGCATGAGTATTGGCCTCATTAGCAGGGATTTCCACCCTGCTCTCTCCCCTCCTTTTCCCCGCTGTTGCCTGGGGCCCTCCTGGGCAGAGTTTGGCAACTCTGAGGCGAGGCAGGGCAGAAGAGGAACGAGTTCTCGTTAGGTGATGGTTGCGGTGTGGAAAGCAGGAGCCTGGAGACAGTAGGTAAAGGTCAGAGCTGTGGTCAAGCCGTGTGGTTACTGTGCTATCCTCCTGAAATCATTCCCCGAGGAATGCCAGCTATCTGGCTGCTATTTCCTGGTGCCCGGGGGAGCGGAATAAATAGACCGGTCCCTGCAGGCACTGTCATAAAGCTGAGCCAGAAGGATTCCCTTCAGGAATGTCCAAGCCGATCAGATACGCTCCCTTCCAGAGAGGATCGGTAAGGGTGGAAAGGGAGCCCCCTTGAGTTTAAACCTCATCTTGTCTTTTTTTTTTCTTTTTCAGGGACAACGTGATGGAGGATATACACAGCAAACTGCAGGAGATCAGGAACCCGATCCATGCCATCGGAGTGCTCATCCGAGAAATGGACTACGAGACAGACGCTGACATGGAGAGAGGTGAAGGCTCTGCAGCAGCGCGCCTGGGCTGGGAAAGCAGCCGCTCAGCGAGCGTTCCTGTCGGTCTCGTTCCTCCCCTTATCGCGGTGACTTTACCTTTCAGCTCATCCTCTAAATATGCGCATGAACCTCACCCAGCTGTACGGCAGCGGTACGGCTGTCAGCGTGGTTTGCTGGGGGGTATGTAAGATTGCCACGATCCGTTTCCTGATCTGTCGGGACCTGTTGATCCTCCAACAGCTGTTGCTGCGGCTCGGAGATCCTGTGAGTACAGCCCTCGAAGCTACTGAGTACGCTCTTTGAACTTTGGGTCTGTGTTCCCTGGTGCCAGACTGTGCGCTTTTCCCACAAAGCACTGGCGGCTGTTTGAGCTAGCCCGGGGCGTGGGCCAGCCCTGTTCTCTCCTGCAGTGGCTCCTGCCATCCTAAGCAAAGCAGCGGTGCGCTGCTCACACCCAAACTCCCTGTTTCCATGCCGAGCGTCCAGGAAGCAGGAAGCAAATCTGAGGGAGGAGGGCAGCGTTTCCAGCCTCCCATCTGAAACGGGGCTGCCTGAGCACGTACAGCTCCCATCTAGTCCCCCTCCCTCCCACACCACCGCACGCTCAGCTGACAATCGCAGCCTTGTTCTCCGGCGGTGCGGCGCACGGCTCCGTTGCCTCGCAGCAGCAGCGGTTACCCAGAGGCCGTGGCCTTGCCTTCCGTGTGAGGCTGCTCCAGCCAGTGCCAGCAGCCGCCCCGATGGCAGCTGTGTTTGTGGGGCAGAGCGCTCCGGGTCGATGCTGCGGCTGTGCAGCTCCATGAGCCGTGGGGCAGGTCCCCAGGCAAGGGCAGGGTGTTTAAAGCAGCCTAATTTGCTTCAAGGTGCTACTGCAGCAGTTTCCTAGGTGAAAAGAAATCCCCTTCTTCCTGGGTAAGGTTGCCCTGGTGGCATTTAAAGCACGTTGCAAGGTGCCCTTCTGGAGGCAGGCTCTGGCAGAGCGTACGGCACGTGACTGCTGCTTGCTTGGTGCAGGAGCTGCTGCCTCGCCACCTTGGTGTGTTTGTGTCCTTCACAAGCGTGGACTGCTTTCTCTCCTGTGTCATCCGAGCGCACTGCCCTCAGCTGAGGTGTAAAAAGGGATGCAGTCCCTGCACATCGCTGCAGCAGAGCTGTGATTTCACTCTGACTCACTGCAGCAGTGCCACGCACCTCGCTGCTGTCCCTATCAGCAGGTGCCGCCAGATGAGGGAAGCGGTCAGACTGTTTGCACATAGCTCTCCTTGCCCAACTTTCCCCTGGGACCTGGGCCAACAAAACATTTACTTCACCCCTTGGCACCAAGGTGCCTGGGTTATTGCTTGGCCTCTCGGTGTGCCAGCCCCTGTGGTTTGCTTGCAGATGGTGTTGGGAGGGGGACAGCTGTTCCAGTCGCAGCAGGACCTGCTGCACCGCACCTCCCCTCTGCTGCTGTCCTACTACCTGATCCGGTGGGCCAGCCAGTGCCTGGCGTCCGACGTCCCCGTCGACACGCTGTAAGTCTCCACCTCGCCCTTTCTGACTTTGCAGGTTGCTGCAAAATCCACCCGAAATGCCCTTCCCAGGACGAGGCAGCGGTGGTTGCTGTGGGAATATCGCTCTGGGAGTCAGTTTGTGCTAGGGCTTTATTTTTTTTGGAGCTGACTCTTCGCCTTGTGCTAATTCTGCCGTGTGAGGCCTCGCTGTTCTGCGCGCTGTTGCTTTTTTCAGCAGTAGGAGTGATTCGAGTTGAACAATGAGTACAATTAAAGCAGGAGGCGTTTTGTTGTCTCTTCACTGATGGCTTTTTCTTCTCTAGGGAATCTAATCTGCAGCATCTCTCTGTGCTGGAGTTAGCAGACACTACTGCTCTAACAACCCATAAACTAGGTAAGATGTCCGCAGCGTGCCAGTTATTTATATTATATTGCCACGGTTATTTATACTACTTCAGCTCCCTCTCCGCCACCCAAGGGAAATGGTTAATGCAGTGAGCTAATGGATTGCGTGTTTGAACAGCCCCAGCTCATGTGGAGCTATTTGTCTTGCTGTCCACTAACAACAAGAAGGCGTCTTGCGATGTTGGAGGGAGCGCAGTGGGTCACACTAGCTCTGTCCCACTTGCTAGCGTTTATCGAGCAGGAGCAGCAGCTTAGGGAAGGGAGAGAGTACAGAAACTCGTCCCCCAACGTGCCTGTGCTTCCGACAGCTTGCAGTTCAGAAGGTTTTGATGTGAGTGTTGCTCACGGCCACTTGCTTGAGTGGGAAACTGCAGCTGATAATTTGTTCACGTCGTAAAAGTCTCGCTGCAAACCACCAAAGGTGTTACACTTCCAGCTACCGGTTTGGGGGAAGGGGAAATCCTACTGGGGGAGAATATAAAGGAACTTAATTAAGGGACACGTACCTTGAAATAGTTACAGAGAGCGGAGATGGGCAGGGAGGAGGAGAAAGCACAGGTAAGAGCCTGCTGTAGCTAATTTGCCTGGCACTTCAAGCCTGAGACCTGTCAGGGGGCTGAAAAAGTAAGTGGGAAGCGCAGTGGCAGTGACAGCAGCGTGCAGGGCCGCGAGTCTGGGGAGAATTCCCTCTGCTTGCTGCCAGCCCTGGGGGATCTGTGCTCTTTCTATCGTCGGAGTCTGAACTCTCCGTGAGTGTCTCGGTTCAGGAGGCAGTTGCCTTGACGTAAATGTCAGCGCATGAAAGCAAAATTGAAAACATCCTTTGTGTGTGCCGGTGTCGTGGGTTATTTCTTGGCCCATTCATGAGGAAAGTCCTGTTTGGCCACTGCGCTGCGGGAAAAATATGTGAAACGTGGGGAAGATGGAAAGGAGGTGGCAGCTTGGGAAGAGGCGTTGAAAACAGTTAGCTAATGAGAGATTGCACTGCTGAGGGGACTGGAATGAGGAGGGAGGCATCTGAAGAGAGCCAGACAGCAAAATCAGCACTCCCTCAGCCCTGCCCTGCAAAACATTCGCTCGTGTTAGAGAGCTGCAGATGGATTGCGAATAGAACAACTGGAGAGAGAGAGCGCAGCTCTTTTTCATGTTATAATTGAGCTGTGGTTAATAAACACTGCAGTATGTGGCTCTTTGATCTCCTGCTGCTCCCTCTGACTTAACCAGACGTCAGGAGAAATCCAAAACCAACACGTTCGGGTGCTGAGCGTGCTTACTCTTCTGCTCTGGCTCAATCTGCGACGCTTGATGCAGGAAGCCTGGGGCGTCTGCTGCGGGCCCTGTTCTCCGTGCTTCCTAACTTGTGTTTTAGTGTCCAGCCCTCAGACAATCGTGGAGCTCTTCTTTCGGGAAGTGGCCAGAAAGCACATCGTATCTCGACTCTTCCTGCAACCCAACACCTCGCTGGCTGAAACCAGCTTGAACTGGCCCCACCTCATCACGGCGATAGTGGCCGACTTTCTGCCGCTCCTGTATCCTTGGCCCTGAACCCGCCGCGAGGTGCGTGCTCTCGCTGGGCTGCAGCCCAGTGATCAGTGCCCGGCTTCTTGTTCCCAAAGTTTCCCAGACCCTCATTTTGAAGGCAGGGCTCCTGAACAAGAGACTCTTGTTAGTGTTAATGGGATTTGGGGGGGTTCCAAGATTTCACAGAGTCCATCCCGTTGAGGTGCACAACAAAGGATTTCAGTTTTTGACTTTAAGGCCTTAAGCTCTGGAAAGTTGACTTGGCGAGGTGCGATGCTGGGAGATCTGGAAGGGTAACACGATTTGGGCAGCTGTGGATTGGATGGACTAATGGCTTTGTTCTAATATGGATAAATCTTATTACAGAATAATGACTTGTAGAAAGAGCAGCTTAATCTTTTCTCCTTCCCCCCACAAACTGAACGAGAGCGCGTGCAGAGTTTCAGACCAGCGCTCTGAGCTCTCCGGAACAGCTCGTCCTCTGTTCCTTAACCTCGGCTCAGATGGCCCAGCAATCCCGGCTTCCTCTTCCCCGAGTGCCTGATGGGGAGCTGTCAGTACACCCAGCTGCAGGTGAGTTCCTTGTGCTGCCTCTCCCTCCGTGCTTCCACCTCGAAGCACCACGAAACGCCAAGCGCCCCACTTTGTGCTGCCCGGCCGGGAAGGCCCCGCTGGGCCAGGAGAGCTTTGCCAGGCAGGTGTCCCAGGGTCAGCAAGAGCCTGAAAAAACCAGCCCTTGCTTGGCTGCTTCCGTTCCACGCAGAGGTGCTTGTGTCGGCTGCAGCTTGAGTCTCGCCTGCCAGCAGTCCCTTTGGGAGAGCTGTTTGCATGTCTCCGCTTGGCCCCTGGCACGGCTCTCCTCCTCGGCAGACTCACCGGGGCGCAGCCTTTCAGCAGGGTTGCAAAACCAGTGCTGCTTTTGCCTTCAGGAGCTGAAAGAGGAAGAGCAGGAGAGAGTTCAGTCGTCTCTTTCCACATGTTTTTTTTTTTTTCAGTAGCAGGTCTGTGCTCTGGCCAATGCAGAGGTGTAATGCAGCGTGATCTCTGGGCGCAGCTGCCTTACCCTCGTCTAAAAAGCTACCCAGAGCATCCCCTGTCCAGTCGCTGGATCTTGTTTTGCTTTCCCGTGGTCGCTGCCCTCTGAGCTCACACACAAACTGAATTTTCCAAGCCCTCTGCTCCTGTGACTCCCCTCTGGAGGTGCAGGGCTGGAAGTCTGCCCTGCAAATGAAATGGGCTGCAAGGAACAAATTGTAGGGTAGCAAATAACTTCTGTCTTTCTCGCGTGTCCATCCTGTTTCTTCTAGTGGCCACCTGAACCCCTGCAAAGGGCTTTTTATGAAGTATCTAATACCTGGAAAATGCAGCAGAGGTTATCTTGGTTTTATTTCTTTGTCAGCCTCCCAGGGCTTGTCTGACAGCAGGATGCTGCGGGCAGGTCGCATCCTTGTGGAGCTTGTTTGACCCTCGCAGGGAGCCTGTAACCCAATAGCTCATTAGCCGCTGATAATCCCTCCTCTGTGGTACGGTGGCAAACATTGCCCGCAGGACAGGGGATGCAGAAGGCTGGCTGCAACCTAGCAGCAGGAATACAGCTTCAGGAGTACAACCTCATTCTTAAATGTCCTCACTAGTAAATACCGTGTAGGTAATGTCCATCCCTCACCGGCCATGCTCTGTGTCCTGGTAGCGGTGCCCAGCGAGCTGCTTTTTTTCAGGTGTCTTTGCAGACCGCTGTATTTCAGGGCTTATTTCTTGCACCACAGAATCACAGCGTTAGGGATTGGAAGGGACCTTGACAGATCACCGAGTCCAATCCCCCAAGCAGTTCCGTGTCCTTCCAGAACTGAGGACACTGTCTCTTCCCGTGCTCTCCAGGGGCTGGGTAGCTGCAGCTGCTCGTGTTCCACTTCTGAACTGCGTGATTTCTTGGCTGCAGCGCCACGTGACACACTGCATTCCCCTGCTGACGGCAGTCCTCAAGGCATGCAGGACTAGGCAGGGTGTTATTAATGAGATGTTTTTTCCTATGTTTAGCAGAACTTGTATTCTCGCAGTCCCTTACACCTGGGGGCTGAGCTGCTTTCTTTTGTGTTCTTACTGCTGAGAAGAATGTCAAATCCGCAGAGCTTTGGAGCCAGGAAATGCCGGGATGGTTCAGGCAGCGCCGCTCTGCCTCCTGGCATGTGTGCTCTCGTGGCGTGAGCACGCTTTGAATTTCCTTCCATTGCTTTCGCCTCGCTTGCGTCCCGCCTGGAGGAGATATGAGAGGCTTGTCTCCGCAGGAGCGGGCTCTTCCTCCTCCCAGCTGCCTTCTGTTACGCTCCCTGATCCCAGTCGGTCACGTAAACGTGGATTAAGTGCGTTGACCTCTGAGAGCTAACACCGGCTTTGCCTGTGAGTGCGCACACGGTGACCCAAATAGAGGTGGTTGCAGGAAGCACCCTGCGAGTATCGGGCACGCACAGAGGAGGGCTAGTGACCAAAACGCTGCCCTGGGCCGAGGGCCAAGCCCATCCTTGGTGCTTATTGTGTATAACAAGCTGTCAAGTGAGCCCAGGGTGGGATTTATCTGTTGTAGCTGGCTAATCTGAGCAGGAAATCTGGGCTCGGAGGATGCGTTACCACGTGGCTGTTCGCAGACCTGCACCTGGGGTAGGCTCCACGTCCCTCCTGCTGCGTCCCAGAGCCCTGCCTGTGGGCCTGGTGTATCCGAGCCTGTGGAGCACACACAGTTCTCCCAGGCTGACTCTTTATCATATCTCCTAGCCCCTTCCTGTTAGGTGACAAGGTTTTGCAGCCTTTATTTTATGCTGACGAAGCAGGCAGAGGGCCAGGGTGAGTTTTATCACCCTGTTGTATCGGCCAGTGCCTGTGTTGTGTTTTTATTTGTGGTGTGTCCTCGGTGCCATCAGCACTCCGACCAGCTCCTGTCAGCTGGTGGGCTCTGGTCTCCCTCAGCTGCTCTCCGTCCCCTGCCCCGCTCCACAAACACTTTTCTTTTCACGCCTGCTGTGCCGGTTCTCCTGGTGCCTTCGCACACGCGCGTGCTCCCCTTCGTGCTCTGTGCACAGCCCTGTAACGCTTCCCTACGGCAAGTCTGAGAGCGCTGTGTGTGACTGGGGATGTTGGGCGCTGCTTCAGGCGTTTCTTACAGGCACCAGAGCTCTTGGCAGCGGGCTGATTCCTGGGAGGCCATAGGGATGTCTCCCTCTCCCTGTGCTGAAGGCAACTGTGAGAGCAGGGAAACAAAACTACAAAAGGTGGTGACTGAAACTCCTCTTCCTCCTTTCCTGCAGGAGTACATCCGCCTGCTGCAGCCGTGGTGCCACGTGAACATGGGCTCCTGCTGCTTCATGATGGGCAGGTGCTACCTCGTCATGGGCGAGGGCCACAAGGTGAGGCGCCCTTCTCCTCTCAGCACCGGGGGTCTGGGACCTCCTCCTGGGGTGGGGGCAGGAAACACCAATCTCGAGCTCTGCCTCCTTTGGGCAAAGAGAGGACTGGAGGAGGACAGAGGGATCTGCTCTCGGGCAGCCCTCGTTAGCGTGGGGCCAGCAGCTCTTGTGGGCTGGTGCTGGAAGGGGCAGTGCCGTCTCTCCGGTGCGGCAGGCTGGGCCAGTCCCCCAAGGGGCCCGCACGAGCTGTTCCTGCTGTGCTTCCAGGCTCTGGACTGCTTCTGCCAAGCTGCCTCAGAGGTGGGAAGAGAAGAGTTCTTGGACAGGCTGATCCAACCCGAGGAGGGCGAGATGGTCTCCACGCCGCGCCTGCAGTACTACAACAAGGTACGGCTGAGCCGGCCTAGCGAGCGAATCCACGCTGAGACCTTGCACACCAGCGCTGCTTGCAGAGGGGCTTCCTGCTCAGCCTTTGGGGAAGGGACTTCAGACTCAGAAAACATCTTTTTGGGGGGAAATGTCAGCGCAGTCCGTTTAGTTCCTCTGGGGGGTGATGATGAGGTGACTACCACACGAAAGCTAGGTACTTTCCACCTATTAATTTCCTCGCAGCAGAGGGCTGTGAGATCCAGCTGCTGGAAGCAGAAGCCAGACGTGTCCAGGCTAGATGTAAGATGCTGCTCAAGGGAAGGTTATTAAGCTGTGAGACGGGTTAAAATTAACGTCTTTAAATTGAGATAGGATCTTTCTTCTCACGTAATGCTGTAGTTCAGGCAGGCTGCAAGCTTGGACCTAGGCTTCTCGTAAGGGATCCTCTGACTTTAATGGCTCAGAAAGCCCCAGAATTGTCCAGTGCCCTTGGAGAGGGAACTTGTCTCGTACAGCTGTGTGCATGCTTGGGGACAGAACTGTTTACAGTAAACCCCTGCGACAGAGAGGTAACCACAGGGGTTCGCGTTTCAGGAAAGTCACGCTCCAGCAGAGGTGAATCCTCCAGAAAGGCCACGGCCTGGCCCCGTTGTGCTGGATTGGTTCAGACCCCTGCAGCTTAACTAAATGTTTTGGTTTTTGGTCTAACCACTTAGAAATATTGGCAAAAATCTCTTGGCTGTTTTTATGGCTAGAGGGGTAGGAGTAGCTCTTAAAACCTCCCCAGGCTGACCCCTGTGGCAGGACCGCAGCCCACGCAGAGCCTTGTCGTCTCCAGGTTCTGCGCTTGCTGGACATGGTGGGCCTGCCGGAGCTGGTCATCCAGCTGGCTTCCCTGGCCATCATGGAGTCGGCAGATGACTGGAGAAGCCAGGTATGGGTTACTTCTTTTGCATCAAGATGCTTCTTCAGAGAGCTTACACGGGAATTTCTTAGTTGTATAACTTGAAACGTGCTCTCTTGTGCTCTGTGGTGTTTTCAGGCTACCTTGAGGACGTGCATCTTCAAACACCACTTGGATTTAGGACACAACAGTGAAGCATACGTGGCCTTAACGCAGAACCCAGATCCAAGCAGGTAGGCGACGGTTTTGTGCCTTTATGCTCGCTCCTCTTGGAGGTTCACGTAGGTGCCTCCCTCTCAATTTTTCTGTTAAACCAAAAGGAAGGTGACACTTGAGGGCAGGACACAACCTCTGCATTAAGATGTTCTGCTTTGGCTTGTGTAAAGGCATGTTTAAAAAGGCATGCTTCGTTTTTGTAAGAGCAGCTGTTATTGGCAGGATCTCAAAGTGGAAACTGGAAGAAAAACTCTTCCCTTGATTCAGGGAATAAACAAAAAAAATAGGCTAAAGGACTGCGTGCAGCACTATATTTTGAAAAGCTTTAGGAGTCCGATCAATTTCGTTTAATAAAGGAAAGACTTGGGATTTAATTCTGGCTTGTACCTACTGGGTGGTAGAAGCTTCAGAGTCGTAAAGAAGGGTGCGATGAGCAGGAATGGGTGGAAGCTGGAGTCACAGATGCTCTGGGAAGAAGTAGGGATGAGTCTTGGTATAGGGGCGGGAGAAAACTTTACCGAATAGAGCTGAGGCAGGGAGGCTGCCCTCCTGAGGCACCCAGGTGGAGAGGGGGATGTCTGCTGTCCGGGATCTTTGTTACCAACACAGGGAAAGCCTGAAGGGACCTCTTTATTCTAAGCCTGCAAAGCCCACGGTGCTCACCACAAAGCAGCGTATTCATGGCCAAAACCCCGCACCCTGGAGGTGGGTTTGTTCGTGTCCCTCTTGCTCCGCTCTTCCAGAAGGGTTGTGTTTGTTCTCTCCGCAGGCAGCTGGACTGTCTGCGCCAGCTAGTGGTGGTTCTCTGTGAGCGCTCCCAGCTCCAGGACCTGGTGGAGTTCCCCTACGTGAACCTCCATAACGAGGTAATTAATCAGCCCGCGCTGGGAGGGGGCCGCAGCTCTTCCGAAGAGGGTTTTTGAGCTCCTCTGTGCCGCAGGTCGTGGGGATCATCGAGTCCCACGCTCGAGCGGTGGACCTGATGACCCACAATTACTACGAGCTGCTCTACGCTTTCCACATCTACCGCCACAACTACCGCAAGGGTAAGGCTCGGGACGCTCCTCGCCCTGCCCCGGGGGACCAGCAGGGCCGGGCGGCGGAGCTGATGCCCCCCTCTTGTCTCTGCAGCTGGATCGGTGATGTTCGAATACGGCATGCGCCTGGGCCGGGAGGTGCGGACGGTCCGGGGGCTCCAGAAGCAGGGGAACTGTTTCCTCGCTGCCATTAACTGCTTACGGTTGATCCGCCCGGAGTACGCCTGGATAGTGCAGCCAGCTTCGGGAGCTGTGGTAGGAAACGCTGAGCTTGCTACCAAACCTCTGAGCTTTTGGCTGCAGGGACGTTTAGAGCTGTGCTTCCAAAATCCTTCCCAACGCAGTGAGCAGAAGTCTTTGGTCTTCTCCCACCTTGTTGACCAGCACACACATCAGTCCTATCCATCAGCCTTGTGTCACTGCCCCTTTTTGGAGCCAGGACAGCTTTGGGGAGGGGGCTGGTGCATACAGGAAACAGTGCCAGGCTCGCAAAGCTTTCAGGTGCCCCACACCATTCCTAATGTGGAGAGGGGCATGAGGGGAATTCAGTTCTAGGAGGAACACGCCTGTAAAAGGTGCAAAAAGTATTTCTGCCCCCCTGCCAGTTCCACAAAAATGAAGATAACACTTTTTGTTGAGGATAAATCAGACCCTGGTGACTCCAAACGGCTGAAATATCAGTCAAAAGGAGAATTCCTGAAACAGGCTTTGTGTTTCAAATCTGTTTGTGGAGAGGTGACCACAGCCTGATCGTCTAACACTGCGCTGTGTTTGATAGCCAGAGATAAACAAATGTAACCTGACCTGCCCAGCAGTGGCACGGCTTTTCTGATTCAAATCAAGGCTTGAAAGGAGAGCTGAGGGCTGGAGCGTGTCAGGCGTTTTGTCCTTTAGAAGCCAGCTGGGCATCAGCCCTCTTTCTGCTTTTTCCCGCAAGTATGAGCGTCCTGGAGCATCCCCGAAGAGAAGCCATGACGGGGAGTACACGGCTGTTCCCAGTAAGTGCCCGGTGCTGGTGCTTCCCTGTGTCTTGTGTTTCTACAGCTTTTCCCCTTGCTTTGGAGCTCTGCTGCTCCCCTGTGAGCTGAGAGGAGGTTTGTGGCAGCTCATCTCTGGCAGATTAATAATTTGGGGGATTGTAAGCAAATTGGCTCTGCCAGTGCTGGTGCCTCGCAGTTAGTGTGCTGCTGTGGCTGTGCAGTGGCTCTTCCCCGAGGAATTTGTACCCCCTCTTCTGTAATTTGATATGTGGCCAGTGGAAATAACTTCTCATTAAAAAAGAACAAACGAACGACACCTTTGTGAGGCAATTAAGTTGTTCTCTAAAATTCTGGTTCGTGTTTCTGGAAGCTCTGCTGGCAAGGCCTCTGCCCTGCATGGTCAGTGCGGGCTCCTGATGCTCAGCGTTACCTAGAATAGTTTAAGGTCAGGTATTTTTAAAAACTGTTTTATTTCTGAATGAGCTCCTTCGTAGCACGTGCCGGGCAGGCAGAGCAGCAGCTGTTTGCACACACAAGGTGACTCGGGAAGCTGTGTCTGTAACGGGAGGGGGAGGTCTGGGACAAGAGGAGCACAGCTTGAGGCAGCAAAACCTGATCCCTCCTTTGGTACTTTCCGTGCTGTGGCTCCTCAGAGGACAGCAGAGAGGTGGAAGTGGTTCTGCACCTTGCCAAAGGAGCTTTTTTGTTGTTGCTGTTAATGCTGAGGGCCCCTCATGTCCGTCTGTTACAGCAACACGCCAAATCGAGATCCTGGAGCTGAAGGATTTGGAAAAGGAGTGTGTGCTGGCCCGCATCCGGCTGGCTCTGGTGCAGCATGACCTGTCAACAGCTGCTGTGGCAGGTAAGAGGGATGCAGAGCAGCCACCTCGCTCTCCCCCTGAGGTGTCCGCTAGTTACAGCGCTCTGACATAGCTTGGGTGGGTAAGCAGCGATGAGTTCTGACCCCGAGACAAAGCCAGGAGCTGACAGGTTCTGTGCAGCTGGCCTCCAGGTGTGAAACGTTGCCACCAAGTGCAGCAGCTTTGGAGAGGCAGATGGGGAGAACCAGTTTCGAGTTTTCCTTGGTTTTTGGATTTGCCACGCTGCAGTGTGAGGGGGTGGGTGACTGAGCTGGGCCAGTGGCATCCTCTTGCTGGAAACTGCCCGCAAATCAAGTGGGATTAGAAAGTAATACAGGAGGAGATTTAATTCCCAGTAAGGGAAGGGAGTGTGAGAGGACCAAAAAGCTGGCTTGGGGACAATCTGCTCAGTGGGAGGAGCCGAGCATCACGGGTTCATCTTGCCTCTTGCCACTGCCCCTTCTGCTGGCGCTGGCAGGGCTGAGCTGGTGCCTTGTTTGCTGGGATGCAGCTCTGCTGTGACAGGGCTGTCCCCTCCCTGCTTGCTCCAGCAGTGCCAGCATTTGACTGCGGGCTCTGTGTTGCTGCTTGTCCCTCTCCAGCTGATGCAGAAATGGGTCCCTGCGTCACTGTGCTCTAACAGGGGGCATTGCTGCCTTGAGTGGACCCCCCAGGGATGGCTCCTGAGATGCTCCTGAGGCTGAAGAAGCCTCAGGCCCTGTGATGAGAGTTGCTGCTGTCTTTCACCTGGTTGTGTTTTCGCGCAGGCAGCTCCACGCCCGAGGAAATGGTTGCTCTGCTGGTCCGGGCTGGCCTCTTTGACACCGCCATCACCCTGTGCCAGACGTTCAAGCTGCAGCTGACGCCCGTCTTTGAGGGGCTCACTTTCAAGTACGTAGCGGGGTTCTGCTGTTCAGCCCCGTGCTGTTTGTGGGGTGCACCTTGCTGCTGCCCCAACCTGTCTGCTCGCCATGGCTGCTAAAGCTGCACAACAGCAGCTGTTGTAGCGGTTTTGGGGTGGTTCTCTCATCTTCACACCTGAAAAGGAGAAGTAAGGAGCCCCCCCGAGCAGTAGTGGTGAGGTTTCTCCTCTCCGACAAGGGGGCCGACACTTGGCAGTTGCAGGTGATCCCACCCAGGCACAGCCAGCAGCTGGAGCCCTTTCTGGTGCGCTGGCTCCTGCTGATGCTCGGTGAGCTGCGTGCAGGAGATCTGTTCAGGCTGTGTTGAGCAGCTCTCAAACAGCGGTTGGCAGAGTGCGGGCTCTTCTCTGTGGTCTCTGTGCTAGCTGCTTGTTCTGCTCATCCCCAGCCCCAGGATTGCTCTCCACTGCTGTTCCACGCTCACAGAAGTTGTGTTGTGCCTGCGGAGCTCCTGGGGAGCTCTGCTGCAACATCTTCCTATGGCTGGTTGCACAGAGAGCTTTCCTTACCCAAGCTCAGGCCCTAGAGCTTGCTAGCATCAGTTATTAATTCCTCCTGGGCACTTAGAGCAGCTTAGGAATCACTCGAGCGGCCGTCTTTCCCTGCCAAGCCTGTTAATTTGTAGCTTTTGCTTCGGAATGGTCCTCTGAGGGGCGGCATCGATAGCGGCGGCTATGGCAAGGCCGGGCGGTGGGGCTGAAGGCAGCCACGTCTGCACTGCTCTGTGTCTTCCAGGTGCATCAAGCTGCAGCTGGGAGGGGAGGCAGCGCAGGCAGAGGCTTGGGACTGGCTAGCAGCAAACCAGCTCTCCGCGCTGGTTACCACCAAGGAGTCCAGGTAAGCCTTGTCCCTGTTGGAGGGGAGCTCTCTGTGTGGAGGCAAAGCCTTGCAGGAGCCCTGAGGGTCGTTGGCTCATGAATCCCCGTGTGGTGGCTGCCTTAAAGCAGACCCAAGGGACTGGGGCAGCCAGAAAGCCGTGCTTTGTGCTCTGCTCAGCCCCCTGCGCACAGCACAACACACTTTGCCACGACACGAGGGTGGGCGTTGAACCCAGGCAGCAGGACGGGTCCCCCGGGACACGCCGTAGCACTGCAGGCAGTCGCAGCTGCTGGCAGGGCTGCTGAGGGGAAATATTGCCTCGCAGCGCCACGGACGAAGCCTGGCGGCTGCTCTCGTCCTATTTGGAGCGTTACCCATCGCAGAACAGCCTGTACCATCGCTGCGTCATCAACAAGCTCCTGGCACACGGGATCCCTCTGCCCAACTGGCTCATCAACAGCTACAAGGTGAGAACAGGGCCAGCGTCACCGCTTGGCAAGGTTTGCCTGCTGGCGTGGACCAAAAAAGCACCCAGGGAGGCACCTCCTGAAGGAGAGGCGAGCTTCAGGAGCACGCCTCCCATGCCTTGTGCCTGGATCAGGTTCCTTGGGCTCTGCCCAAAGCAGCCAGGCTGACCCTGGCTCTCTTTTCTTGCAGAAAGTGGATGCTGCCGAGCTGCTGCGCCTCTACCTCAACTACGACCTGCTGGAAGAGGCGGCGGATTTGGTCCTGGAGTACGTAGATGCTGTGCTGGGCAAGGGTCACCAGTACTTTGGAATTGAGGTGAGCAGCCTGGGGTGGGCTGGGCTGGTCCGTGGCATCTCCACGGAGCCCTTCCAGCAGGACCAGCAGGCGCAAAGCACTCGCTGTGCACTCCTCGCCGTGGGGAGCGGCGCTTCCCCTGTCCCCATGGCACAAGGGTTCTCTCCCCTCCAGCACCCGCTGTCAGCCACGGCCCCCATGGTGTGGCTCCCCTACACCGCCATCGACCAGCTGCTCCAGGCCCTGCAGGAGAGCACCACCAACCACCACAACGTCATGGTACGTGGGGGGGGGATGAGGATGGGCTCCCCACAGGGCAGCCCTGCTGCCTCTTCCTCCTTCTCTGACCGCCCTCTGCCCCTCGCCCAGCTCTACCAGAAGCTGCACGACAAGCTGGAGGACTACCACCAGAAGGTCAGCCTGGCCTCCCGGGACCGCCTGTACCGGCAGAACTAGCAGCAGCCCCCTCGCCGCACGGCCAGGGACTGGCTCTTGGCCCCGGAACAGCTCGTGCGCGAGGTGATGGGGCTGCGTGAGCTGACCCAAGTCCCACCCTGCACTCAGCCAGCGGTGCTGTTTTTACTTGTTTTTTTTTTCCATGAGGGTCCAGTTCAGGGCAGTGCAGTGTCATGTCGCTGTCCCTGCACCCAGCCTGTGCTGCCGCCCTCACCTCTCTTTTTTTTACAGAGCCCCGGGGCAGCTCCCCTCTCACCATGTATGTACGATACGTGGAAGGTCTCGGCGTTTCTTTTATTTATTGTTGTCATTTTGGAAGAACTTTAATAAAAGCGAAGCATTGTTTAAGGCCTGTGTGGGGGTGGGTGCTTTCCAGGGGTGCCTCAGAGAACCTGACAGCAATCAAAGAGGATGTGGGGCTGGAGGACAGCTCTCAGGTGCTGCTATGGGGCCAGGCAGGCCTCCTCTAGGGCAGGACAGCACTACAGGCCTCTGGGGCAGCATGGAGCAGCACTGCCCTATAACATAAGTCTGCGGGGCAGGTGTTGCTAACCAGAACTCCCTGTAGAGCAGGCCAGTTACAGCCCCAAGGGCTGAGGGGCATGGCAGTGCCCTCCATGACTGCACACCCTATAGGGCAGCGCAGAGCTTTATGCCCTAGGGCCCAGGGCAGCCGTAGGGGTAGCAGCTGCCACCAGGCAGCACCCCCTGTAGGGCAGGACACAGTTACAGCCCTAAGGGCTGTGGTGTGTATAGCACATGCTGTAGGGCATCACAGAGTTCTACGCCCTAGGATGCAGGACTGAACTATGCCCCTACATCCCAGCTTATACTCCAGGGAAGACCAGAGCTCTAAGCCCCTGGTGATGTGACCCTGCACTCACTATAGGGCTGGCCTCTTGCTTTAAGGAGCAGGACCCAGCTATGGGGGCAGCACCCTGCTAATGAAGCAGGATCAAGCTCTGGCCCTAAATGGCTCTTTATGCTGTGGGGCAGGATAAAGCTGTAACCCCCCCCTTATGGGGCTGGACTAGCTACTCACTGTAGTGGGCTAGACTCCCTATGGGACCATATGTGTGTGATAAATAACTGATTGAGTTATTCCAATTAAAGTTAATTTATATGAATAGAGGCAAGCAAACAGCGCTGGGTGCGCTGGGAGTCTCCGCTCCACCAAGACGCACACCTTACAGCTCCCATCCCTGGTTTATATCGCTTCTAATAACGCATATTCATAGCGGGCATGTCCTCTGGGCAGGTCCTCTTCATCTTCCGGCATCTTCTTGAGTCCTCGACCACAGCCCCCATAAAACGTTTAAAAGCGCAGGTGGTCCAGCAACAGAACTGCTGGAGGCCGGTCCGCTCAGATGACCATTGCAGAACACAAGAACTACGTACATACATTAACCACCAAACAAGAATTACGTACATACATTAACCACCGAACACAAGAATTACGTACATACATTAACCACCGTTCTTAGTCCCTCGGTTACACAAGGGTGTGCAGAAGGTCACATTTTATCGTGCGGCCCTAGCGTTGCTCACATTGCCACGAATCGGATGAACACAGCTCACACGTGCTGCAAGCTCTACTTGCTATAGGAGGCCTTGCTCACTATAGGGGGCCGGAGCCACACCTGCTACAGGGCCGTATTTCTCCAGGGGGCCCTTCTCGCTATAGAGGGCCCTTCTCGCTATAGGGGGCCCTTCTCGCTACAGGGACCCGCCGCAGCCGCACGCCCGCCCCGGGCCCGCCCCGGCCGCTCTGACGCAGGCCGCCTCGTTCCCTCCCCTTCCCGTCCGTCCTCCGCTCTCGCCGCCGCCATGGGCAAGAAGTCCCGCAGCGCGCCGTGCCGCCGGCCCATCCTGCAGCTCTCCCCGCCCGCCCCCCGACGCGAGGACGCGGGGCCGGCGCCGCAGCCCCCCGAGGGCACGGAGTCGGGCTCGGAGCCGGGTAACCCCCCCGTTTCCCCCCCTTTATCCCCCCTCCGGGCGCGGAGCGGCGCCGCCTTTGTCGTTGGGGCGCGGGACGAGCCGTTCCGTGCCGTTCCGTGCCGCCGCGGCCCCGTCCGTCGCCCCCGGGGCTTGGCCCGTGACCCCCTTTGTGGCTCCTTCCCCCGCAGACGAGCCCGAGGCGGGCCCGGAGCCGCCCCGCAGCGCCCCCAACCCGCCGCCCCCCGCGCCCGCCGCCGTCAAGCCCACAGGTAAGGGGGGACCCCAAAAATAAGGGGGGACCCCAACGACCCGCGCCGCTCGCCCCGGGGACACGCCGCCCTTTGTCTGCTTTCCCCCCTTTTCCTCGTACAACAGGGCGGTCGCGCCAATTAACTCCTTTTAATAACCGCTTTTCCATTGTTTATCTATTTTTAACCCGCTTTTTTTTTATATAATAGGGCGGTTGTATAACTTAACTTTTTAACTCGTTATTTTTGCACTAAATATATATATTTTTTAATGTATTTTTTCTTTATACAACAGGGTGGTTGTATAAATTGACTTTTTTACTAATTATTTTTTCATCGATTATTTTTTTAAAATCAATTTCTTACCCCCCTGTTTTTCTTTATACGAGGTGGTTGCATAATTTTTTTCCATAAATCATTTTTTCATAAATTAATTTTAAACTATTATTTTTTCATTATTTACATTTTTTTTCTTTTAAACATAGGTAGCCTAACCTCACCCTTTGAGCCCCTTTTATCCAGGGCAGTGCAACGTTTCTCTCACCCCCAATGCCTTTTTTTTTGGAGGGGATCGGGGTCATTGCCCCCCCACCCCCTGCACTGATTTTTGGGGTGCCTCCCCCAAGTGATGCCCGGCCAATCCCCCTCAGCTTGGGGTGGCAGATGCTGTTTTTCCACCCATTATTTTGCTGTGTATTCTTTTTTTGTGTGTGTGCATATGCATTTTTTGTCTCCTTTTTTTTTTCGTAAAACATTTTTTCCCTCTTCCTTCAATTTTTGGGGGTGTGTCGATGCCCCCTCGGTTTGTGGGTGGGACGCGATGCCCCCACATCGAGGCCGGTTCTTTGCTCCTGGTTTCTCCTGGCTGCCCCCCCCGCAGCCGTGGGGTGCCCCGCAGCCATCCCGGGAGGTCGCGGGGTCCCCGTCCCCTCCCGGCTGAGGGTCTCCTCTCCCCGGCCAGGCGGCCTGTGCCTGCTCGGCGCCTACGCAGACAGCGACGATGAGGAGGGCGAAGCCACCGACAAGTCGGCGCGCTCCGGGGACGCGAACGGAAACAACTCAGCCGACATCGACAGCACGCTGGCAAACTTCCTGGCGGTGAGCGGGGGGCGCCGGGGGCTTCCCCCCCAAAGGGGGAGCCTCGGCGGGGAGAGGGCGGCTCCTGGCTGTGACGCTCCTGCTCCGCTCTCCCTCGCCTGGGGCTTTGACTCATCTCTCGACCTTGTTTTCTAAGGAGATCGACGCCATCACGGCCCCCCCGCAGCCCGCCGAGCCCGCTGCCGCGCCGCCCCCCACGCCTCCCCGCCCCGAGCCCAAGGAGCCGAGCGCTGGGCAGCCCGCCGGCAACGCCGGCGCCAACGGCACGGACGCGGTGCCGGCCCCCGAGTGGCAGTACGACACCCAGTGCTCGCTGGCGGGAGGTGAGCACTCGGCGCCCGGACTGGGAGCCCGGGGAGGTGGCCGAAACGAGGGGGGGAGTGACAAGAGCCTGGGGATGCGATGGGTGTCCTGTGAGTGACCGACTCGTCCTCCACACCCAACAGTGGGAGAACTGGAGATGGGCGACTGGCAGGAGGTGTGGGACGAGAACACGGGCTGCTACTACTACTGGAACACGCAGAGCAACGAGGTGACCTGGGAGCTGCCGCAGTACCTGGCGGCGCAGGTTCAGGGCCTGCAGCACTACCAGCACAGGTGAGGGCGAGCTCGGCCGCGCGGCAGGAGCGGGGCTGCGTCCTCACGCCGGGCCCTCACCGCTCCTCTTCCTCCTCAGCGCTGCAGCTGCGGGTGCCAACGGGAGCTTCGCGGCGTCTGCGGAGCCGTACCCGCAGGAGAAAGGGGCTGCAGCGAGCGGCCGCGGGGCCGGCCTGGCCAAGCCGGTGAAGAAGGTGAGTGGGGCGAGCCGAGCACTGGGGGCTCGGGCCAGGGGCGCGCGGAGCCGCTGCACGCAGGCTGACGTGGCTCTCGGTCCCCGCAGGAGGTGAACGAAGGCGTGCAGGCGCTCTCCAACAGCGAGGAGGAGAAGAAAGGGGTGGCCGCGGCCCTCCTGGCGCCGCTGCTGCCAGATGTGGTGAAGGAGGAAGAGGAGCGCTGGCGGAGAAAGGTGATCTGCAAAGAGGAAGTCGAGCCGCCCCCGGAAGAGGAGGCGAAAGCAGAGGAGGCGGCGGCGGCGCCTGCTGCTCCTCCTGAAGAGCCCGAAGCTGGCAGGGACCCCCTGGAGGACACGCTGCAGGAGGAGCTGTGCAGCGTGGTGCAGTCGGGGGAGAGCGGGGAGGAAGAGGAGGAGCAAGACACGCTCGAACTGGAGATGGTGCTGGAGAGAAAGAAGGTACGGGAAGTTCTTTGTCACGTGAATAAGGCTGCGGTGCAGCCAAATAGCGGCTAGAAAAGAACCGGGAGCAGCAGGCGCTCGCGTCCCTCCCGCAGCTCTTTGGGAGGGGACCCGGCACATCGCCGCTGCTCCCGGTCGGGCTCCTTGCAGAGCTGGGAGCTGATGGGCTGTGGCTGCGTGCAGCTGCTCCCCTGGCAGTCCCCGAGCTCTTGCTCCGTGTTCGCTGCCGTTAATGCCACATCCTGATGAGAGCAGCTGTTTCCCTTTTGCACACAACTCGTATCCGTGGCCGTCCTTCTGGGCGGTTCGGGCCCCGGCAGCGTAGCTCACCGGCTCATGTCTCCGCAGGCAGAGCTGCGTGCCTTGGAGGAAGGAGACGGCAGCGTTTCAGGCTCCAGCCCGCTCTCTGACGGCAGCCAGTCGGCCTCGCAGGATGCGACCCGCAGGCTGGCCTCCAAGCGAGGGAAATGGAAACTGTTTGTGGGAGCTGCCAGCCCCGAATCCACTAGTCGAGGCTCCAGCAAAACGGGCCGGGAGAGCCCGGAGGCGGGAGAAGCAGGTAATTCGAAAGGCTCGCTTCGGAGGGAGGCGCGGGTGTTTGGAAAGGCCGCAGCCCTCTCCTGCAGGGGCCTTTCCCCCCCGAAGATGCGGCTCGCCCGGAGCCCGCGAAGCCCCGTGTGGTGCGTAGCGAAGCCGGGAGGCGAGGTACGTGCGCGGGGCAGGAGGGCCCGGCCGCGGGGTGAGAGTCCTGTGGGTACAGGGGACAGCATGGTGTCTGCCAAGCCCTTTATTTTATAGCTGAAGTACTTAGCAGAGCGCTGATAACGAGCACATTATTGGAAAAGAGAAAGCCAAAGTATGGGGTGCGGTGGCTTCAGGCCCTGCTGCCTTGTGCTTTCCTCCCGACGCTATGAACCCTAACTGTGCTGTGTCGGGAGCTGTTACCTCCTCTGTAAGCTCTGAGCATCGCTGGGGAACAGTCACCATGTTTCAGGCAGCTGAGGTGTCCCCTGAGAGCCGTCTGGCTCCGGTGCTTACAAACCTAAGGCAGGACCTTGCTGTGAGATGCTCCTCGTTCCTACAAGGCTGTTTTAGGAGAGGTGCATTGGGATTACCAGTGTCGCCTGAGCAGCAACCACCCCACACCTTACGAACGCCCACAGGGCTGTTCATGTGCCCCTGAGCTCTGGTTCCCGTGCAGCAGCGAGAGGCCTTTCAGAGACCTCTGCCCAGTGGGCGTTGCAGAGCACCACGTAGATTTATTGCCTCGGGGAGATGGCACGGTCGTGGCCCCTGCAGCGCGTGCTCTGCTGGCTGTGGTGGCTGGAGGCTCCCCGGCTCTCCCCAAAACGCTTCGGGAGAACAAACGGCGCGTGCCTGGCTGCCGACCCCTCCTGGGAGTGCAGCTTCAGGAGCAGCGCAGCCCCTCTTGAGTGCAAAAGTTGCCGAATGAGAGCCGTCAGCTTTTCCCAGGGAAAATCAGGTGTGGAAGTGCCCTGTGCCCATAGCGGGACGCGTCCTGCTGCAGCAGGAGGCAGCAGGAGCCTGGTTAGGGGCTGCTGCGACCCTGACACATGCGTGCCTTGTGCAGAGGTGTGATCAGGAGTCACGCTGTGGAGCTTGCATGAAATCGGTGACAGTGTGTGTCCAGGTGGCCCCCATGGGTGGTTTTGCCACGGCGGTCTTGCCACAGGGCTTGTCCCTGTCCCTCACGGGCTTGTGAACAGAACATGCCTGGGGCCGGTTGTCACGCAGCAGTGCTGTTTTCCCACTTGGCATCCCAAGGAAATGTGAAGCTGTTAGTCCAAAGCGACCTGTGTAATGCGTGCCTGCACCCTGTACTGAGGGGTGGCGAGGGGAGCGAGCGGCAGGAGCGCGCTGCTTTAAACCGAAGGCTTTTGGTTGGAGTCCCCAGCAAGGCACCCCAGCATTCGGGCACTTACTGAGTTACTGCCATCCTGTGACGTCGCCCAAACAGGACGTTATGGTCAAAAAACGGCTTTTTGGGAGCGCTCTGGTCTCTTTGACAATTGCCTCAACCTGCTTGACACGCGGCACCTCTAGCTGATGAATTATGAAGCTGCAGGAGTTTCGTGACTGCCCGCCCCGCGGCTGGCTCTCTGCACTTCAACCTCTGCTGCAGGCTCTTTGTTGCTCTTCCTGTCCTCGTGTCCTAGCAGCTGTAATTCACCGATTCCTGTTCTTCTGGAAGAACCATGGCCATCCGACATAGAACCATGGCCATCCGCAGCCCTCTCAGCTTTTGCTTTCAGGCTTTTATTCCCAGCAGCAGGCTTTGGCTCCGGCAGCGGCGCATGGAGCCCGAGCAGCGCCGCGGTGGCGGCAGGACATGAGGTTCACCTCTCGTTTCTTCTCCTGCAGCCACAGGCACGGAAGCACCCGATGTGCATTCAGACAAAGAGGCAGAGTCTGAGGAGCCCCAGGAAAAAGCCAAAGCACAAGGGGCACCAAAAATAGAAGAGGAGGAGCAGGACCTAAAGGTAATGCAGGTGTGCGCGCGCGAGACCGCGTTCCGGCACGTGGCAGGGACAGCGGCAGGGCGCTCACCCAGGCCGGGAGAGGTGCTGGCCGTGCTGTGGAGCTTTTGGGTGCCTTGACCCCTCCCCCCCCACCCCGAGGCAGTCAGTGCTGGGGCTTTGGCCCTTTTTGGGGAAGGTGGGGGCAGTTGGACGCCTCAGATCCCGGGCTGCAGGAACAGCTCACCCCGTGCAAGGGCGGCTGTGCAGGATTGGGCCAGCATCTCTGTAGCCCCGTATCCTGTCTCCAGCAGGAGCCAGCTGCAAAGGCTTGAGAGAGCCTCTTAAAATAAAAAAAAGGGGGGTGGGGACACAAAGAACGGCTCCTGGGTCTTGTCACGAGAGAGAGCAAACGCTGTTGTGTTGACTTGTTGATACTAACGCGTTACATCCTGCCTCCAGGCCGAAGACTCCTCGTCCGTAACCTCTGTGTCCGGAGGCTGCCGGTGTTCAGGTTCTGCCCTGTACCTGGCGTTACTTTACGAAGCAGCAATTGGCTGTTGGGTGCAACCTGGGGAAGCCCCGGGCGTTTCTGCACCATGGTTCTGATATTCTCTCTTCAGGGGCTCAATTTGCTTTTCTGACTGCGGCTGAGCAATTCCCAGAGCTCCTTCCCGAGCCGCACCGGTTGCACGCAGAGCTGAAGGTGCTGGGTGATGGTTACAGAGTGCCAGGGGAGATCTTTGTCCGGCCCAACCTGTCCCCTTCACTCCCCAGCCGCTCATTACTGTGAGATCTGCGGCGTTAAATTTGACTCCCGAGTGTCTTTGTTTTGTTTGCAAACTTTGTTGCCTCTGCTTGCCGCGTCCGTTACGGGTGGCATTTCTTTATGGATGTCCTTTATGGATGGGGAATTGCCAGCTCGTGGCAGAACCCCAGTGGAAACCTTCCGCAGAGAAGCCTCGCTCTTAGTCCTCATTTCTCCTCATTTAATCACTTTTACAGTACGAAAGGGTTTTACCGTCCTGGTGACAGATTTAGCCTCTGTCCTGTTTAAAAAAAAAAAAAAAAAAAAAACTCTTAACGAGTTTTGAGATGTGATGTCCTCTGCACAGAACCAGCGAGCCTCCCCTGGTGTAGCATCTCCATGAGGCTTTTGTGGTTTTTAATTTATTAAAAAAAAAGACAAAGCCTGCAGCAAGGATCACGCGCGCTGGCTGCCGCGTCCCAGCTGGCTGCCGAAAGCCTTTCAAACCGTCACATTTGCTGTCACCTTTTCTTCTGGTGCTGGAGGTGCTCTGTGTGACGGACTGTATGCCGTAGCGTGGTGGTTTCACGTGCAGGAGCCCTCTAGCGCTGTTGGAGGAATGCCGTCTCCTCGGGTAATTTGTACCGCTCGCTTCATCGGTTCGGGGTCTTCTCTCTTCTGCCAGCCTCTGGTTCGTAGGAGATCCTCCGTTGTGGAGCCGCTCTCTGATGCGGGGCCTTCCTGGCTTCTCCATAGGGATGTCGGTGTGGGAATTCATTTCCCTGCCTCGGGCTCCCCTAGCACGGCTCATCGGCCCGGCCCTGTCCCTGGGGGCAGGCGCCACATTGTTGGTTTGGGGACCTTCCAAAGCCTCTGCTGAAGAATGATGGAAAACAAAAATTGTTTCAGAGCCGTCCTTGAAGCAATCAGTCACAATATCCCTCAGAGGCATCTCTGCTGCCTCGATTGCTTCTGGGCTCATTACTTGCTCTCAGCCCCTTCCCCTCAGTCACGTCCCAGTGCTGCGCCCATTGCGGAGTTCCCACTCCTGCGGGGTGCTGGGGTTGAGCCGCCGGTCGCTGCGGGCTGTTGGATCTTAACACAGGCCCTCCTCAGCTCCTGAGTAAATGCAGAGCGGGGGCACCTCTCTCCGCACTTCCAGCTAGTTCCATGGGAAGTGGCGGTTTACGAAGGCTGAGGATACGTCCCGGCCCATTTCCTTCGGGAAGCAGTTGAAATACTTCTGTAGAACGTTTTGTGCCGTGGCAGTAGCTCTGCCGTGACTCCAGAGCCGGAGTGCACTGAGCCGATGGCTGGTTTGGAGCTGGGAGCCATGATGCAGAAAGGGGCTCGCCGAGAGGGGCCACCCTGCACAGATCCCATCCCGGGGGGCACGGGAGGGAGCGGGCTTGAAGGAGGGGGTGGCCAGCACCGATTCTAGGGGGACTTCCTCGCCCAGCCGTGCCGAAGGACCGCGGAGAGTCCCCGGGACGACCTCGAGCCGCGGGGCTGCAGCGGGCGCAGCAGCCTTGTGACGCCGCCCGAGCGCGGCTCTTGACTCTTCCCCTTTCTCCCTGGCAGTTTCAGATCGGAGAGCTGGCAAACACTCTGACTAGTAAATTGGAGTTCCTGGGCATCAACAGACAATCTATCTCCAACTTCCACATGTTGCTGTTGCAGACAGAGGTAACCAAGCCTTCGCCCCTCGCTCCGGCCTTCCGTCCCGAAGCGGATCAGATACTGTCCGCCGCTCGAGCGCCGAGGGCCGGTGCTGCGTGAAGCTCGTGGCTCCGGCGGCGCCGCGCGCCCGCCTCCTGCGCCGCAGGGCCCTTCCTCCGCGGGGGGCGAGCATGGCTTTGCGCGGAGGCGGTCTCTTCCTCCTGGCCCCCCGAGTCCCGTGCCGTAAGGGAGCCTCCCGGACCTCGAGTCCTGTCCCGAGGGCCGCTTGCAGCCCCCCTCAACGGCTTCCCCCGGTTCTTGCCCTCTAGACCCGCATTGCAGACTGGCGAGAAGGTGCTCTCAATGGAAACTACCTCAAACGCAAACTCCAAGACGCAGCCGAACAGCTAAAACAATACGAAATAAACGCCACCCCTAAAGGCTGGTCCTGCCACTGGGACAGGTACGCGCTCTCCTACCTTTCTCACCTTTCATCTTTGACATCTCAGACATGATTTGTGACCATCACCACCTGAAACGACGTGGCGCCGTCCCTCTCGGAGACTCCGTTAGCGGTGCTGGGCAGGCAGAGCAACTTCCGGCACTTACAGAGTTGGGGCCAGCCGCCAAATTGGAGAATGCAAAGCGAGAGCTCAGTGCTTTGAGACGGAGCCGAGTCACTGATTGGACAGAGCTGGTTTTCACTCTCGCGAGTGTAAAGCGCTGCGGAGGGCGGGCCTGGGGGGTCGCGCATGCGAGAGCTCTGTGAACTTTGCAGGATCTCTGGATCACCTCTTCTGACCAACAGCTCTGACAAAGGACAAACTTCAACTCATCGACGGAATGAAGAACAAGATTTCTGTCTCCTGCCAGCAGGTCAGACCCAAACATTTCTTTTTCTATTTGGCTTTCTTGATTAATTTTCCTTTATTTGAAATCTTTGCTCTTTTGTTTTTCAGCTCCCAGATCCGCTCCCTCTCTCTAGCATTCACTGTATGTTTGACACCAAGAGTATCATAAAAGCGACCTCCACGCACCGTGGGCTAGGGGGGCAGCCTCTTCTCTCGCTGGGCTGTTCCCCGGTGCCCCTTCTTGGAGGGCGACTTTGAGCCAAGGCAGTGGCTGAAAGTCCCGGTGCTAGCCCGACCTCGCTCTGCTGCACGCTGGCCTGCTTTCTCAGCCCTCCCCTCCCCGGAGCGGGGGGCTCGGCGGTGTTCACGCAGCCAGCGGTGCAAGTCGCTTTGAGCGAGCCGGCTCGGGCCTCTCCTGCCTCTGTCCTCAAAGTTGTTTGTTGCGTTTGAGAGTGGCAGCCCAGCTGCAGAGGGTCTTCCCTGCGAGAGCATACTGCTGTCGTGGGCAGGCCCGCCTCGGAGTGTCGCTACACGGGGAGGGAAAGTAAAGACTCGTTTTCTTTCTTGTGATTTAGGGAGCATAGACGCTATTTCTATGTTAACGAGCACTCAGGAGAGTCGCAATGGGAGTTCCCCGACGGGGAGGACGAAGACGAAGGACAGCAGACCACCGACAGAAAACCCGACGGTCCTCCTAAACCACCTCCAAAAGAGAAAGGAGAGCGCGCCGGAGATGCCGCCGAGCGCTCCGCAGGTACAGCACAGGGGCAGGAGGAGAAGCGGGGGGGTGCTGGGGTTTGTGCTCCCCGGGAGCAGGTTCCCACCCATGCAGACACGCGGCGTGGGTCCTGCCGCGCTGGCGGTAGCTTTAGCGGAGCCGGGGCAGGCACCGCTCCGGCGTCTGAGCCGTCCCCGTCGGTTGTAGCCGTCCCAGCGGAGCCGTGCAAGGCGGGCTGCTGCGGGGTCGAGCTCGTAGCCCGGCCTCCGCCTCCCCGTTCTGCGGCAGGGCCTTGGAAGGAGGCAGCACGCGCCCGTGCTGGCGGCAGGAGCGGCAGCGCGGTCAGTAGCGTGGGTTTTCAAGCCTGTGTCAATATGTATTCTTCAGGCTCCCTTTGTAAAGAATCCTTCTCAGGCCAAGTTCCTGCTACGTCTCTCATGCCGCTCACTCCATTTTGGACTCTGCTTCAGTCCTCTGTCCCGGTCCTCCAACCTCCCTTGCCTTTGGAAATGCCTCCGCCGCCTCCGCCTCCACCAGATTCGCCCCCGCCACCGCCGCCACCACCCCCGCCGCCGCCGGGAGAAGACGGTGAGATCCAGGAAGTGGAGATGGAAGACGAGGGGGGCGAGGAGCCGCCTGCCCCGGGAACAGAAGAAGACGCCCCCCTGAAGCCTCTCCTGCGCCCGGCTGTCAGCAGCAGCCAGGTGAGCAGCGGCGCGGGCACACGTGCCGTGATGGTGCTTGATCCCCGAGCACTTGAGAGCCGAGGGTGGTTGTGAAAGGGGAGCGAGGGGCGAGTCCCGGCCCCGTTGGGTTCTGTCCCTCCCGTCTGGGCTCTCACCTCGTCACTCTCCGTTGCAGGGAGCCGCTGAACCCAGCCCTGCCCCTCTGCTCTCCGCCAAGCCTCAGAAGCGGAAAGCCGCCGAGATGAACCCGGGGCTGATGCAGCGAACAGCCACCATCGGCAGCTGCCCCGTCATCTACAGCCAGCCCCTCATGGCCGCCGGCAAGTACCAGCCTTCGGCCGTGCCCCTCGCCTCCCTGAGGCCACGCCAGCGGCTGCAGGGCGAGATCCAAGGCCGCGCCAACCTCCGCCTCGCGCCGGGACACGCCGGCCCCCAGCCCGCCGGCCTGGCCATGCAGCCCGGCTACTTGGGCGTGACGGCGCCCGCGGCGCCTTCCGTCATGAGCTACTCCGAGTGCGCCGTGCCTGCCAGCCTCGCCGCCGCCCCTGCCATGCCGCTGGCCCCGGCGCGCGGATCCCTGCCTGCCACCAGCGCTGCCGAGCAGCCGCCGCCCCCCCCGCCACCCCAGACGCCCCCACCTCCCACCCCCAAGGCGCCACCGCCGCCTGAGAAGCCCGAGAAGCCGAGGAAGGGGCGGAAGGACAAGGTAGGAGGATGTTCCTTCGCTCTTCCCTCGCCAGCTTGCTGCTCCCTTTCCCTTCTTGCCTGCCCTCACCGTGGACTGTTGAATTTTCCACGCAGGGCAAGAAGGGCAAGACGAAAATGCCGTCTTTGGTGAAGAAGTGGCAGAGCATCCAGCGGGAGCTGGATGAGGAGGAGAACTCCAGCTCCAGCGAGGAGGACCGGGAGACGACAGCGCAGAGGCGCATCGAGGAGTGGAAGCAGCAGCAGCTGCTCAGGTACGGGCCCGGGAGCACTTCGTGACGGCGTCTGCTTGGCTGCTCACATGGAGAGGCGTTCATTTGTGTCCCCCTTAAAGGGAGTGGGATTTGGGGTCTCTGGCTGGCAGTACGAGGGGACAGGGCACTGGGGAGCGTCCCCGTGCACCACCCGCGCGCTGACAGCCCTCTTTGTCCCCGCAGTGGCATGGCGGAGAGGAACGCCAACTTCGAGGCGCTGCCAGAGGACTGGCGAGCGCGGCTGAAGCGAAGGAAAACCGCATCGAGCACATGAGGCACGCGTGGCGCTCTTTTGTTGTTGTTTTTTTGTTTTGTTTTGTTTTTTTTACAGTTGTACAGTTTAGAGCCCTTTACGACTCAAATCGTTGTCCAATAAATTGTAGCAGTTTGGGACGTGCTGTCTGCTTGAAGGGGGGCTGTCCCTGCCCCACGGCAGGGGGGTGGCCTTGGTTCGGGGTGTCATTGCAGGCTTGGGACCAGAACATCACTTTGGGAATGGGGGAACCTTCCCATGGCCCCATTCCCTGGGTGTCTGTGAGGGATAACAAAATCCCTCTGGCTCCTTTCCCAGCTCTGCTCCAGGACCGCCCTGTCCCTCCCCGCTGCCCCGGTCGCTCAGCGACCGCGTCGCGGCCCCGTTGTGCTGCCAGGGCTGGGAGGAGGCTCGGGCACGGCTCGCGGCCATGGAGCCCTCGGGGTACCCCACTGCGCAGGTCGGGATTTGGGGGAGGAGGGCTGGTGGCTGCAGCCCCTGGGGGTGGGGGGAGCCCTGCGCAGAGCCTGACGTTGCTGCCCTGCCAGGTGGTCCCCGAGCCCTACGACAGCTTCATGCGCTGCCACCTGCGCTACTACGGCTACTTCCGAGGTGAGCCCGGAGCTGTGTCCCCCCCTTGTCCCCCGGGGTGCAGGACCCCCCCTTTGGGCTCCAGCAACGCTCTTCCCCAAGGCCAGAAGAGGGGTGGGAAGCAGAGCCCCGTGTCCCCACGAGGACAGCCCGAGTGCCACCACGCCGAGGCGCCTGGCCTGGGCAGCGCTGGCTGCCGGCAGCGCGTGGGGAAGGAGCCGAGCCGTGAGTGAAGCCCCCGGCGCTGGGCTGTGGGGCTGCGTCACCCCTGCTGGGCTCCTTGTCCCTGCCTGGGGGTGGCAGTGGTTTGGGGGGTGGCACCAGGAGTGTTGTCCCCAACCTTTCCAGCCCATGCTCCCTGCGCTCCGCCAGTGCCATGTCGTGGGGCTGGAAGCCCCCCAGCCCCTCCTGCAGCCCCCAGGGTGCTGGAGCCGGTCCGTTCAGGGGGCTGCGGGTTCCCCGGGGAGCCGCGGGCTCTCTTTGCCCTCCCCTCCGCGCGAGGACCCCTGCCCGCTCCCCGGTGGCCCATCGAGTGCGAAGTCATCAAGGAGGCCATCGAGCACATCGGTGAGGCAGCGCTCCGGCCCCTGCAGCCCTCAGCCCCGCGTCCAACCCCTGCGGTGACAGCGGGGCGCGTCTGTCCCCCCCAGAGTGGGTTCCCCCAGAACCCGAGCCCTTCTGCCAGCCCTCAAGCCATGAGCAGGCACCGGCGGGCAGCAGAGAGGAGCAGGGCACCGTCGTCTACCACCTCAGCCCAGGTAGCGCCCATGGGTGCCGCTCGCACCCTCCCCGTCCCCACGCCGTCCCCTCAGGTGCTGAGCCCTGAACCCCCCTGCCCCCCAGTGCCCCCGGGTTCCTGCTTCACCCGTGCTCGGGCCGGGGGGGCCCCGGGCCCCCTCTCCTCACCGGCAGCGGCCCTGGAGGGCCCCCAGGACACCACGCTGCTGTTTGAGTCGCGCTTTGAGAGTGGCAACCTCCAGAAAGCCGTCAAGGTGTAAGAGCAGGGATGGGGGGCAGCCGGAGGGATGTGGGGCAGGGCCGGGTGCCGGAGCATGGCCTTCCCCCCCCGGCAGGGGCCCCTACGAGTACGTGCTGACGCTGCGGCCGGACTTGTACACCGCCAAGCACACCCAGTGGTTTTATTTCCGCGTGCAAAACACCCGGAGAGACACCGACTACCGCTTCACCATCGCCAACCTGGCGAAGCCCAAGAGCCTCTACGGCCAGGGCATGCGGCCGCTGCTCTACTCGCAGCAGGACGCCCGCAGCCGGGGCATCGGCTGGTGCCGTGTCGGGGCCGAAGTCCGCTACTACCGGGGGGGCGGCGGGGAGGAGCCGGCCTGCTTCTGCCTCTCCTGGAGCATGCGCTTCCCCCACGACGGCGACACCTGCTACTTGGCCCACTCCTACCCCTACACCTACTCGGACCTGCAGCGGTACCTGCGGGCGGTGGTGGGCGACCCGGTGCGCTCGCGGTACTGCGCGGTGCGGGCGCTGTGCCGCAGCCTGGCCGGCAACACCGTCTACCTGCTGACCATCACCGGCCCAGCTGGCGGCGCGGGCAAGCGGGCGGTGGTGCTGAGCGCCCGCGCGCACCCTGGCGAGAGCGGCGGCTCCTGGGCCATGCGGGGCTTCCTCGACTTCGTCCTCAGCGCCGCCCCTGATGCCCAGCTCCTGCGCCGGCTCTTTGTCTTCAAGGTGGTGCCCATGCTCAACCCCGACGGGGTGGTGGTGGGCAACTCCCGCTGCTCCCTGGCCGGCCGTGACCCCAACAGAGCCTACGGGACGGGGTGCCGGGGCTCCTTCCCCGCTGTCTGGCACCTGCGGGCCATGGTGGAGAGGTGAGGCGGGTGCACGGGGAGCCGGCGGGCTGGTGCCGGCAGCCATATCCTGACGGGAGCCCGCAGGCTGCTGGCGGAGCGGGAGGTGGTGCTGTACTGCGACTTCCACGGGCACAGCCGCAAGAACAACGTCTTCATGTACGGCTGCAACGGTGGCCGGGCCGCTGCAGCGCCGCGGTGGCAGGAGCGCATCTTCCCCCTGATGCTGAGCAAGAATGCACCCGACAAGGTGGGCTCTGCCGTCCGCACCTACCTGTGGTGGTGTCCGACACGTCCCCCTGCCGCCCTGACCCCGGCGTCGGCCCCAGTTCTCCTTCCCCAGCTGCAAGTTCAAGGTGCAGAAGAGCAAGGAGGGGACGGGCAGGGTGGTCATGTGGCGGTTGGGCGTCACCAACAGCTACACCATGGAGGTGGCCTTCGGCGGCTCCACGCTGGGTGAGGGGCCGCACGGCGGCGCTGGGGACGGTGCTGGGGAATGGGATTTCAGCCCCGAGGACGGGCTCTGGGTCCTGGCTCAGGAAGCCGCTGCTCATTTTCTTGCCCCGTGTCCCCTGCAGGTGGGAGAAACTCGCACTTCACCGTGGAGGACCTCAAATCGCTGGGCTACCACCTGTGTGACACCCTGCTGGACTTCTGCGACCCCGACCCTGCCAAGGTGGGTGGGTGGGCGCCCGTGGCTGGCAGCACCCCGTGGTGGTGGTGGCAGTAACGCTGGCTCTGTCCCGCAGTTCCAGCGCTGCCTGGCAGAGGTGGACGCACTGCTCCGACAGCGGCTAGGCTCCAATGGGAGCTGGAGCGATGTCCCCACCTCAGACCTCGAGTCCAGGTGCGTCCCGGTGACGCTGCCCCTAGGGCCGGCAGGGCTGGTGGTGGCTGCAGCCGTCCCCTCCCTCGTGCAGCACCAGCGGCTCTGACAGTTCCGTGTCTGAGGGACCCCCGGCACGGCCATGGAGCCCCCGGGGCCAGGAGGGACGAGGCACCCAGGAGGACGTGCTGGTGCCTCGGCACCATCCAGCGCAGCAGGAGCCGAGGAGGAGGAAGCATCTGCGGAGCCGCAGAGCGAGGAACGCCCTGCACCAGCCAAACGCCGTCCACCAGAGCCCCGCCGGTGTCCCGGTGAGCGTGCTTCCCCCCTCCCCGCCCCGCGTCTGCCTCCTCACATCGCTCCCACCTCGCGTGGCACCGCATCGAGCCCCTCCCGTGCGCTCCCCCAGGTGCCACCGCGCTCCCTCAGGCCCCGGGGAGAACCGCGGCTCCCCAACACCCCCGGGGCAGGCCGTGGGGTGCCGGAGGAGCCCGAGCAGCCTCGTGGAGCCGTCCCCCGTCATCCCGTCCCCACGGCAGCGGGACGGGGCTCCACGGCTGGGGGGGACGCCCGGCTTCAAGGGGACACGAGGGCCGCGGGGCCCCGCCACGCCGTGCGGCCTCCCCGAGCCGCCACCAGCGGTTCCTCACGGGGCACGGACGTGGCGCTGCCCCCCCGGGGGGCTATGACCGGTGGTCGCGGGGGGCGGCCGGGCCCCGCCAGCCCCCGCTGCTACGCCTGCGCCCGGCGTTAACGGGGCCGCGGCCTGCCGGGCTCCCCCTTCCCCCGCAGGCCCCGGGGGCCGCCGCCCGGTGGCACCGCGGCCGCGTTGGCGCCTCGGCCTTCGAAGGCCGCGTTGGCGGCGCAGGCCGCGTTGCCACGGCGACCCGAGCGGAAGCGGGCGGCGGGCGCGGCGGAAGTACCGGGGGCGGAAGCGGAAGCGGCGGCCGTGTCCTTCTGGGCCGTGGCGCCGGGGCGGCGGCAGCAGCAGCAGCATGGCGGACGCGGCCTCGCAGGTGCTGCTGGGCTCGGGGCTGACGGTGCTGTCGCAGCCCCTCATGTACGTGAAGGTGCTGGTGCAGGTAAGGGGCGGCGCTGCCGGTACCGGGGGGGTGTCGGGGCCGGGCCCCGCGGGCTGCCCGGGACGGCGGGGACGGGCCGCGCCTCTCCCCGCAGGTGGGCTACGAGCCGCTGCCGCCCACGCTGGGCCGGAACATCTTCGGCCGCCAGGTCTACCAGCTGCCGGGACTCTTCGCCTACGGTGAGTGACGGCCCCGGGAGCCCCGGGCCCGGTGCCGTGGGGTTCCCCGGGGGGGGGGAGGGCCCGGCGCGGCCTGACCCGCGTCTCCCCCAGCCAAGCACATCGTGAAGGTCGACGGGAGAGCGGGACTCTTCAAAGGCCTCACCCCCCGGCTCTGCTCCAGCGCCATCGGCACCGTGGTGCACAGCAAAGTGCTGCAGGTACCGTGCCCCGTGCGCCGGCCCCGGCGGGGCTGCGGCTGCCCGTGGGTGCCCGCTGACCGTGTGCCCTTCTCTCCGCAGCGGTACCAGGATGCCGAGCAGGCTGAGGTACGTTGGAGGCGGCTCTGGTGGCGAATCCCCCCTTCCCCTCCTCCCCTTCTGTCCCCGGCAGCTGCTCCTGCCAGGCAAGGCCGTGCTCTGCGGGAGCGGGGATTAACAGCAGCAGCCCTGGCGAGGCACAAGAGGAGAAGCAGGCTGGGGGCTGGTGCTGGGGGGCTGTGCGGCTGTGCCTGGGGAGGACGGGGTGAGTTTCAGGGGGCTGTGCCCTGCCTGACGCCTCTGCCCGTCTCCAGCCAGGAGCCAGCAAGAAGGAGTCAGCGTCCTCGCTGGAGCAGGTCCTCAAGGAGGTGAGGAGCGCAGGAGGAGGAGGGTGCTGGGCTGGGCGGCTCTCTCCTGCCCATCCTCCCCTCGCTGATAGCCCCTTTCTCCTCCAGACCTCCCGAGAGATGGTTGCTCGCTCCGCCGCGACCCTCATCACCCACCCATTCCACGGTAGGTACCCCCACAAGGCTGCCTCTAGCTGCTGCTCCTCCCCACGGACAGCCCAGGTGCAGGGTGCCATGGTGTCCCCACCACCCTGGAGCGTCCCTTTGTCCCCTGCTGACCCCGTGTCGCCTGGCTCTGCCCGCAGTGATCACCCTGCGATGCATGGTGCAGTTCATCGGCAGGGAGACGAAGTACAGGTACGGGGCGCGGGGGCAGCCGTGGGGTGCCGTGTCCCTGCGTGGCGTGACCGCTGCTCTCTCCTCTTCCCCCCTGGCCCAGCGGGACACTAAGCGCCTTCACCACGATTTACCGAGAAGAAGGCATCTTGGGATTCTTCGCGTGAGTGCTCTTGATGTTGACCTTGTGGGGGGCAGTGGGATCTCTCCCCAAAACCCACAAGCCTCACTCATTGCTCGGATGTTGCTTCTTGCTTCATCCGTCCTCCCAACTCCTCACCCACTGGTACTCGGCCCTCATTTTGGCATGCAGTGCCCGCTGTGCCCTCCTTCCCGGGCAGCTCCTGTGAGCCCCGTGTTGTGTGGCTGCTGCCCCACGCCTGGGGACATTAAAACTGTAATCCTCCTCCCACGGCTGGCAGCTCGGGGTGCTCTGAGTCACCTTTCCTCCTGGCCATGCGTTCTTCCAGCCACCACAGGCCGTTTTTTCCAAGCCTCCGTGCTCCCAAGGCATGGAGCTGCTTGGCTTCGCCCGGCCATTGGCTGAAGGGCTGCCACCTCCTGTTCTAAACCCGCTGCCTCTTCTCTCTTCTCCTCAGCGGCCTCATTCCCCGGCTCCTCGGAGACATCCTGTCGCTCTGGCTCTGCAACATGCTGGCCTACCTCATCAACACGTACGCGCTGGAGAACGGGGTACGGGCTCTGCGCCGTGCGGGGGCAGTGGGGCTGAGGGCGGGCTCGCAGCCCCGGGGGATGCGCAGGTCGCAGCTCCGCAGCGGGGCTGAAGCTGCCTTCCTCCTCCCCAGGTCTCCATGGCGGAGATGAAGAGCTACTCGCAGGCAGTCACTGGAGTAAGTACAGCCCCCCCCTCTGTGTGTTTGCACGCCCGCGTGCGTGACAACGTCACCTGGGAGCATCCCTGGGGGGCCGGAGCTGACCAGCCCTGCCCTCCCCTGCAGTTCTTCGCCAGCATGCTGACGTACCCCTTCGTGCTGGTCTCCAACCTGATGGCCGTCAATAACTGCGGGTGAGCGTGCTGCCACCACCCCCCTCGCCTCCCGCGCTCCCCCCGAGGGCGCGTGCGTGCCTGGAGAGGTTAGCAAGAGCGATCCACGCGGGATCAGGCCCCGGAGCTGACTTCCCAAAGCTCCGAGTGGTAAAGGAGGGTTCCAAACCCGTCGTGGCTGTGGGTTCAATCCCTCGTTGCCTCGGGGGGCTCAGAGGGAGCTGGGCACGCTCCCAGGGGGGACCGCGCAGGGGTTCAGCCTGATGCAGGGCTACGGAGCGATGGGTTTCACCTTGCCCGCTCGGCCCTGGGTGGAAATAACCCTGTGGTGCTCTCCTCCCCTCGTCAGGCTGGCCGGGGGCCTCCTGCCCTACGCGCCCACCTACTCCTCCTGGCTGGACTGCTGGAGCCAGCTGCACAAGGAGGTGAGTGGCTGGGGCTGGTGGGCTCGGGGGAGCTCCACGGTTCTCTGGGGCCACGATGGGGCTGGGGGCAGCCCGGCCTCACCCCGCACTCACCCGTGTCTCATTCCAGGGCAACATGAGCCGAGGGAACAGCCTGTTTTTCCGCAAGGTGCCCACAGGGAAGCGATACGTGTGGGAGGAGAGGAGGTTCCGCTGAGAGCGGAGCCGCAAAGCTGAGGCCGAGCTCTGGAGGCAAAGAATTATGAGAGAGTTGTGATTTCTATACAGTTTTTTTTAAAAATCATTTAATCCTGAGAGACAAAGGTGGCCGTGTGAGAGTGTCTGTCGTGGGGCGGGGGGCTTCCTGCAGGAGAACCTGCGCTGCCCGAGCCGATCCCCAGCACCCTTCCCCACCCCAGCTGCCAGAGCCGTGTCCCCGCTTTGTTTCAGCAGCGGAAATTCCACTGCAAGATAATGGCACCCAGAAACATGAACCTTTGTCTGTGTTGGTGTCTTACCGAGCGGCCGTGCCAGCCCCTGGGGCAGCGGGGAAGCGACGGCCCAGGGTGGAACACACCTAGTGCCCGGCTTGCACGCCTGCTGGCGGGGTTGCACACCTAGCAGGTGTGTTATCCGGTTGGAAGGAGGCTTGCACGCGCCGTGACGAGGTGGTGTGGCAGCAGGGAGGCTTGCACACCTGGGGGGAGAGTTGCAGACCCATGGGGAATGGTGCATACCTAGCACCACAGTTGCACGCCTACTGTGGGCATTACACACTTGACAGGAGTGGTGCAAACCCTGTGCCTGGGTTGCACACCCACGGGGAGCACTGCACACCCCTGTGACCGCGTTGCATCCAGAGCAGGAGCGTTGCACACCTAGTGAGGGCGTTGCACACCTGCGGGGAGCATTGCACACCCAGTTACATGGATCACACGCGGAGCGGGTAGCTTTGCACACCCAGCAGGAGCACTGCACGCCCTGCGACTGGGTTACACACTCAGCAGGAGCATTGCACGCCCGCTGGGAGCACTGAACGCCCGGTGACCCGTTACACACCGAGCAGGAGGCGTTGCACTCCCGCTGGGAGCCCAGCTCGCCCTGTGACCGCGTTACACACCCAGCAGAAAGTTCCAAACACCCCCTGTGACCGCCGCCCGCCCCGTGACCGTGTGGCACCCCCCGGGGGCCCCGCGCTCCCCTCGCTGTCTCCACTTGCGCTCCTCCCGCGGTGCGGCGCTCCCGGGAGCCCCGGGGGGGGCCGGGCCGGTGCCGGTCGCCCTCCCCTCTCCTCCTTTCCCCTCCCCTTCCCCGGCGGCGCCATGGCGGGGCCGGTTTGGAGCCGCGGGTACCTGAGCGGCGGCACCGAGCGGCGCTGCCGGGAGCTGCTGGCGGCGGCGGGGGGCGGCGGGGCGGCGGCGGCGGCGGCGGGGGCGGCGGTGCTGGTGCCGCTGTGCTCGGTGCGCGGCCGCCCCTCGCTGCTCTACACCCTGCGCTGCCGCCGCCTGGCCGGGCCGCACAGCGGAGACGTGAGGTGAGCTGGGGGACACACACGGGGAGGTCGGAACCCCCCCGGTTCCTCCCGGTCACCCCTCCCCCCCCTCCGGTCCTTCCCCTGTCCGCTCCTCGCAGCTTCCCCGGGGGGAAACGGGAGGCGTCCGACGGCGACGCGGTGGTCACGGCGCTGAGGGAGACGCGGGAGGAGCTGGGGCTGGAGCTGGGCGAGGGAAGCGTCTGGGGGATGCTGAGAAGTCTGCCCGACAGGGTACCGGGCACCGGGGGTGGCGGGGGGGAGGTGGGGGCGCGGGGATGGGGACACGGGGGTCGGGGGAGGGGGTTGGGGGAAAGGGGAGAGGGACAGAGCGGGCACGGGGCTGGGAGATGGCCTGGGGGTCACTGGGGACATGGGGATGCGGTGACAGGGACGTGGGGATAAGGGGACAGGGGCTGGGGGGCTGGGAGATGGGGTGGGGGGCACTGGGGACGTGGGGTGTCTGGGGATGTGGTGACAGGGACCTGGGGATGAGGACAGGGAGCTGGGAGGTGGGGCAGGGGTTACTGGGGACACGGGGACTAGGACACCGGGGTCAGGGGTATCTGGGGACAGAGTGGCAGGGATGTGGTGGATGGGGTGGTTGCCGTGTGGGACACGGGGCAGAAAAGGGGGACGTGGGGCATGTGGGTGTCTGGGGGGCTCCAAGAGAGCGGGGACAAGCTCTGGCATTTGTCACCCCCCCTGTCCCTCTGCCGCCCGCTCCCTTCCAGCAAGGGATGCTGGTGGTCCCCGTCGTGGCCAACCTGGGCCCCCTGGAGAACCTGAAGCTGTCCCCGAACCCCGAGGAGGTGGGTGACCCTGTGCCGTGGGGGGCTGCAGGCTCTCCAGACCCCCTTCCATCCCCATCCCCATGCACGTCCCCATCCCCGCAGGTGGCCGAGACCTTCACGCTGCCGCTGGCCCACCTGCTGCGGGAGGAGAACCAGGGCTACACGCATTTCCGCACCGGCGGCCGCTACGGCTACACCCTGCCCGTCTTCCTCAACGGCCCCCACCGCGTCTGGGGGCTCACGGCCATCATCACCGAGCTGACGCTGGAGCTGCTGGCGCCCGAGCGCTACCACAGGAAGACCCACGTGCCTGGCCACCACCTCGCCGCCCCGCCGCGCAGGGCCTGACACACTCCCCTTCCCAATTTTTGGGAGGAGAAGGGGTGCTGCCCACCCTTCGCAGCACGCCGGGGGTGCTGCCCATTGGTTTGGTTTGTTGTTTTTTTGGACGCGTGGGGCTCAGCCCCACCACACGGTCGCAGAGAGGCAGCAGCCCTGGGGCTGTTACCCGCTCCATGCTGCTGCCCAGCCTGTGACAACACTGTGATTGTAGTAAAAAGCCATGTTTTAAACCACTTACACCACAGCCTCCAGCTCCCTGGTGCAGGTAAGAGCCCTCCCCGATGCCAGGGAGCTGCTTGGCTCAGAGGCCCAGGGAGAGAAGGGAACTGGGGGCTTGTGGAGAGCCAAGACCTCCCTGGGGGCTTCCCAACCCTTGTCCAAGCCTGGCCACATCTCCCTTTTCCAGGGAACCCCTGCTCCCGATTTTATGTTCGCATCCTCCTCCTGCCACCCCCCCAAAGCAGAGAGAGAAGCCTGTGAGCACAGCAGCGTTTATTAAGGAGCCCCCAACAGCGGCGAGAAGCCCCTCGCCCCCATGAAGCCCCCCAGGCAGGGAAGGGCGGTGCCACCCCGTCCTCCACCGCTGCCTCCTCACGCCGAGGCCGCTCGAGCTTTGGCCTCCCCGAAGCGCCGCATCCTGTCCTCCAGCTCCGGGCGAAAGTGGCGGATTAGGCCCTGGGGAGAGCAAACGAGGCGGAGTTAACGAGGCAGGGCAGCAACCACCACCAAAATCCCCCCCAAATCCTTCTCCCGGCCCCCCAGCCCGCACCTGCACAGGCCAGGCGGCGCCGTCGCCCAGGGCGCAGATGGTGTGGCCCTCGATCTGCTTGCTGATCTCCCACAGCGCGTCGATCTCGGCCACCTGCGCGTCGCCCCGCACGAAGCGCGCCATCACTTTGTTCATCCAGTCGACGCCTGCGGGGAGAGGAAGGCGGTGAGGGCCCCGCGGCACCGGCTGCTGCCCCCCATCCGTCCCGGCCCCCTGCCCTCACCTTCCCGGCATGGGGTGCACTGCCCGCAGCTCTCGTGCTTGTAGAACTCGATGAGGCGAGCGATGGCTTTGACGATGTCGGTCTGGGGAGGAAGGGGACAGTGAGGGCCCGGCGGGGGCAGGCGGGAAGCAGGGAGGGCTCGTCCCTTACCGATTTATCCATGACTATGACGGCAGCCGTGCCGAGCCCGCTCTGCGCCTGCACCAGGGAATCGAAGTCCATCAGCACGGTCTCGCACACCGACTTGGGGAGCAGCGGGGTGGAGGAGCCCCCCGGGATGACGGCCAGAAGGTTGTCCCAGCCCCCGCGGACACCCCCTGCCAGAGAGGGGGTTCAGGCTGAGCCGGGCCTGGCGGGGACGTCCCGCTCGGAGGAGGGCCGTGGCACTTACCTGCATGCTTCTCGATCAGCTCCTTCAGCGGCACCGACATCTCCTCCTCCACCGTGCAGGGGTGGTTGACGTGGCCAGAGATGTTGAAGAGCTTCGTCCCCGAGTTGCGCTCGCGCCCAAAGCTGGCAAACCAGGCGCCGCCGCGCCGGCAGATGGTGGGGGACACGGCCACCGTCTCCACGTTGGCCACCGTGGTGGGACAACCAAAGACACCTGGAAGTGGTCAGGGTTGAGTGGCTGGGCAGTTGAGTGCCCAGGGGCGCTGCGTCATGCTTGAGAGAAGCCGTTTGGTGGGGAATTGGGGTTTGTGCTGCCACGACTGGCACACTGGGAGCTGAGAGCGGTTCAGGGACGTACCCACGTCAGCAGGGAACGGTGGCTTCAGGCGGGGCTTGCCCTGCTTGCCCTCGATGGACTCGATGAGCGCCGTCTCCTCCCCGCAGATGTAAGCCCCGGCACCCCTCACCACAAAGACGTCGAAGGCGTACCCCGAGCCGCACGCGTCCTTCCCCAGCAGCCCAGCCTCGTACGCCTCCCTGATGGCCACCTGCAGAAGGGACAGCGGGTGGGCAGGGGGGGACACGTCACCAGCAGCGCCCCGCTGGGCCCCTGCCGCTCACCTGCAGGTTGGAGGCCTCGTTGTAGAACTCGCCGCGGATGTAGATGTAGGCGGCACGGGCGCCCATGGCACGGCCGGCCACCAGGCAGCCCTCCACCAGCTTGTGGGGGTCGTGGCGCATGATCTCCCGGTCCTTGCAGGTGCCCGGCTCCCCCTCGTCCGCGTTCACCACCAGATATTTGGGCCTGCCGGGAAGCGCCGTCAGCCCCTGGTACCGGTGCTCTGGGCGCATGGCACCGGCTCCAACCCCCACCTGCCATCCGGGGGCTTGTTCATGAAGCTCCATTTGAGGCCGGTGGGGAAACCGGCGCCGCCGCGGCCCCGCAGCCCTGACGCCTTGATCTCGCCGAGGATCCAGTCAACGCCCTTCAGCAGGATCTCCTTCGTCTTGTACCAGTCGCCGCGACGCAGCGCGCCCTTCAGCCTGCCGGCAGCAGCGGGGGGTGGCTGGTAACACCAGGAGGGGCCAGAAACCCCCAGCACCCCCCGGAGTCCCCCCAGCACCTCGCAGTCACCCCCAGCACCCCCACCCAGCACCCCGGGGACCCTCCCTAGCACCCCCAGACCTCAATCCAGCACCACAGGGTCCCCTCCAGCACCCCCCAGACCCCCTTCCAGTACCCCTAAGCCCCCTCCCCAGCCCCCCAGTCCCCCCCAGCCCCCCAAGACCCCAATCTGGCACCTGCAGAGCCCCCCCAGCGCCCCCAGAACCCCATCCAGCACCCCTAGGGCCCTCCCCAGAACCCCTGGGACCCTCCCAAGCACCCCCAGACCCCCCCCCCAGCCCCCATCCACCCCCCAAGACCTCTCCCCAGCCCCCCCAGCCCCCATCCACCCCCCCC
>CM021769.1:29733689-29760840 GCA_011076525.1 Nettapus auritus
ACGCTGCAGAAACGGCTCCATCGGCCCACCCACACCCGTGGCCCAACATCACGCCAAGATCCTTGTGAAGTTTTTCAGCATAGCCTTTCCCTGTGCAGAGTTCTTTCTGATTAAAGCCCAAAGTGCTTGGAACCTCGCAGCACCGGTGCTTGTCTCTCTCCCGGGTCCATTGTCCGTCCCTTAGGGCCACAGGGGCAGAACTGTGCCCACAGGCACGTCCCCATGGCTCTGGGCATGTGGGAAGGACAGCGAAGAGCCTAGGGCCCGGTCCCAGGGCCTTCCTTTGGCGCCAGAGCTGCACGATCTCCCTGCCAGGAGAACAGGCCGAGGGAAGGGCATGGCGCATCCCAGGGATGTTTCCCCGTCCAAGAATCCGTAACTGAGTTAGCACTGGTTTCTGCTGCTGGGAGGAGCACCCGGAGAGGAGAGGAATGCCTTCCGCCCCCCCAGCCTCCCCTTGCCTTCCCAGACCCCCCTCTGGAAGGGTAGTCGGGACATAGCTCCCTCCTGTGGGGTGTCATGCTCCAGGAGGTCTCCGATCTTCAGGCTGGGCTTGAGTGCTCGCAATGCAACCAGCTCCTGCCGTGCATCCTCATTCAGCGCCGACACACTCAGCCTTGCATTGGAAGGAAAGAAGAAGCCTCAGTACCAGAGGTGAGGGGGGCACCTGAGAGTCTCCCCGGGGTACGCGTGGCAGGACTCACCCCAGTGCTTGCAGTGGGCAGGCAGGATGCCTGAGCTGCTGCAGCAGCAGCACTGCCCCGGCTCCCAGCTCGGTGTCGCTCAGGTCCAGGCAGCTCAGGCTGCAGCTCTCCCTGAGGTGTGTGGCCAGGGCCTGGCAGCAGGTGCCCGTCAGGTGGCAGCTCCCCAGCCTGCAGGTCCAAAGAGAGACAGCAGTGGTGGGGATGTACTGGCAGTGCTGGAGCTTCTCTGGCTGTGCAGGAGCACAGCCAGTGCTGTGTGCCCTTACCGCAGCACCCGCAACTGGCAAGTGTGATGCCGGAGCCCCTCGCACAGCAGCTGCACGCCAGCATCCCGCAGTCCTGTGTTGAAGGACAGGTCCAGCTCCTCCAGGTGTGGGCTGGTGCCCAGCACTGCTGCGAGGTCCTGGCAGCAGGTGCTGGTCAGGCGGGTGTACCGCAGCCTGCGGGAGAGAGCCTCATCGGCACTCGTCCCCCCATGCCACATCCCATTGCAGTGGCCATCCCCAGCCCGCTGTCACTGGGACAGAGGGACAAGGCCAGTCTGCAGGACATTGTTGAGCACATCCCCAGCCCTCTGTTCCCCCAGTATGGGATGTGTCCACAGGGACACAGCGTTCCCCATACTGCTCACCGTAGGATGCGCAGGTGGCAGCCAGGCTGCCGCAGCCCAGCACAGAGCAGCCTCACGCCACTGTCGCCCAATGCTCCATCACCCAGCTCCAGGCAGGCCAGGCTGGGGTGAGTGGCCAGCAGTGTCCCCAGGGCCTCACAGCCACTCTCTGTCAATCCACACCACTGCAGCCTGCGGGGAGAGCAGCAGAGAAGCCAGCCAGCCAGCACAGAGGGACCGCGGCCACCCACCCCATGGCCGGCCACCACCATGGAGAGGCTGCCCCCACCATCCTGCATGGGGTCCAGCCCTTCACCATCAGCACCCCCCAAGCAGGGATGGATGGAGGTGGCCACCCAGAGCCTAGGAGCAGGCCACATACCTGAGGTTCTGCAGCGAGCTGCCCATGTGCCCCAGTGCCTGGCAGAGTGGGTGCAGAGGAGAGCGCAGCTCCTCCTGCCGTGGGTGCTGCCTGGGAATGAGGGGACAGGTATGTCCATAATCTCCCATGATTCTCCCCAAGAATAAGTAAAACCCTCCACCAAGGGACTAAACCACTGGCAAAGAGTCATGGTGGTGTTTGGATGGAAAGAGGCATTCACAGTTTCAGCTTCCAAAACCCTCCTTTGTGATGGAGAAGGGGAAATCTCTGTCATTTTGGCCACAGGAGCAGAGTGGCGGTACTCACCAAGACAAGACTGTGGCCGGCTCCTCCCTGCACTGCTGCTGGTGGAAGGAGCAGCTCCGGAGGGTGACGCTGTCCAGTCCTTCCCACTGCTTAATGCAGAAGCAAAGAGCCATCTGGTCGTATGGCGTCAGCTTGATGTCGTGCAAATCTATTCCTGTGAAACATCCCAACACATTCTGCGCAAAGCTTTTTTCATTCATCTCAAACAAAAAGTGGAAAGTGTCCAACTCCTTAATCATCATAGCTTCACTGGGATGGGAAAGGCCTCTGTGTCTTGTCTGAAGCCACCTCAGAAGATCTTCCCGAGCTCGAGGTGAAATTCTGCACCCAATACTTTCACCTGCGTACTCTATTGATTTGGGGTTTACCAGACCAAACAGGAACCGAATTGTTAAGTTCAAATCCTTCCTAGATTTGCTGTAGCTTTCTAACAATTTATTTACGTTCTTTGCAAGGGCCTCTGAGTCACTGACACTTTCCTTGTCATCATCCAGGACATAAAACATAGCTGCAAAAAGCTCCTGGAGGTGCAGGTGAGTGAAGCTGTAGACATTGCCTTGGTCTACACCTTTCTTCAGGCTTTTCTGATTGAGGAAGAGGGAGAGAAGGTCTGGCCAATCCAAGCCACAGTCCTTGATTTCCTTTTCCTCAAAGAGGACCTTGTGTTTCCAGATGCCATCAGCGGCCAAGGAGCAAAGCTTGCACAGGAACTGCTGCAGGTCCTCCTGGGTATTGCTGCCCCTGCACTTCATTAACCAGGAGAGGTAGAACATGGCCATCCACGTGGTGGCCTTGGAGCACTCAAGAAGGTTGTTCTTGTAAAGCTCTTGCTCAAGGATGGTGCAGATGGTCCAGCTCATGATGGGGATGACGCACAAGCTATAGAGGGTCTCATTTCCCCTGGTGAACCTGAAGGCCACATCTGCTTTATTGCCATTCTTGAAATACCTGTGGAAATACTCCTCCCTTGCAGCTACCGAGAAGCCCAAGATTTCCACGTAACACTCACTCTCCAGGCACCGCCCCAGGTTTTGAAGAGCTGTTGGTCTTGTGGTGATGAGCAGAGAGGATGCAGGGAGAACAGTCCTCTTGAACAAGCTCATCAGTGTGGTTTCCAGTGGCTTTGCTTCCCTGGGGTCAGAGCTCAGCTCGTCTTTGGGCTGAGCCAAACAGAACCCCAGGGCCTCAAAGCCATCAAAGATGAACAAGACCTTCTCCTGGTTTTCCAGGATACTTCCAGCTGGTATTCGCTGGTGAGGGCAGCATTTTGAAACCAGGTCCAACACACTCACTTGCTTGGAAAGGGAAAGCTCCTTGCAGTCTATGCAGAAGACATAGTCAAACTGCATGTAGAGGGCCCCTTCCACCCACTCCACCATCATCTTCCTGACCATCATTGTCTTCCCCATGCCTGGGGCACCCACCAGCACCACAGTCTGTGGTGTTTGCCCATTTTCGTCAGGTTTAAACAGTGTCTGCGCAGTGACAGCGCTGCTGGTGTCGGCACATCCCCAGCTGACATCTGCACCTTCAGGCTCGCCTCTGTGCTGGCTCCAAGGCTTCTTGGTGATGGTCAGGGCAGTGTAGTGGCTACTCATGGACAGGTTCTCCCCCAGGCAGGAATTCACCTCTTTGTACCAGAGGAACTCTCTGGCCACGTGCTCTCTGTACTTCTGCTTGTACTCTACACCAGAGAGAAGCAGAGTCAGTGCCAAAGTGAGCCAAACTTCCTGACCAGCACAACTGTGCTCCTGACATACCAGCAGCATGGGACATTTGTTTCAATGCTCCGCCTCAATGCAAAATTCAGTTACACATTTCCTACGTGCCACCCATCAAGCTGCCTTTATTATTCTGGGAATTTTTAATGGGAATGTCCTCAAAATTTCCCCCTGTGTCCCCAGCTAGGAACCCATCTGCAAACCTAGGTCTTCTGGGCTGCAAGAACTGCTTGGATAAGCACCACTTGCTCCTTTCAGGCACCCCCGTCTTTATCACCATAGTCCTCTCTCTGCTGCTGGTCCCACCACTCCCTTGAGGGAAAAGGGAGTAGTGGGAACCTGGCAGAATCAGTGGGACACCTTCACCTTTCCAGCCTCATCACAGAGCTGAAACCTGCTCTTTTACATCCTTTTATCTGTCTCCAGCACTCAAAAGACAAAGAAAATCAAAGTTCACCCCGGTTCCTTACCCTTCACCTTCTCATCCAGGATTTTTTCAGCAAGGTCTCTCTGGTTCATCTCCTCAAACAACCCAATGGCGATGTCCATGGCGGCATCTTCCCCGTAGCTCTTGCCCATGCAGTTGACAAGCGTGGAAGGGTGCGTGGCCTCCACCAGCACATCCTCAGGGGTGTTCCAGCCTCCTTTGGTATGAACATGAGACAGCTTTGTCTTGAACTCTTGGAAGCTTTCAAGTGTGAGACCTTCCAGTGCACCTAAGAGGACGGTGAATGCACTCCCTTCTCCCGCCATCACAGGATATGGAAAATCACCTGCAAAAAAACAAGGCTTGGAAGTCAGCACTCTCTTCCCATTGTTCTGGGACATGCCTGAGAACTTGTAAGCACTAAAAGCAGCTGGGCTATACCAAAGACTCAGTCTCACAGTCATTCAGAAAGTGACAGGGTAGAGGTAGTCGTGTGAACTTCACTCACAGCTGGATGTGCAGGGGAGGGGAAGGGTTACTGAGATGGAGATAGCTGCTGGCTCAGAGATTAAAGAGGAGAAACACCTATGCAGAAAGGCAGCAAACCCTAGGGGACAAGCACCCAGATGTCATCTAGCAGCATGGCACAACACTGGAGGTGCAAGCCATGGAGACAAGCCTGTGCTTTCCCCAGGGCTGTGCCCACCTGGCTGGCCAGGACACTGCGGGCACCTTAGAGCTGAGAGCAGAGCAGTGCTCAGCCCAGCAGGGCTCGGGGCTGGTGCTGGGAGGTGACAAGCAAACCCCCGGTCCCCCAGCGAGCCGTGCTGCCACGTGCTCCTCCTGCAGCGGGGATGTGCCGGAAGGGCCCGGGCAATGCCCAATGATGCATATAAGCAGGACGTCATTTTTGAAAGGCGCCTGCGCATCCGGCACACACTTCCTCCTGCCCCAGCACCGGGCTGCACACAGGGACATGGGCAGGGAGGGCTGGGCCCCTGCTCCTGGCCCCTTTTAAAGCTGGGGGCTTCTGTGCTGGCCCCGCAGCAGCTGGAAGCAGAAGGAAGCTGCAGGGGGTTGCTGCTGACTACTGTGGTTTCTACCTCAGAGCAAGGGGGACCTCACAAGGGGATCTGATCACAGGAAGTGTGAAACTGAGTTTAGATGATTGCTAAAAGAGATTAGGATAGAGAAATTAAAAATAGCTGTGCAAAATGGAGAATTAGACTGGGAGCTGTCAGGGAAGATGGTGATTGGGATGATATGCATGGACAGAAAGGAAAAAAAGTTGGGAACAACAGCAGCTCTTGTCCTCACATAACAGCTCTCCTGGGCAGGGAGGTGCAGCAGAGAAAACCTTTCAGTAATGAGGGGGCAGACAACAAAACAGAGGAGTAGGGGGTGGCTGGAAATGGCAATGGTAGTGGTAGCACATCAGAATAAATGGATTTTTGTGTAAACAGGAAAAGGCCATCATAAAGGGTCAAATGACAGAAACAAGCTTTAACAGAGGCAGATACAGAGTACTGGAAACAGCCATCCCAGGAGGATCAATCCTTTGGAAAATCTGGTGCCAAAGCTGAAGTAATGGCATGTGCCAGTCCTCTGGACAAATACTCGTGGTCCTAAAGAAGATGAGACTGCTCTGAGTAAAATTTTCAAGACATTTTGAAAACTTTTTTTTTTTTTTTTTTTTTTTTAAATAGAAATTATAAACCTAATTTTTCACTGTGTTCCATTAGCAAGGCTGACAGAAAATCCTGGCAAACAGCGGTGGAGTACTGCCAAATAAACACGTTCACCGTGAGAACGGCTCCTATTTTAGTGAGTATGCTGGTGGTTATTGCTAAGTTACCAGAAGACAACAAGTGGTTTTCAATTATAGATCTAACCATTTTGCCACCATCCCACTTACTGAAGAATCATTTTTTCAGTGTTGCTTGGACAGAAGGGATTAAAACCCTGCGCTGGCACCACGGGAGCTTCCTAACATACTTGCAGGACACAGGGTTACTTCAGAAACCTGCTCAAACTTTTGTTTCCAAAGAATAAAGAAAAACCACCATCTCATATGGATTCTACTCCAGCAACCAGAGCTGTAGAAGAAGCAAGAGTTATCCAGCTTTTAAAATTAAAAGATGAAATAGGATTTGAAGTCCATTTGGAAGAGGCACAATTAGTGCAAGCCCTGGCTACCTATTAGGAATTACCATTGGTGAGACAGGAAGAGAGAGGTGCAAAAATGGTTAAGGTTTGCATGAAATCAAAGCTATTTCTGATCAAGCCCAACTCAGAACACCGTTAGGGGGATTTAATTTATAATGGCAGCATGCCCATAACTCTGCTGGTATCAGCAGGCTGTTGTGGTTTAACCCAGCAGGCAGCTGAGCACTACACAGCTGTTCACTCATGTCCCCCCACCCCCACAGTGGGATGGGGGAGAGAATCAGAAAAAAAAGGTGAAAACCTGTGGGTTGAGATAAAGACAGCTTAATAGGACAGGAAAGGAAGGGAAAATAATGATAATAATAATGATAAAAGAATATACAAAGCAAATGATGCACAGTGCAATTGCTCACCACCCGCTGACCGATGCCCAGCCCAGCCCCGAGCAATGTCACCACCCACCCCGGCCAACCCTACCAGTTTTATTGTTCAGCATGATGCTGTATGGCATGGAATGTCCCTCTGGCCAGTGTGGGTCAGCTGTCCTGGTTCTGCCCCCTGCCTGCTCCTGCTGCACCCCTAGCCTCCTCACTGGCAGAGCAGCCCCAGAAGCTGGAAAGTCCTTGGCTCTGTGTGAGCACTGCTCGGCAAGTGCTAAAACATCAGTGTGTTATAGCATTATTCTCATTCTAAATCTGAAATACAGAACCATACCAGCTGTGAGGAAGGAAATTATTCCAGCTGAAACCAGGACACAGAACATCATGGAAGTTACTGGTTAAGCCTCTGGAGTGGAGGTGGAGGTGGAGCAAGGGACATGATGACGCACCAAAGTAGTGGTAAAATGCTGCTCTAAAAGCCCCTGCACCAAAACAACCAGTACCAGAAATTTCAATAGGAACTTCCTAATCAGCTGGTTCTACAGAGCTGAAAAATTACTTATAGAATCACTTGGGTTGGAAAAGACCCTTAAGATCAAGCCTAACCATCACCTAACACTAGCAAGTCCACCACTAAACCATGTATTGAATAACTCCAGGGACAGGCCACCGCTTCCCTTGGCAGTATGTTCCAATGCCTACCAACCCCTTCTGTGAAGAAATTAATCCTGGCATACAACTAAACCTCCTCTGGCACAACTTGAGGCTATTTCCTTATGTCCTATAACTTGTCACCTGAGAACAGAGACCTACATGCTCCTCACTACAATTTCACTACTTTCAGTTGCCCAGGCAGTGGGCATTAATATTAATTGGTATTAATTAATTAATATTAATTGGTAGAAGAGTTACCATACAGACCTTACAATGACCAGATCTCACTCCTGCCCTGTCTGAACAAGCTGCAGATCACACTGTTGAGAAAAAAACCCAGCTGCAATCATTGGCTGTGGATGCAGGTGTACTAGTAATAAACAAAAGGTACACTTCATCAATGAAAACGCTAGATATGAGCAGGGCAAAATAGTCCTCTGTGCTGCTATTAATAGAACAGGAGAGCAAGTAGCATGGAAACTATTAAAAACTCACGCCCACTAAGAGTACAGACATTATTAAGAGAAGAAACATCTAAGTAGAATCCTTTGCATCTCTTCTTGGACTATGATTTATTTATTAAATAATGGAATAAAATAGGGAGGTGTGGTTGGACAAAGGGAGATAGAAAGCATATGGTGGGAAATGAAAATGAGATTTCTGATAAGCTCAGAAAGATAATGGAAAGAAGATATATGTAGTGCATGTTAAAGCACATGGGAAGACTGAAAACAATACTAAAATATTTTAATAAACCAGATCAGCCAGCTCAGTTTAATTGCTGCAGTCTCGAGACACAGGAGGGTTTGCAGCATCCTTGCTGGACTCAAGAAGATAACCTGCCTTTGGTAGATGACGAGATGGAGAACAGTGAACACAGCACTGACTCACAAACCAGGCCACTAGCTGTGTGTTGAGGCAACTAAACATGCCTCACCTGCCAGATCTTGCCTGTGTGGGTCTTTGTATTATTTCAGTTTAACTGGGGTAGTCAGTAATTCCTGCAATAGGATTTTTCATGATTAGACATCTAACCTGTGCCCTGACATGGTCTTGCTTAGCTTGGTCTAACTCCTTAATGCAATAATAATAATAATTTAAGGTCAGAGAATAAGAACTGTTACAGCTCTCAAGGGAACCCAGAGAATCATGGCATGGATGGATCCACCCAGGCTGGAGAGTCTGCTACAGCATTAGAAAAATGCTCTAAAATTATAATAACATGATGATGTTGGTGGGCTTATTCATTTACAGGACCAGCCTCAAGGGACAAGAAGTTTCAGTGAAGCAGCTAGAATAGTGACAGAGATGCTAAATCCTATAATGGTCCCTTAAACAAGGCAGATGCAGGAAGAATTTGGGAATGGGGCAGGAAAAGGAATCAAACAAGAAAAAAAAGTTCAAAATAGAGAGAGAAAGCTAAGTGCTAGAAGTATTTAATTAAAGACAGAATTGTGGATTAAGCATATACATACATGCAATTACAATGATTATAATCTTGCTCATGGTAACAGCAAACACATGGCTAACTGGGTGTGGAGGGGGAACCATCCATCATTTTCAAAAGGTTAGGGGGAGGCATCCAGAAAAACTTTTTAAAGAACAGAAACTGAGAGAAATGTTAACCACTTAATGACATTTTTGCAAAATTTTGTCAATTATTGTAATCATAATACACTCTAGAGGTAAAATGCTTATACATATGATTATTGCAGAGCTAGCCAGTTATGACATGAAGTACTACAGTTACTATCTGAAGCCTACAGCACAAGCCTAAGGTCCAAGCAGGAAGTAGGATTAGGAAGAGGATTAGAAGCAAGGTTAAAAGATAGGGCTAAGGTCTTTCCTAGAGTTAAGGCCTGAGAAAAATTTCCTGTAGCATAGATGCAACGCCCCTCCCAGAAAGAGACTAAAAATAAGATTAAATATACACCTGAGAGGTTCAAGGAAAAGATGTAGACTTGGAAATGTTATGATGATTGAATTTGATGATCTCAAGGCTCTTTTCTAACCTAAAATAATTTTATAAGCTACATATAATACAGAATTAAAATCCCTGCAGCAGACAGCACTAAAAACAAGGGTACATACAAGCTCCTTTTTGCTGTACCCACCCAGCCTGGCTTCCCTGCTCAGAGCTTCCTATTGTGCCATCCTCCAGCTCACTGGGCATCAAATAGGTCTGGGAAAAACTGCATCCCTCGGGAAGCCCAGGGTGCATCCTGCTCCTTGCTAAGGATGCTGCTGCTGCTGAGCCCCTGTGCTCCCCTTGCAGCAGGGGCTCCCCAGAGCCAGGGATGTTCTTGTCCCTGCATGCTGTGAGCCCAGGGGAGGAGGAAAAATCATCAGCATGGTTTTTACGGTTCCTTTTTCCATCTGACCTTGAAGGAGCTGCTTTCACCTTGCTGCATCTTGAGCTGAAGCACTGCTTGCTGTGCTGGCACTCTGCTTTCTCTTACGCTCACCTGCTATTTGTTTAATGTTTGCTTCAAATGTGGGCAGATGTTTTTTTTTTTTTTTTCTTTAAAGTGGGATTTAAGCAGTCTGCGTATTTTTTTTTAGGCACGCTGATATAGCTGAGATGCACATCAGCATAGCCAACCTGTGCATATTGGCCCCTCTTCCTACAACCTGCAGGAGTACAATCTCTTAAGATGCCCAGGCTCCCTGCAAAATCACCTTAAGCTGGTCATTGGTCCTACGTAACTGTATGGAAAAAGATGGACAAACACTGTAGCCCTTATTTCCTGAGCAAATCAAGCTGAAAGAGCCACAGGCAGTCCCAGGACCTGGCCATGGGTAAAAGCAAGGTTTGGCCCCAGAGATGTGAATGTGAGGACTGATGCTGGAGGAGGTAGGGGCTGGGGAAGCATGGGGGGGGGGCACTTGCTTTTAAACTGGGAGGATTCAGGGAGAAGGGAAGAAGAGTTGGCACAAACCCACCCTGTTACACAGCGTTTTGGCTTCCTCCCCTGCACTGTGCACAGCATTTCTAGCAATATAGCTTGCTACCCCTTGTGGGATCATCATTCTCAGAAACCCTTTATCCTGGTGCTGTAAGCCCCCAGATCCTCCCCCCCCATGCACAGAAAAATCCCAGATTACCAGGTTGCCCCCCTCCTGTTCTCCCCAGTACATTTCCCCCTGTTTGTGGCTACAACTTGCTGCAAACCCAGGTGGGGTTTGGAGAAGCAGGCAGGGTGCTCAGTGCTGCAGGGACAGCCCTGAGAAATTGCTCAGCCCTGAGAGATGGGGATATGGGACAGAGCTGGCATGCCTTATTCCCCCCACCCCCCTGTCATCCTGTCCCCCTCCACAGTCCCAGCCCTCCCTGCCCTATTGGAGCATCCTCCCCCCTCCCCTGCTCTCCATCTTCCTGCGGTCTGCAGAGCTGCATTGTGGGAAACTCCCAAGTTTTTTCCTACCCCCCCCCATTCCTCTGCCTCCCTCCCTCTTCTCTGCGCAAGAGCCAGCTCCGAGGTGCGACTCGTAGGGCCGGAGGACAGGAGGTAAGGGCTGCTGCTGCTGCTGCTGCTTTTCCCCCCATGCCCACCAGCACTGGGGAGGGGGCAGAGCTGCCAGGGTTCCTTGCTATCAGCTGAGAGCTGTGAGGTGTGTGTGCTGCGGGGTGGCTCAGCGAGACAGCCACGCAGATCTACCTGCTCAAGGTGAGTGTCCGCCTCTCTGCAGCGGCGTGCGATGGAGGCCAGGGGCTGCCACGCTGGGAGCGAGAGCACCTGCCCGCGTGGTTTTTTTCTCCCTGTTAACAAATAATGACGTTTTAAACCCAAAGCAGCGAGGGGCTCTGAGCAGCCCCCTTCCCCACACCTTTCCTCTTGCTCCCTGAAGGTCAGGCAGCCAGAGGAGGAGGCGTTTCTGCAAAGGCAAAGCCCGCCGGCCTCCGCGTACCTGCCGCAGCCTCCAAGCGATGCACCAGGCTGGCCTCACTGGGACCGGGCTCCCTGCTGCCAGCCTCCAGGCAGGCTGCAGCCCCGGGATGGAGGCTGGAGACCTGGTGCTGTTCCGGAGGCAAAGCTGGCTCCGGGCATGGAAAACCAGAGCCGGCCGTGTCCCGGAAATGGTACGGGTGGGAGGAGGTTGCTGCGGCACTTCAGTCTCGGCAGGAAAACTGCAAACCTCCCTGGAAGGCTTTCAGCAGGCTTCCAGCTGGGTTTCCTCTCCTGTCTGCCTGCATGGTGTTATTCGTTCGCCCTTCGCTCTGTGTCAATGCATTAAAAGTCTGCTTAATCTCTTGCAGTCCTGAGGCAGGAGGCTATGCGAAGCAAGCACTGCTGCTGCCTCTTTCTCCAAGCTAGAAGCTGTGGGGTTTTTGGGGGGGGACAAGGAGGGGGCAAAAATCTCTGATTACAAATGGATAGCCTTTGATATATTCCCCTGCTTTGTGCTGGAATGCTTTTTATGAAGGAAAACCTGCCAAAATAAATAAAACAAGCACAAAATGGAGAGCGGAGAGGCAAGGCTGCCTATTTTAGGCTTTGGGGAGAAGAGTGCACCAAATGAGCAGGGGGAGGAGGACACCAAACCCGGGCTTCTGCCTCACAGCGTGTACAGCAGGCATGAAATGCAAGGGGGATGTCTTGAGCATGCTGGTCTGTACTTGCCCCTGTGTGCATCTGTGCCCCATGTTTGCACTGACCTGTTGATTTGTTCCCTGCTCCTGTCCAGGGTCTCAGTGACCATTAGGTGGGGGAAGGAACCTGAGTCTAATTTTTATTTTGGAATCAAGGTCAGCCTGGGAAAACTTCAGCGGTGGGGTGATAGGAAGAAGCCTGGTGGCAGCCCAGTTTTCCTGGGTGGGGCTTGGGAAGGATGCTGTTGGGAGAGGGAGGATGGACGTAGCTGGATGGAGCTCCCTGCTCCGTCTCTGTACTGACCTCCAAAGTCTGACCTTCACAGCTGTGACCTTCAGCAGCTTCCATCTTTCCTTAGCCACAGCACCTAAAACTAGACCCTCACCCATGGTATTGCTGCAGAACAGTGGGAGAAAAATCCAGAATTCCTCTGAATGCATGCATTCATCCCTGAATGCATCCCTGAATGCATGCATTCATCCCTGGCAGACAGCCACGACCGTTGGCTTGCCCGGGTGTGCTGGCCCCATCCGTGGTGGGGGAGGATGGGGGTAGGACAGTTCTGAGCATGCCTTTCTATGCAGGATGTACTTGGGGTGTCCTTCCCCTGATCCCATCCAGCTTCTGCAGGTGGCAGGGAGGGAGAGGAGAGTGCTTGGGTTTTGGTGGTGGGCATTTCCCCGCAGGGTGCCAGGAGCCTCCCTAGAAGGTCCCTGCTGAATTATCCCATCTGCCTGCAGTGGCTTCTTACGTTTCAGCTGCAAAGCAACAGCTTTTAGGCTGATGCCTGCAGATCTGGAGGCCGTGAGATTCAGCCCTGGCTCTGCTCACGCAGGTCTGCATTCACACGTTTGTGATCTCTTCACTGGCCACAGCTGAGATGCAAAGGGGGTTATGGCAGGAGAACCTGGTGCAGTCCCTCATCCATCAGAAAGATTCATCAGGGTGCCCATAAGATTAAGAGAGCTGTCAAATCTGCTGCTGCTTACTGCAGTGCCTGGGGATATTTTACTGTGTCAGAGGCGGCCTTTTTTTTTTTTTTTTTTTTTTTTTTTTTTTTTCCTGCTTATCTATTGCATTTGAGCGAGAAATGGTACTTGCTGACTGTCAGGATGGGGCCTTAACAGCAGCACTGGGAGGGTAACATGCACTGTTGGCACATTGCACACCACACACACACAGCCAAATAAAATCCAGAAAGGCAGGACTGCAAACCTTGGAGGATCTGAATTCACTTGGGTGACTTGTTAGGAAATCAGAGTTTTGCATTTGGCTGTTAGCTCCTTGAGGGGGGCAGCACATTGATTTGGAAACACTTGTCATCTTGGCTAAGGCAGCTCCTCAAGTGCTGGAAGGTTTAAGGTGAAAAACTGGGCTTTGTGGTGGGGACAACAAGGTGTCCACTGTTCTCTGAGAGGTGGCAAGAAAACATTTGCTGACCCCACCACAAGGTTATTCCTGAGATGGCATAGCAAAGCCAGCGTAATGCAGAGAACGGATACTTACCCCATGGTCCCTGCCTGGGTGTCAGAGATGCAACGGGGAATTGCTCAGCTATTACCTGGGGAGACCTGACGTTTTTGGGGGTGGCATGGAGCAAGCAGCTCCCTGAGCATGAGGCTGAGCAGAGCAAAATGTGGTGCAGGCCTCCAGGTTATGGAAGCGGGGGTACAGAGCTGTGAAGCTGAGGTTGAAAAGTCAGTAAGTGGCTTCCCGGTAAAAGTGCTGCAATGGGAGGCTGCTGGGTCAGCTTCATGGGGCTTTCATGCTCTGGTGTCCTCCCTGCAGATCTCACAGGAGGTGCTGGCTTGTTCCTGGCAAGGGAAGTGCACCTTTCAGTGCACGGGGTGATGGCTGAGGTCCACATTGCTGGATGAGCATCTTCTGCTGCATCTCCTGGGTGGTTTCCCCTTGAAACTGCTCCCAGGGCTTCAGTCCCATGTCCTGCCAAATAATGCTGTGGAAGGAAACCATCCTGGCTGGTTTTAGCCTTGTGTCAGGGAAAAGCTTGGGTTCTGATACCTTGGGTTTTTGAATGGTAAGAGCTATGGTCTTTTTCCACTAGAAAAATGGAGATATGAAATGAAAAACAATGTTTGATTCTGCATCCAAGGGGGATGCAAGCTCCAGGTTAAAGCTAGGCAGAACACAGCCAAGAGAGATGCTCTGAAACTCTTCTGGTTATCACAGTCCCTCTGTGGGGGTCTGTGTGCTGTGCCATGACCCTGAAAAGCCGGGCTCTGCAGCACAAGGGCCTATTTCTAACCTAGTCACAGCAAAGTATTCTCAGATTCTTATTCTAGAAATGGTTTTGCTGTAAACTGTGGCTGAGAGCACAGATGTTTCAGCTGTGTGTGAGGGCTGGTGGCACCTGAGCAGGTGAACAGGCAGGTGACAGCTCTGCTATGTGTGACTTCTTCTGCACATGGCAGGTTGGCTGCACCATGGGTCTAATGCAGTGAAGAGTCCGAGACAAAATCTTGTATTTCTTGGGGCTGTTTTGGTGCTGCTTTCCCTGTTCCCATCATGTCCTGGGGCAGCTGCAAGCCAGGCCATAAGCAGACAGTTTTGTCTTGGTTTTGTGTGCGAATCAGCGCAGGGCACCAGTCAGTGAGTGGTTTGGACAGTCTGTGCCCATCTGGGAACAGGGATGGAGGATGGAGGAGGGAGGGAGGGAGTTTGGTCAAGTTTTTTTTTTTTTGTTTTTTTTTGGCAGTATCCTGTACGTTTTTAATAGATTTGATGGGCAGGAAGCTGAACTGAACTAAGTGCTCTCCAGCCCATGGTGCCACAGAGAAATGGTTGGGTTTGTGGCTGCGAGGTGCCCTGGGTGGGAATTGTGTGGATGGTGCGGCAGGAGATGTGTGGTGAGCCCCCTGAGCTCCCAGAGAAGGGCAGGGAGGGACAGCAGCCAGCCTCCCTTTCCTCTCAACACTGCGGGTTGAAGGGTTTATACCTATTTTTAGGTCTTTTTGAATTATTTTCACACAGGGTAAGAGAAGATAACAAGGCAAAATTGTGGCATAGGTTAGAGCTGTGATTTATATATATATATATATTAATTTAAACAAAAAAGCCCTTGGAGGTAGCATGCTGTGTCTCCTTTCGGTGCAAACCTCCATCTCCAAGAATAAAATGTCTGCCACATCTGTTCTGGCGAGAGCCTTGGGATCAGGGCAAGTGTGGCTTGCAGGACTGACACTCAGTTTAGACGTCGTCTCCCATGGAGGCTGGGGACCATCCAGCAGCACCCGGGCTGGTGCTGGCGGGAGTGTGTCAGGGCTCATCACTGCGTCTGGAGGCTGCGTGGGGATCTGAAATGCTGCATCACCCACGTGGGGAGCGTGGCCAGGCTGTGTTGGCATCCTCTGAGAGGACATTGGTGTGTGGGCTGCAAGATGGGGCTCTGCCCGGTCTCTCTGCATTTTCTCGGTTGCTCAGGTCTGCATCCTGGTCCCTTTGCAGATGTTGGACAAAGACAGCTTTGTGGGGCTGTGGAAGTCCCTCCTGTTCCCATACCCTGCCTTGGTGCTGGGTATAATGCAGTTTCTGAGCACCAGGGTGTCCTCCCAGGCTAGGGGAAAGGTGACTTGCCCTGGTGGCACAGATCCAGTGAGGCTCAAGGGCCATCATATTTTGGGTCTCGGTGCAGCCGCAGGACTGACGCAGACACGGAGCAGAGGCTTTGCTTTGATTTGAAGCTGCTGCTGCCTGTTAAAACACTTTCAGCTCTCTGACGCTCTCCACGTCAAGATTGAAAGGGCTTATTTGAGAGAGAAATGTTTAATCTGGGGCTGAGGGGAGGGATGCATGGTGTAGCAAACGGCGGATTGGGAAGAGGGCTCATAAATATTTCATCAGAGTGAAGTGGGTCAGCGGCATTTGCTGTAACTTGGCGCTGCTGTCTCTGAGGCTTTGCTTGGGGAGGGCTGGCGAGCACAGCTGTCTCCCTGCACAGCCTGGTCGTGATGCACCGGGGCTGATAAAAAGCATCTATGGGAAGCGATTCCTGCTACGGTTGCATCTGCACTGCGTTTTTATCACATTTGCCGTGCATTGCGTCAGCGGTGGGGGTCCAAAATAGAGATAAAAACCTCCCTGGGGAGATGCCAGCCAAACAACACAAACTCCTTACGTAAAGCCCTTCCAATATTTATGGCAATACTGAGAGGTACTGCATTACCTCATCCATCACCACAGCACCTCTTGGAGATAGGAAAAGGCTTAGTCACGCTATGCTGCCGTCACTTATCTTAGATGCTTGTATGGCACCTCGCTGCCCCTAATTTGTCTATTGCCACAGCAGCTCTAAAAGGGGGAGAAGGACCATTTGTGTTATAGGGTGCTGGTGAGTTGAAGCACTGGCGGAAAAAAACAAAACTGCCTGGAGTCACAGGAGGAGACTGGGATGGGGCAGAGATCTGCATCCAGCTCCTTCTAACCCTGCTGAATCCCCCTAGTACAGCAGGGAAACAGGCACACAACCCCAGGGTGCTTCCCAAGGGACGGTGCCTGGTCCCCAGGCTGCATTACTCCCCAGGCTGCATTACTCAGGGGTTAGAGAAGAAGGTCAGTATTCCAAGTGTGGTCCGCCCGGAGTCACCAGCAGCTCTTCATTTCCATGGGGAAAAACCTTGCCTTGGTCTCTTTTCCCTAATCTCACACTGAGTCCCTCTGTGGACTTGCTGATCCAGCACGAATCATCAGGCCAGCCTTAATGACTGCACGAATCATCAGGCCAGCCTTAATGACTGCTGTTGGCTTTAACCTGACGGATGGGCAAAGCAGTGGGGAAGGACCTCCTTGGTGGTGGACCACCACCTTTGGTGGTGGTGCAGTGGTGTTTACAGGGAGCCAAGGTCTATGTGTGTGCACAAGGCAGCAGGCAACATGGGAAAGGAGGCCTCCTTGCTTCCTGCTGAGCACAGCTGCTGCATGAGCTCAGCCTCCCACAGACCAATTATTCCTTCCCAGTTTGTTCCTTCCCAGTTTGTTCCTTCCCCATCACACCAGCCGTCTGGCTTGATTGCAGGCTGAGGACAAGCTGCCTCGGTGGAAGAGGTGAGTGGGTTCCTAGGATGTCTCAGACAGGGGCATGAGACAAAAGTCTACTGAACGGCTCAGGTGACTGGCAGGAAAGGCATGAAGATGCCCTCCTTGGGTGTCCAGAGGCAGTGGGATGCGCTGATTGCTGATACAAACTCCTGGCTGAGCCAATGTCCGCAGAGGATAGCAGAGGTGCTGTGTTTGAGCCAGTGGATTTTCAAGGTGAATCTCATGGGGAAAAAGTTAATGCTAGCCTGGCTGTGAGTCAGCAAGCTGATTCTAATTTCTACCTTAAAATATCCGAAGTGGTTCCAGCCCTGTCTCTAGCAGCTGTGGAGAGACAAATCCTCCTGATTTTTTATTTATTTATTTATTTATTTTTAAGGTGGGATTTTGATGCTTTCCTATGTGATGTTCACTGGAGATAGCCAGGACTTCACTCCATCCTGCAGGCTGGTCACTTTGGCCTATGCTCCCTCTTTTTCTTAACTCACTTCTAAGGCACTTTGGTTCATGGGGAGATTTGACAATGGACATTTTTTCTGGGAGAAGAAGGGGAGGTGAGAATGGTCTTGAGCTTCAGGACCTGAGGACTAGCACCCCAAACCCCATTCCCATGGCTCTCTGAAATAATCCCTTTCTCCAGGGCAATGTTCTTGACTGCAGCCTATTTCTTCTGTTGCTACAAGATGACAGATGGTGATGAACCAGCATTGCCCTGTGGCCAGTAACATCAGCTGTCTCTGTGGAAGACGTACCTGTCAGGATAGGCTACCTTTTATTTGGCACTTTCTTCAGCACATCATGATCTGACCTTAGCCAGGTGCTCCAGCTGATTTTCCTTTGGTCACCTCAGCCAAGACCTCTTTGGTGATGGCAATGCTCAACATGGCCATGCTTTCTTCCACTGAGGGTCTTGCACTAGTGAGCTCAGCCTCTGATATGACACTGAATCAATCTCCACGAGGCATTGAAGGAGAGAGTTTGGGATGTGCAGAGGTCACATAAAGCCAGTGGCAGCACTTGATTCCCCCAGAAACACCCGCAGTTTCTGGTCCCTCTGGTTATCTCATAGGTGCCTTACCTTTTGTACTCAGAGCAATGCTGCTTTTTGTTTTGGATATTTTTCCCCTTTTGGGGAAGTTATATTTCCAAGTTCCTCTTTGAAGTGGCCAAATTCTAACTTCCCTCTATGTGCACAGTCTGCCACGGGAACAAAATCTGCAGAATTCAGGCTAAAATTACCTGCTCTTCACCTACCAGCTGGTGCATGAACCTGTGATGGTAATTCAGTCCTGTGAGCTGCTTTTGGCAGGTGCAAATTGCACTCACCAAAGGGAGGATCTGTTTGAAAAGAGGGCCATTTTCTGTTCCTTAGAAATCTGGTTTGGTCTTAAATGGCCAAATGCAGGTATGGCAGCTGAGGCTTACAAAACCTGCCAGCGGTATCTGGGAAGCTCTTGAAACTAATTGGTGTTAGGCATCTGTCTCATGCACTGAAAACGTTTTTCCGTGCAGGTTTAAGAGCAATTAACTGAAGGATATGGTGAGGTCTCTGAGTGCTGTGCTCTGTGTTCAGAGCTGTCCCTTAGCTTCAGGAATGAGGGACCTGCACAGCACGTCTCCACAGCACTGCTGGCTGCTCTCAGCTCACTTCCAGCTATATCGTGTCAGAGGGAACCGTGGGCAGCCTCAGCTGCACATCTTATCTCCTCTCAGAAGACCTCTGTCCCTCACCAGCCAGCACTGAGCAAACTGCTTGCTATGCCTGGCCCACGCTGTGTGAACCTGCTTCTTGGTCCTTGCTATAGTTCTGCTGCTCCAGGCGAAGGGGTTTGGTGGCTGGTAGTGGAGATAGGGCACGGAGAAGCATTAATACCTGTCTAGCCCTAGGGACCTGATTAATTGGTCACCCAAAAGCCAACACAGGTCATGCTACCTGACTAGGAGTAGAGAGAATGGGGCTTTGGTACTTATCACCCTCTTCTTTTTCCCCAGAAGGCAAACTTTCAGGCATTTCTTTTCCAGACAGGTCAGGATGAGAAAGAACTGGAGGGGAGGTTAAGAGAGAAGACTTGAGGATTTTTAAGATATTTTCTGCCAAGTGTGGCTCTCTTGGCATGGCGTTGCTAGAGCTCAGGCACGGCCATTAGCTATTTCTGAGGCTAATGTTTTCAACCGGAGCACACCTGGAGTTTGTGGGTCAGCCTTTTTGGTCGCAAGTATAAATTCAGATGCATGACCCCACTGTGTCAGCTGAGTTGTCACCTGCTGAGAGGCTACAACAGTCTGAGTCAGTGTTGTGTTTGGGGACCCAGTGGAAATGCTTTGCCTTTGCATGAAGGGTGGGTGGAAAACTCCACGTGTGAACCTGTGCTCAGCACTGCTGTGACCCCACGCACATCTGTGGGGGTCCCACCACACCCCGCAGCAGCTGCTCGTCCTTGCAAAACTGCTGGGTTTTCCTTCTAGTTTGAAATAGCAAGGGGATGATTATAGGGCTCAGGAATGAGGCTGGTCTCTGCAGAGGGAACAGAACCTGTTGGTGATACCTCACAGTGAAGCTAGCACTGACTCATCTGCTCCATTTGCTGCAGAACTAATGCAGCTTTCATCTGCACACACAGGAGGCAGATGAATAGACACATTTGCTAATTTTATGGGGAGGTAAAAAGGAGCCCTCCAACGAGCCAGGGAAGGCTCTGCCTTCCCCTGTTGCTTTGGATGGGACCAGCTCATTGCAGCTGGTCAGTCTGCACTGACCTGGCCTTCATGCAGGAACCAGAACCAGCCCAGCAGGAGTGTGGTGGCTGTGTGCTGCAGGAATTTGGAAGGTATTTACGTTCCTTTTTCTCCTTAATTGCTGGTGTCATGGTCTCTGCTCCCCTTTCCCAGCGTGGGGAGGAGCTTGTTGTCTGCCAGCAAGTGGAAAACTCTCTGAAATGGCAAAAATTGTTAAACAAAGAAATAGCATTGGGGGGAGGGAGGGAGCAAAGCCTGTTTCTCACAAAGCCCTATTCTCCAGTGCTGCTGTCTGTGTGGGAGGCAGGGAGGGAACTGGAAGGGGGAGGAATGGGTAGACAGGCAGAGGCAGCAAGGGAGGAATAAATAGATATGATCAGCTATGGAGAAGAAAGAGCAAAGGTGGAGAGACAGGCCATTAGAGAAAAACTTTGTGTGATGGAATGAATGAGGGAATGGGAGGAGGAGAAAAACCCTCACAGCAGTGCACGCACACTGGCTTAATCTTTTTGCAAATGAGGAAAGCCCACATTGGATGGAAAAGAAAGGTGCTACAGAAGTGTTTGAAAATGAGCACACTCATGCCCTCAAAAGCACAGGACTGGAAAGGGAAAGGAGAGCCAAAAGGAAATATATGATTCCCAAGGTAGGGAGTCTAGGAGGCAGCTGATAACACCCTGAGGAGGATTGAGAGCCTTGCTGAAAGAGGATGAGCTGCTCAGGATGAACACCCTGGGTCTGGAGCTGGAGGATAACAGCTACTGGTGGCTGCAAGCCTGCAGGATGCTAACCCTGCTGGCAGTGCCATTGCCACCGGGGGCAGAAGGGGTGCTTGACCTGCTCGATGCTGTTCAATAGCATCATCCTGACCAAGTCAAAGGGTTTGGAAAGGTGCTGGGCAGATCTGTGGCCCAGATTTTAATGCTTTGTGCAGACTTAGCTGGAAGTGCCTGCAGGGGAGAGGGGGAGTGAGGACAAGGTTTCTTTCTTGTTAACTGGGTTGCAAGAAGGCATAGGTGATTTCTTTAAATCAGTACCCAGTGCATTGCAAGGGGCCAGAGGTGTTTGCTTTGTCCTTTCTCTGTTGCTTTCCTGGCCAGACAAGCACATGAGGCAAGGAGCGTTAGGGTTGTTGACCGGAGGAGACCTGAGAGAAGGTCAGAGGGCTTGATGGATACTAACAGCTTTGGGATCAATTTTGCAGGGTGTGCAAATTATGCTACATTTGGAGTCTGGCTTGGCAGGAGCAAATAAATGCAAAATGTGTTCAACATGTTCACATAGTCCAGCAAGGACTGAAGGGCAAAGCTTCCTGGTGGCTAGACCCACTGGTGGCAAGCCGCTGTCAGAAAGCCTTTCACATGCACTATTAAGAACTGCTGGTATTGATTTTATATATATATATATATATATATATATATTTTTTTTTTTTAAGGCTTTTAAAACCTTTTCTAATTAGTATAAGGAGCTTGCATCGCTTTTAGAGAAAACTAAAACCTAGTGAAAACTTGGTCAGAAACCAAGAAATTTTTTAGTGAGCTGTTAGTGATGGTGCGGGGCATGGTCATGGGATGGGGACCATGGCTTTGAGCAAAAACAGCTCCAAGGAGTCTGGAGTCCAGATCTGGTCAGATCTGGGCATGGGGGAGAGGGAATTGGTAATCCAAGGTATCTGCGCTGCACACGATCCCCATTTCTCAAGTGAATTTTCTTGTTCCACAATTTGCACATACACACCACATAACCACATAACCATGGGCAGTGTATAGCCTTCCTAGGGAAAGCAGCAAACATTTAATGGGAGCATCCTATGACTGCACAATGTGCGAGCAGCTCAGCTAAATGATTTGAAAGACACTAAGTGGGTAATTTCAAATTTATGATACGATGAATCTGACTCTCCCTGCTTTAACCTCAAAGCCTGCTCCTGTTGTGGGCCTCTCTGTTACTTTGTGGCCTGTGTCACCACTGCACCAGATGTAAATTGAGGATAAATTGCTCCCAAACCAGAGGAGCAGTGCCTCGTGAGTGGCTGTGGAACCATAGCATGCAGGAATATGTCTCTGGATGTACTGAGCAGAAAGTTATGAATGGTCTTTGGAGGCACTAGGAAGGAAAAGGTAAGGCAGGTGGCATTGACAGAGATATTACAGGTGAACAAGGAAGGGAAAATATCCTTGCTCCTGACAAAGTGCATGTGCTTACCCACCAACACCCAGGCCACAGAGAAGGTCTTAAGCTTGGTGAGCACCTACAATGGTGTTTGTGTGCTTCAAGGTGCATATTATTATTTATTTATTATTAAATAAATATATTATTTATTATTAAATAAACACATAATTTATTAAATAATATTTATTTATTTATTTACGAGTTCTTTAGAAGAACTAATACATCTTCAGTGAAGCATGAGGGAAGAGTGGAGGTAGTTTGGAAGGGCGCCCATAGTAGACATGGCACATGTAGAGCAGCTACATGGGAATTTGCTGTTTTTTTTGTTTTTTTTTTTTTTTTTTTTAACTGAGCGAAGATCTGGTCTGATTTATTTATTTATTTATTTCCCCTGGGAGGAGCTTGGAGCTAGACCGAATGGCAAATTCAAGGGAAGACTAGCAAATATCCTGCTTAATGCTGGCTATGAAGCCCTGGGTGCAGATTATATGTCTCTTTTTAATTATTTACTTCAAAGCTGGCCAGCTGGGATCATCTAATGTCTTTTGGAGACTTCAGGACCCATCTCACCGAATAACTGCTCAGCTAAAACTCATCTGTCCTACTGGAGATGTGTAAGGAGGGTCAGTGAAAAGCCTTCTGGAAGTGCATGTCCTATCCCCTCGCTACAGGGAGAGCTGAGATCTCTCTCCAGGTCTAACTGCCAACCTTTCTGATGGCTGAGAGACATCCCAACCTTTATATGAAGGGAGTGAGTTTTCAGTAGGGCTACGATAGGGTGGATGTGTTCAGCATGGCTTGAGCGTGACTCGGTGCAGACAGATACCAGGGCTAGCTTGGGTACTGGAAGTGATCTTGCTACCCTTGCCTGGAGCTTAACACATGTTATTTAATTTCACTGAGATGGTGATGGACATCTCTCGCATGCTGTGTATCCCCATTCTGAGGCTGCAGCTCAGAACTTTGTTCTTCAGCTGGATCTTAATTCAAATTTCAAGTTAAATTTTTGGTGTCATCCAGAACGTCAGCTTTTGCAGGCAGGAGGCAGGATGGGGAGGAGCTGACTTGACTGGGATGTGGTCTGTAAGGGCTTTACCTGAGCAGGAAAATATTGTCCATTCAGGGGAAGTATATGGCCTACTAGTATCAAGGTCACAAGCGTGATACAGCACGGGAGCTGTGGACTTGTGTTACTCCAAGGCTGCAGTTCCCCCAGTCAGCTCCAGCTGACCACCACTGGCGACGATGCTGGCCATCACACAAGGAACAGCTCCCAGGGAGACCAGGAGAGAAGGCAGTTTCTCGCACCAAGCAGGAAACTGTTGTCTGGTTTTGCTCTGAACCCAAACCTGACATTTCTGAGTAGGTTTCCTCCAGGCCAGCATTTCCACTTACATGGAGATTAAAACACAGCTTTTGTTAGCTTATTTCTCCAAAGAGGCAGCAGCACAAAGCACTGCTGTCACCCTAGGACCTTCTCTGCCTGTGATTAAAGGAGAGATCTGACCACTGAGCCATTATGGAAGAAACATCTACCTGTAGGGGTTCCTGAGGAGCCTCTTTATTTCTAAACCCAGACAGCTAATAAGCTCATATTTCACTTAGCAGGCAGATCACTCTCAGCAGGCCCCTCCAGCACTGAAGGTCAGCAGGGAGGTAATGAAGCAGGTGACTCAGATCTGACTGCTGCCTCCTCTTTATTCATTCTTTCCCAAACCTGCCGTGGTGCTGTGCTGCTGGAGGCAGCCCCATAGCGAGCTGCCCACGGCCACCTCTCCTTCTCCCCTGTGTGCAGGGATGTGGCGGTGGGAGCTCCATCTCCCACCTCGTCCTGCCCAGACCACTGCCTGGATTATGTTTTTGCCGTGTTTTCATTTTCTGTCCCTTTGAAGCCTGTTCTGCCTGCTGAATTATTGGGATGCAGCCGTACTATTTAATGCTTTCATCAGCTCCTTGGGGAAAATGGCTCCAGCTAATCCTGCAGTACAACTGGCATCCTGCTCAGCTCTGTAGGCAAGCCCAGCTAACCACTGCAAGGACGAGACAGGAGTGAGATCTCTCAGCCACCAAAATCCTTTTTTTTTTTTTTTTTTTTTTTTTTTTTTTTTTTTTTTTCTGGCTAATCCGTGCAGCCACACTGGAGTCAGTACACCATTTGGCAGCAGATGGCCAGGCAGCTCTGGTGAGCAAATGAAAATTAATATTTATTTGGTTGGAAGTGAATATATCTGGTCACTGACAAAGGGCATTGCATACGTGGCTAGGATTGGGTTGTCTCACTTGAAGTGTAGCCATGGCAGCACTAGGTGATGGCTGGTGTGAATGTTTGGTGTTCTCTCAAGTGCAGGCACTGTAATAGATGCCTTGACTGCAGCTCACGGTTACTAAAGGAAGAGCCAATGGTTTTCCAGTTTTTATGTCCCTCTCCATTGCTTTCAGCTGGGATGTCACTGGCTTGCTCTGTCTTCATTCACTTCTCAGTGCTCTGCTTTCTCTTCCAGGTGCTGTAACATGTCCAGGTAGGACACCACCAGTGTGAACACCATCTTAAGACAGTCACTCCAAGCCATCCCTCTCAGGCGGCTCCTCTGCTTCAGTCAGCAGCCAGACAAAGGTGAAGACCTTGGATTGCTCCCCTTGTAAGAGGCATCCAGTCGTTGCCCACAGCACTCGTAGGGATGGATTCCAAAGGCAATGTCCGAAGTGGAAACAAACCCGACGCCAAGGCCCCCAGCTCTGGAAAGCCAGAAAAGGCCAGCCCTGTGCCTGCCACAAATGCAGACAAGAAGGAGACCCCCAAAGAGCAGCCTGCTTCTGCCACTGCCACCAAGAAGGCAGGCAGCGATGCTGCCGTCGTGAACAACCACAGCAACCTGAAACCCAGCCCAGCCGCCACGGAGACACAGGAGGCCACCGGCCAGTCCCCTGACTCTGACCACAAGGGAAACAGCTCCGAGGAGTCACCAGGCAGCATCTTCGACAACATGAAGCCCTTGGTCATCATCGGAGGAGTGGCAGTGGCTGCGCTAGCTGTGATTGTGGGAGTGGCGTTCCTAGCCCGGAAAAAATGAAGACCAAGGCAGGGTGGGCTGAGAAACCCAACCCAGCTGTACAGCTCCTTTTGAGACAAATGCATGCAGAAAAATTCTATACATATCTATATATATAGAGTGAGCTAGATAGGTCAACAACAAACACCAACCGCAACTCCAAGAGTCTTGTTCAAGACAACTGTGCCAGTTTGACCCGATGTGGGTAACTCCATGCACTCAGTGTGTTCTTTTCATGTAATATATCTTGGCTTATATCACTGTGTATAGATTACAGCTTCTCCTGATCGGTGTAAATGACGGTGTCCCCTCCCCTCCCTGCTGTCCTCTCTGGGAGACACCCCCACCTCTCTTGCAGTCCCCTGTTCTCAAGTCCAAAGTGTTCTTTGTCCCATTCAGAGTCCCTGCTTTGTGTTTTGGTTTCTGTTTGGTTTGTTTTTAAGTTGGGTTGTGGTGAAGAAGATGTAAGGAGAGATGGAGCCTAGTGAGAAGACCCAGTTCACCCGTCATTTTGTGTAGGGCAAAGTGTGGTCTCTACTAGGTCTCGTGTACCTGCTGCTCATCAACCCACTGTTAAAAACCCAACTCCAAAGTGCCCCAGAGAAACGAGGCTGGCTGTAGCTGGAAGCTGCAGCATGGCAGAGCTGAGTAAGCAGCTCAGGACATCACACGAGTCTTTTCACTGGCTGAGCTGCCAGCTAGGGAGTGAGCAGAGAGACTGTACCGTGACTGACAGTGCAGGTAGCACCGGGGTCACAGGGGCAGTGTTCAGGGATAGAAAGGCTTTGTTTTGGATCTAGTATTTCCTAAATTTAGGCTGGGCTTTGCAAGATGCTGTGGCCTCAGCCCAAACTCCCTTGAGGTCAGCTGGACTCTATTTCTTGGGGGTTCTGGATCAGGCTGTTCACCTGGTGTTTTCCCACTTCAGGCTCTGGCCTCTCTGTAGATGAGAAGGTAGGAAAACAGGGAGACACAAGCTGGTTTTAGGGGCGGACAAGAGCTGGGACCCCATAAGAAATAACACTGACCTGCTTCACACCAAGGAAACCCTGGTCAAGGGCACTGGAAATCCATCTGGTGATCCTAGGGTGAATTCTCACCTCCCTCCTGTGAGTGGCAGGGATCTGTGATTCCTCTACATCTTGGAAATGGAAACAATTCCCCAATACTGGGGAACAGCCTGGTTTCATTGGTGAGTACCTCAGATCTAAAGCCAGACCTTGCAAGAAGGAAGGCAGGCGACCAGAGGGTGTTCAGTGCACTGGCAGATGACCTTCGCCTGACACCAAGAAGTGGGCAGATCTTACTCTGAGAGTTTCCACTAAGATATTTTTGGCTTCTGTGCTACTGCAAAAAGGCTCTTTACCTTGCTCTGTGTTTTTAAATTAGGTCAGAGCTCAGATGAGGTCAGAGATTAGATGAGGTCAGAATCACAGGCTCTCTGGAGCTCAAGCAGCAGTTGCAGCCAATGGAGTTTTGTGGTGATGCTTAGAAAAATGTCATGAGAAGGTGGGGTGAGTTCAGCAGAAATAAGTTAAAGAGCCAAAGTGACATGTCTTTGAGCCTGGTTGTATACATTTGGGTAATGGGCCAGAGAAAGGCCTTGGGTACTGTCTTTGCAGTACCTGCTTCTGGCAAAATTACTGGATAGCATGGTGGATGTGTATAACCCAATCTGGTAATTCTTCTCTTGGCTCACATCCTAATTTGCCTCCAAATTTGGTCTGAGGAATGCATATGGCTTCCCCAGACAAAAGGCCTTTTTGACACAGCCTGGCTATTCCTATGCTGAGCTTTGTCATCCTCCTCTTTCCCCCAAGGCTCATAAAATATCCCCAAAATGCACACAACCTCTGGGAGTATCAGATGCTCTCTTCTGATGAACAACAGGCTGCTTGCAGCTCGAGTTTCATGTCTACCTCTACTTTTGCAGAGACAGGAGATGGTTAGGTTGGGTTCACGGCGGTTTTGGTATGAGTGCTAACAGCCCCAGGGGAAATCCTGGTAGCTGAAAACACTCTTCCTCTGTATTGTGGACATGCCTTCTAGCAGCAGTGTTGGAAGCAAAGGGTCCATGGCTAGGTGCCTCTATAATGGCACTTTTGTCTAAAGAACTGATTTCCCCTCATCCTGTTATACAGATGTTTAGTGGTTCACTTTTTTTTTTTTTTTTTTTTTTTTTTTTTTTTTTTTTTTTTT